>CM021107.1:105728708-105786850 GCA_007115665.2 Sequoiadendron giganteum | reverse complement strand
TTGCATTAGATGCGAAAATGAAAGAAGGATATGATGGAAGTCTTCGACTCTGCTATAACCATTTCATGGAAGATGGACAAAAGTTGATTGGAAAAGCCTGGCACACTTGTGAATAAAAGATACACTCCATTTCCAGCATATCTAAAGAAAAGAGAGGTAATCTCTCCTCTTAATATTAAATGGTCCTTCAGAAGGGCAGATGCTTCAGCTAAAATCTTGAAAGACCTTAGAATAGACTGGATAGGGATAAGGTATAGACCTCCTTTGTTGCTCAGTCCACCTACTGCTATCCACATCAACACAGATCAGAATGATAAGGTTTTCAAGGAGGCACAAGAGGGATTTTATTTTCATAGAGGCTTCCTCCATGAACCTATAAATTTTGATTAAAAAAAAAATATTTGTATCATATGAGTGCCCAATATGAAGAATGGAATAGAGGACAGGGCTATAGCCAAGGGGTGGGAGGACCTGCCAGGAACAAGGAAGGGGAGGAAATTACGAGGTAAAAGTAACATCATCATAATAATACAAGGAAGGCCTATTCACATGTGCAGAATCCTCATCCTCTGCCAATTAATTATACTTTAGGAGAAATAATTACTTATCTTTTAAGGAAAATTGTACAAAATTTATTTCTTATGGTTTATTGAAGTATTTTTCCAATACAAATTCAATGGGATGTTTTGAGTATTTTTTAGGACAATAATTAGACATCACGTAGCAGTTGGAAAGCATTTAGCCAACACGTGATATAGAGAAGATTGAAGATATGCATTGTAAACCTGCTCCAGAACTTTAGGCTGATGAACTGAGGATATAGTTATTGTTAGCTTTAATTTTTGTTATGTTTTTAAGTTCAAAGAATTCATGGCTAGACTTGAGCCTATTTAGTGTTTATGTAATGGCTTTTAAAGACCTGAAATTTTGTTGTAATCTTCTATATACTTTTTCAATGGTTATCCACGCCATCTGAAATCTAGGACTTAGTTAAAGTTTTTCTATAAAGATGTAATTTCCAGAAGAAGAAGATAACGCACAATAGTAATGTTATGTAGTCAACATGTTTTCTGAATACATATGGATGAAGAGATTATCTTCTACCAATTTTTGAGTTGTTGAGTTATGGATGAAAATTATCTTTAGTGGAAGAACTTTCAAATCAGTTGTGTATGTGACCTGAGGACAAACTTAGCAATCTATGAGCTAGCCAGTCGAGGGAGAGTAGATTAAATAGAGGAGTATTTACTTTGTGTTGTTTTATTGCATGCATGATAATTACAAGTTAGTTTCTTGCACATTTTAATCTTGTAAAAGTTGCTAACATAGTCGTTAGTGAGTCTGAAGTTCTGGAGCACTTACTATCTGTTCTTTCTATAGTATTCCAATTTTTGGGAACTATTATTTATTGTGCTTAATTACATGTTTCCTAGTTTATTCGCAAGCTTTTCTAATTTTTTAGTTCATACGATTTTTAGTTTAATTTTATTTATGCTTTCTTATTTAGTTATCATTTTTTCTAGGTTAGTCATTTTATGCTTTCTAGCTTCACATATTTTCAGTTTTCTTAAAATAAAATTGTTTACCAGTAGATAGTTAGGTGGCCTTAGATTAGATGTTAACGTTAGAAAATAGAAATCTAAGGGAGATAATCAAGCCTTTCTCTTCTATTGCAAACTGCCTTGGACACTGCCCGGTCGACATATTGAATTTTATCTTCTAAAGTAATGGGACCTAACGACAACCTATCACAACTTTCATGTAGTATCTTGATACCTGGAATCATAAAGGAGTGCCCAGTCACTTGGCTGGAACTTCTTGTCCTTTATGAATTTGTCATACTATTTGATTCTTTGATTTTGCACTATCTCAGTATGATGAAAGGCTGAATTTCTCATTTCATCCAAGGGTATGTATAGGATCATGATGGGCCAAAAGGTGGTGATATCTAAGTGATATGATGGCCCATGTGGTTGACGACTTTTTTTAAAGAAAAATTGATGAAATGAAAAGGGTTTTTAAAGGATATTCTCAGCTTTCCACGAATATAAATCATGCTTTACTTTGAATTTAATATCTAATTATTATTAATTTTCTATTTGAATTATGACTAAAGTCCTTATTGATAGGCTGATTGAAAAATATCTATAGCTTTCAAACGGTATCACATTTTTTGAATCTGAAACATGCGTCACATTCTATGACTCACATACTATAGGATAAAAAAAAAAATTGAATGTCATGAAGTTTTGAACAAGTTAAGGTGGTTAGACATACAAGTTTTTATATTTTAAAAAATTTGTAATAAAAAATTCATAATTAATTATTTACTTGGAAAAAAATTACAAAAAAATAAATATCACATTGGGATAGGATTCCCCTACTTGTATCTAAAATCTTATAAAAATATTATCATTTTATTGTGGTTAGGGTGGTCAGACAGACACCTACTTCTTATTTTTTCCCTGAAATTGAAGTACTACTGCATTGAAATTTCAAATTTTCACCAAATAGATTTTTTTTTAAATAAAATAAACCTAGTAGTTTAGAAACTACATTCAATTTTCTACAAATTCTATTCTTACATATTTTTGAAATAATATAGATAACTTATTTAATTTTTTATTTCAAGTTGTCTAACTCTAATTTTCTGAATTTTATTGCCACTTAAGGGCCTATTTTTTCCATGATGATCCTGCACATACCCCCAAGACATTCAAATGCATGATTATATCCTTTTGTGCTTCTAATATGTGTATCCCGAGATCAAGTGTAGTTCTAAGAGTTTTATGCTCAAACTCTATGGGTATCGTAGTTGTCTTTCCATATAGTAATTTAAAAGGAGTGAAACTAGTGGTTATCTTCCAACTAGTTCTATAGGCCCAAAAAGCTTCAGGCAGCCTATTTTCCCAGTCTTTTCTATGAATAGCCACTATTTTTATCAAAATAGCCTCTATTTCTCAATTGGTCACCTTAGCCTACCCATTGGCTTGAGGATGATAGGGGGTATATTTCATATGCCTTATATTATATTCATTGACCAATATTGTTACAAGAGTTGACATAAATTGAGCCCCTTGATCTATCACTATCTATCTAGGAACCCCATAACGTGCGAAGATTTCTTCATATAGGAATTCTAAAACCTTATTATCTTTGGCATGTTTCATAGATTTAACCTCAACCCACTTGGTCACATAGTCAGTGCAAACTAAGATTTAGGATTTACCATTTAAGGATGGATTAATTGGACCCACAAAATCAAGTCCCAATTTATCAAATAGTGTGATGACTACCTTGGGGTATAGATGAATATCATCAGATTTAGTTGGTCGGCCCATCCTCTAACATTTATCACACTTCCTAGTATATTTTCATGTATATTTATGAAGTGTGGACCAGTAATATCTTGTATTAAGAATCTTCATTATTGTCCTCTTAGCTGAAAAATTCCCTCCATAGAGTTTATTATAACATGCATGCAGTATATCATATGTATCATCCTCTCTTACACATCTCCTCATAACATGATTTGGTCTAGTATAGAATAAACATCCTGCAGTCCATGAGAAAGGAATTTTTTTCTCAATAGCAACCCTTCTATCTTTTAGAGAGAAATAAGGAGGAACTTTCCCTATAACCAGATAATTAACTATATCTGCATACCAAAATGTGTGGATATTGATGGAAAAAAAAAATTAATGAAGGAAGGAGTCATCAATGACTTGAGTGTCCTCCAATGTAGTTAATTTTGAGACAAATTTTTCTACAAAATTTTATTTTCCTTGGTTATCTATGATGGTGATATCAAAATCCTACATGAGCAGTAACCATCTTTCTAATCTTCCTATAATTAAGGGATTATTCATCAGATATTTTATGGATGCATGCTTTGTATGGACAAATATCTGATATCTAGTGATATAATGTCTAAACTTATTGAGGGCATAAATGACTGCAAACATCTCCTTTTTTTTCATTGTATAGTTAAACTCAACCCATTGTAGGTTCTTGCTGATGAACTAGATTGTCAACTTAATTTATCCCTGTTTTTGTCCCTAGACAACACCTATAGCATAATCAAATGCATATGTATGAATATGAAAAGAGATTTCCCAATTAGGACCTTTGATCATAGGAGCATGGGTTAAGGAATCTTTCAAAGTAGAAAATGTTGTGTCACAACTTCTATCCTCTAGAACTCAACATCTTTATTCAGAAGACAATAGAGTGGTGTTGTCATTTTATTGAAATCCTTTATGAAATACCTATAATAGCCTACATGACCCAAGAAACTCCTAACATATTTTTTCTTTACAAGAATAGAGAGATTGGTAATTACCCCAATCTTGGATGGATCCACCTGAATTCCTTTATGAAAGATATAATAGCCAAGGACTACCCCTTCTTGCATCATCATGAAGCATTTCTCACTATTTAAGGACATATTATGGTCTTCACATCTTTGAAAAACCTTCTTTAGGTTTTCTAATGCTTCATCAAAATCAACACCATAAGTGGTGAAATTATCCATGTAGATTTTGATGCACTCATGTGAAATATCTAAGAAGACACTAATGACTACTCTCTGGAAAGTTGCAGGTGCATTGGAGAGACCAAATGGGAGCACTGAATAGGCATAAGTTCCCTAAGGATAGGTAAAATTTGTCTTCTCTTGGTCCTTAGGTGCAATATGTATTTGATTATAGCCACTGAACCCATCTAAGAAGGAAAAATACTTCTTGTCTGCAAGTGAATCCAATACTTGGTCTATGAAAGGAAGAGGAAAGTGATCCTTTTTGGTGGCAGAATTTAGTTCTCTATAGTCAATACAAACTCTCTATTTACCTCCCTTTTTAGGCACAATCACCAAAGTAGACACCCATTGGTTGTCTGAGATAGGGTAGATGAATCTGGCATCTAATAACTTATGTAGATATCCTTTGATAATCTCTCTTAATGGAATAATTCTCCTTTATGGTTATCTTACCGGTGTGAATTCATCTCTGATGTAGATCCTATGAGTATAGAGTTTAGGATCTAATCCTTTCATGTCATGGTAATCCCATGCAAATACAGACTGATTCTTTTTGAACAAGTTTTTCAAGGATAACTACTGCTCTTGAGTAATCTTCTTATTAATATTCAAATATTTACCTTCAGAAACTTGTGCTTGTGTTATCAACTTAATCATGGTTTTTTCACTGATGCATGAAATTTTTAGTTCATGTGGCAAAAATGTATGAGACATACCTATTGTTGCAGGAAGTTCAAGTGCAGGAAGAGTAGGCATAAGTGTCTGTAGTGGACCAGTAGAACCAAGCTCAAGAGTAGGTAATTCTTCATGCATTTCATAACTATTCTTAATTATATGGGACAATATTTCATCCTCTTCTTGTAGATGCATGAAAGGACTTCTTCCAATCATCATGAGTTGTACTATTAAAATTATCTCCTCAGCTTCTTCACCAACATGTGGCCAAACAGGGTTATCTATATCATGAGGATAAAGAGCAAGATTTTTAGTACTTTTGCCATAAAAAATAGTCATGCCCTCTTCCCAACATCCAATGTAGGCATCAATTTTAGTCAACCATTGCCTTCCCAAAATAATGGGATATCCTCCTAATGTAATTTTAGGGGAAAGGATCATGAAATATGATGGATATTCCCAAGAGTCTATAATAACAAGGTCTTCTACTACACCATCAGGTTTGATAGTGAAATTGTCAGGAAGTTGTAGGATAGTAGGAGTAGGTCTCAGATTTGCAACATTCAGTTGCTACAAGATATCCTTAGTCATCACATTAATAGCTTCTCCCAAGTCTATTAGAGCATTCTTTACTTGGATCCCATTTATGATGACTTCAACTATAGGACTGCTTGGGTCAGTATATTTAGGAACAGTGACTTTCCCAAGCATGATATTTTCCAACTTCCCTAATACATGGACAATGGTGGGGTCTTTTTTTCCTCCTATGATTCTTAAGGCATGATTCATTTATTGCCATACCATATATCGAAACATATGTTATTGCTTGGAACATAGGTATCTTGACACCTATGTGTTTCAACTGATCCAACATACCAAAGGTTGCATCCTCCTTTTTCTTAACTTCTAACCATTGAGAAAATGGTGGTTCAGGATCAGTCTATTGAACTGGTTCAGGATTCACGAGAACACTTGTTTGAGGAGGGACATGAGATAAATTTTGATTCTCCCCCTATTCCATAGGAAGCTCAGTAATATTAGGAGTGGAAGGTGATGACAAAGTGATTCCTAAATGCAAATGAATATTACTCAAACTTACAGCATAGGTAGGGTATTGGTTTGGATCAATAGAATAGATCGGTTGTTGTTGTGGTTTGTTATTTGGGTTTGTGTCACCAAAAAGTGTATACCTTGGCACGATTTCACTCATTTTGGCATTGTTTACCTTGATTCGGCCTCGTAAGCTTACAATTCATTAATGACATAACATTTTTTTACTAAGGTGTTGTGAATTTTTGTAATGCATTTCCTCACTTTTCTAAGACCCTTTCAACATAATTCACCTAAATAATACACTATTACATGTTCCTAACCATTATGACATAGTGTTTTAAAGTGTTGTGATGTATTTTCACACTTATCTAATCTTATCACCCCTAAATTAACCCTTTTTCAATGCTAATTTTCTCCCCTTAATGTACTTTTAGGCTCGATTAAAGTGTGTTTCAGGAGGCAAAACTAATAAACATTATTAATCATCATTAAATTCCTAACCATAACTTGGATTTTCCCAAGTTGACTAGGTCACCACTTTGGGTGACCTAGTCCTTGTAGGCATAAAATTCAAAATTAGAACATAAAACTTGTGGGAATTCGCCCCCAAAACCCTAGCGTTGGCCTATCATAAGTCATTTTTCAGGAAAATTAGCATTTAACATGTACAAATAAGAGTTTTCATCCTCATTTTTCCTCTCTTAGCTCTCATTTTTCCTCTTCTAGATTCATTTTTCACCTTCACTCTTCTTGACAAGCACTCTTGCACTCCAAGTCTTCTAAAAGCAAGAATTCAAGCATTAGGGTTTCACAAGCCATCTGCATTGGAATTGCTCTTCCATGTTGCAGACACCTTCATAAAAGGTTTGGTAAGTGTTTACATTGCTTTCTCATTCAATCATCCATTTCTTTCATTATATTTCATTTGGATTTGATTATCACCAAATGGGTTTGACTAAGGAAAACCCATAATCTCTAACCCTAACCATTGTCTCTTTCTTTGTGTGTGTGTTTGCAGATTTGGGGTATTTTGCAGGTGGAAGGTCATTCAAAAAATTATTCCAAGCTCACTAGGGTTGAAGAAACCCTATTTGCAGCTTGGAAGACACCTCTAGACCGAAAATCAAGGTTTCTAGTTTGAACACTTGGAGGAACAAAAAGTGTCGATCAAGAGCATTTGTTTCCACCTTAAGATCCTTCAAAAAGACAAAAGAGAAATTCCCATCAATTGTGGTGACCTAGTCCCAAATTTCCTATTTTCCAAATATTTTTGTGGATCTGAGTACCCATTTGGCTGAAATAAGCCTCGAGTTAGTTTCCTGAAATCACCTTGAAAAAGGACTAGGTCGCCCAACTTGGCACAAGTGTCTCGTTAGGCATACAAATCAATATTTCTAAAATTTAAAACTTCCCCTAGGTCTTCAATACACTTCTAGGTACTTCTCTTTTATTTGCAACTTTTTTTTTTAGTTTAATTTACATTTTTAGCTCATTTGATTTAATGTTAGCATATCACAATGTATTTTCCAGTATTTCACATTCTTTAGATTTAGCATTAAATAGTTATATTTATTTTAGTTTATTAAATTTATACAACATATTTAGACACATTCGTGCCCCCATTAACACACATTAACCCATATAATCTTTAAATATAACATTAGAATTTTAGCCCATCTTTCTCCTTTTAGGGGAAAAACCCTAGAAGAGTAAGAAAGCATTAAGGCTCCAAAATCTGTGTTACATTTTGGTGAACCCAAATTTTAAATCCCCTCTTTGCTAGATTGGATTCCATCATCATCCTTTTTTTGCATTATATTGCATTGTGCATTGTTTAATTTGCATTCTAGGGTTTTAAAAAAATTGCATTAGTGAAAATTGCATTTAGATCTCTTTTTTGCATATTAAATCATTCAAAATCATCAAAATTTTGCATTTTTAGTTTAGGTCTACATCATACAACCCCGACACCATCAAAATCAAACTGAAAAATTAGAGAAATCTCAAAAAAAATGCCAGGAGGACTAGGTCACCATCCTGGGCGACCTAGTCCCTTTAGGCCTCTGAAAAAACTTTTTACAAAGCTGAAAACTTTGTTTTTAGGATTTTTTTTCTCCCTTTATCTCTCTATATCAGTTGGTTCTCTTTATGTTACATGCATTTTACTCAATCTATCTTATATTAGATCCTTTCATGCATTGCTTAAATTTCACTTTGCATTCACCATATTTTATTTCCAATATAATCAGTAAATTACATTATTTAAAATTGGAAAGTTGCATTTCATCCTATGTCTTTACATTGCATTGTAAGTTTTCCTAGCTTATATTATATTTAGATTATTAAAAATAAGCATTATTTACATTCATGGCAATTAGAATTTTTCAATTTTCATTTTCTACATTAGTTCTTATATCATTTCAATCAAATTCAGTAGAAAATGAAAACAACACATTAACAACATCACATGCACCCACGCACACCCTTCTTAATCCCTTTAGTGGCAATGAATTGTACATGTTAGATGAAGCCCTTGATGACTTCATCTCTCCTTGATCATCCACTAATTCTTTGCCACAAGAGGATGCAAACATTGATATTCATGATAATCATAATTGTTCTTCTCCTAATATCTCTCTCATTAGTGATGAAGGTATCTTGTTGAAAGGAGACACAATCATTGATGATCATGATGGTCCTTCTTGTCTTCCTCTTCCTCCTCCATCTTGCAAAGACCTTATAAAACATAAAGCTAAAATCATGGTTAGTACCTTATCTAGTCTTCCATCCTCTCTCAACACCTCGCCTATTTGCAATGATGCTTCAATAACTAAGGCTATCAAAGTATCAATAACCCAAATGATTGAGATTTATATCATTATTTCTCTCCTTCCTAATATTCCTCACATTTGGAGGGTTCTATTTTAACAAAATAGTCCAATCATTAGTAACCATCTAATTCCTAGTTATCTCTCTCTTAATGCCTATCCTATGAGCAGTGAAGCTACTTCACCAACTCTAATCATGTCATGTGACAAACCTATTTTTTGTCACTTTCCATATAGCTCTCCTCTTAGGATCAATACTATGGCACTAGAGAATGACACCTTAGAAGAAAAGAATGCAACCACCAACAATCATAACAATCAACTTTCCCCCTCTCCTAATATCTCTCCTATTAGTGAAGAAGATATTATGATGGAACAAGACACTTCAACCATAGATCATTCCCTTACTTGTGATGAAGTCAATACTGTAGAACCAAACAATGCATGTCTTGAATATCTTTTTTGTAGTTCTCCTGATAACTCTCATATTTGGGAAGGTATCATGGTGGAAGAAAAAAAAAAGGATGGTTGCACTCCTTTCATGCAATAGTCATATCTCTTCCTTGGGAAATGGTAAAAACTTGATACTCAATTGCCCTTTCCTAAAGATACATAAACCCAAGCTCACCAAAGTTATGCATGTGCAGGTTTCCATTAGATACCCATCTACTATTGGACCTCTTAATAATCCTCTCCTCCTTCACCCTCCTAAGAAAAACCTTTCACATGTCAACCAAGTTACAATGACATTGCTCACCTATATGACAAAGTGTATCCTATCAAGTCCACCTTTGTCGAAACCTTGTTCCCTTGCCCACATAAATAACATTAGCTACTTCTCCTTGCCTTGTAATTGTTGTAGGGTCATAACACACTCACTATTGCATGTTGTGCATCCCTCACGAGGAGCAACTCACCATCATCCATACCAAGCTCACCTTTTCCCTACACTAAGTGGGGGCAAATGGGTTGAGTAGCCTTTTCCCTCATCTGTCACTTATCATTGCCTCTTTTGACTAGGCATTAACCGAGCTCATGAACATACAAGAGAAAGCTTGGGATGTGGACTACATGTCTTAAATTGGCTCACATGTGACATACTTACCCAATCATACCTTCTTCTAGTTTAAATCAATTTCTCATAGTACGATGTGTAGCAATTCCTTTAAAGTGGGGGCATACACTGGCACTATTTCCTTTTTCATTTTTCATTTTCTTGGTTCTTAGTGCAGCCTTATCACTTCATATGATGAGTCTCTCACTTGGTGGGTGACATTGTGTGTAATTTCCTTCATGAAAGTGACTTGTCTTAGCATATTATATTCCTCTTAGCAACCTGATGCGATACATTGCATCCCCTAAGTTGTGAGTCTTCTATTCTTTGATCGGTCCACTTTTCGAAGATGTTACACACTATGTTCCCCTAAGTTAAGAACCTCATATGAACAAGACTCCTTCGAACACTTTCATTTTTCATTTTTTTTGCACTCTTCATCTTTTGCATTTCGCATGTTGCCCTTTTTGCATTTTGTGCATACATGGCCACCTTGCATAACACAACTTGCATGACTATAGTGCCAGCTTGCACTTGTTCATGGTTTCTAAGCATCCAAGGCTTTTCTTGTCTAATGAACCACACCCCTATCCTTGTGGAACCTTATCAAAGTTTTCAGGGAGTACAACTTTGTTATGGTTGAGCAGGAAGCCCAACTAGCGGCACGAATTTCCCCATAGCCACCTTTGTGTGTGTGAGCAAATACCAACCGAGTGCATGTGTCTCTCACCACCTTTTTTAATTCTCACCCGATGAACAACTGAAAGTCTCATCGACCTAGAGTGAGTACATCCTTTCCTTTCAGACAAACAACCTAGATCTGATCCACAACTAGATGGACAAATGATCGAAGCTTGATCTAAATTTTCTCCACCCTTTCACATCACTCCTTGTGTTTATTTTTCCATGAGATCTTGATCCTAGGGGCTTGATCATCCCTATTGATTGATGTCATCTCATCTTACTAGCAGGAACACATTAGATCTCACTCCAAATACATGATTCAACTACTTTAGTGTGAGTTTGAAGAATTTTCATACTCTCACTAAAGTGGGGGCTAAATGTGTCACCAAAAAGTGTATACCATGGCACTTTTTCAATCATTTTGGCCTTTTCAACTAGATTTTGACATTGTTTACCTTGATTCAGCCTTGTAAGCTTGCAATTCATTAATGACATACCAGTATTTTACTAAGGTGTTGTCAAGTCTTGTAATGCATTTCCTCACTTTTCTAAGATCCTTTCAGCATAATTCACCTAAATAATACATTCTTACACCTTCCTAAGCATTATGGCATAGTGTTGTAAAGTGTTGTGATGCATTTTCACACTTATCTATGCTTATCACCCTTAACCCTTTTTCAATGCTAATTTTGTCCCCTTAATATAATTTTAGGCCCGATTAAAGTGTGTTTCGGGAGGAAAAACTAATAAGAATTGTTAATCATCTTTAAATTCCTAACCACCACTTGGATTTGTCCAAGTGGACTAGGTCGCCACTTTGGGTGACTTAGTCCTTTTAGACATAAAAATCAAAATTAAAACATAAAACTTGTTGGAATTTACCCCCAAAACCCTAAGGTCGGCCTATCATAAGTGATTTTTAGAAAAATTAGGGTCTAGCATGTACAAATAAGGGTTTTAATCCTCATTTTGCCTCTTCTAGATTCATTTTTCAACCTCAATATTCTTGACAAGCACTCTTGCACTCCAAGTCTTCCAAAAGAAAACATTCAAGCATCAGGGTTTCACAGGCCATGTCCATTGGAGTTGCTCTTTCATGTTGCAGACACCTTCATTAAAGGTTTGGTAAGTGTTTACATTTCTTTATCATTCAATCATCAATTCCTTTCATTATATTTCATTTGGATTATATTATCATCAAAGGGGTTTGACTACGAAAAACCCCTAATCTCTAACCCTAACCATTGTCTCTTTCTTTGTGTGTGTTTGCAGCTTTGGGGTATTTTGCAGGTGGAAGATCATTCAAAAAACTATTCCAAGCTCACTAGGGTTGAATAAATCCTAGTTGCAGCTTGGAAGACACCTACAAGCCAAAACTCAAGGTTTATGGTCTGAACACTTGGAGGAACAAAAAGTGTAGATCAGGAGCCTTTGTTTCCACCTTCAAATCTTTCAAAAATATAAAAGGGACATTCTTGCCAGTTGGAGCGACCTTGTCCCAAAGTGCATATTTTCCAAATATTTTTTTAGATTCGAGTACCCATTTGGCTCAAATAAGCCTCGGGTCAGTTTCTCGAAATCACCCTGAAAAAGGACTAGGTCACCCAATTTGGCACAAGTGTCTCGTTAGGCATAAAAATCAGTATCTCTAGAATTTCAAAGTTCCCTCAAGTCTGCAATACACTTCTAAGTACTTATCTTTTATTTACAGCTTTAAGTTTTATTTTAATTTACATTTTTAGGTCATTTTATTCAATGTTAGCATATAACAATGTGTGTTCCAACATTTGGGTATGTGTAGGATCATGATGGGCCAAAAAGTGGCGATATGTAAGCCATATGATGGCCCATGTGGTTGATGACTTTTTTTTTACCCAAACTTGATGAAACAAAAAGGTTTTTTAGAGGAGATTCTCAACTTTCCACCAATATAAATTATGCTATACTATGAATTTAATAAATTATTATTATTCATTTTCTATTAGAATTACAAATAAAGTCCTTTTTGATAGGCTGATTGAAAAACATCTATAACTTTCAAACGGTATCATATTTTTTGAATCCAAAACATGTGCCACATTCTATGCTTCACATACTATAGGATTAAAAAAAAAAAAATTGAACTTCATGAATTTTTTACCAAGTTAAGGTGGTTAGACATACGAGCTTTTATATATTTTAAAAGTTGTAATAAAAAATTCATAATTAATTATTTACATGGAAAAAACTATAAAAAAATATGCATCACATTGGAACACGAGTCCTCTACTTACATCTAAAATCTTATAAAAAAAAATATTATCATTTTATTGTGGTTAGGGTGGTCAGACAGACACCTACTTCTTATTTTTACCTTGAAATTTAAATACTACTGCATTGTAATTTCAAATTTTCACCAAATAGATTTTTTCTTTTAAATAAAGGTCTAGTAGTTTAAAAATTACATTCAATTTTCTACAAATTCTTTTTTTACATTTTTTTGAAATAATATAGATAAATTATTCAAATTTTTATGTCAAGTTGTCTAACTCTAATTTTTTGTCTTTTTATTGCCACTTAAGGGCCTATTTTTTCCATGATGATCCTGCACATACCCATTTCACATTCTTTAGATTTAGCATTAATAAGTTATATTTCTTTTAGTTTAGTATATTTATACATCATAGTTAGATACATTCATACCCCCCATTAACACACAATAACCTACATAATCTTTAAATGTAACACAAGAATTTTGGCCCATCTTTCTCCTTTTAGGTGAAAAACCTTACAAGAGTAAGAAAGCATTAAGGTGCCAAATTTTGTGTTATAGGGTTGGGTGTGGGTTGAGCTAGTAACTAAGTAGGTCTAGGGGTGCTAGTTTTTAAGTTAGGAAGCATTCTGGTAGGCTATTGAGGTTGTGGAATTAGTTGCATGTAACCAATTGACTAGTTTGTTCATTGCTATCCTCCCCTCCATTGGGATGTTTGTTGCCAATTCCCTTGGGGTTTCTACCACTGAGGTGGATTATTTGGTAATTAGGCCAGGTATTTGTAGGATTTCTCCAAGGATAGGTTGAATAACCTCCAAATTTTGATGGATATTGAGGTTGTCATTGATTACCTGATGCATAAGAATTCATATAAGGTCCACTAAAAGATAATGGGTTTGGTGGCATACCTTGTGTTGGATCCCATGGCCTTATGCAACATATAAAACTTGATCTTCTTCACCCTCAATTGGATTGAATTCAGGTGGAATGTACTTTCTATCAATATTAGGCACCATTTTACATTTGCAGTCCCTCTTTCTTTGCCTGCAATGAGGACAATATTCTACCAATATTGCCTCTACCTCCTCATGTTTCATTTTTTCTTGAAGTATATCTAGCTGATTTTTTATATTATTTATGATGTCCTACTTGAATCTTGATAGTAAGTGAGTGATTTCCATCCTTAAAACTCCATTAATGAAAAATTTACCCATAGAAGACCGGTAACCTATTCCTTTCTTTATAGCTTCTCTAGAGTAATTTTCATATATCTTCTTAATAGCATCCCAATGCACTTTGCTGATATCTCCTTCTCCTATCAAATCCAAAGCATCAACATAACTCTCACGAATTCCTCTAAGGAAGAGAAAATTTTTGGATTCTTCATTGAGTGCATGGTGTGGAGACTTCTTAAGAATAAACTAGAACCTTGAAAAATAGTCCTCCAAAATTTCATCCTCCTTTTGTTGCATCCTAGAGATATCACCTCCTCTCATATCACTACCTCTACAATATTCTTTATAATTCTCAATAAAAATTTCCTTCATCTCATCCCAACTATTTATAGTATTCCTTTCTAAGCTCATAAACCACCTTAATGCAGGTTCTTTCAAAGTATTAGGAAACAACTTAAACATATGAGCATCATTAGTGTAATCATAGCTTTGGCAAAGGATGTCAAATTAAATAAATAAAGTCTTTGAGTCCTCTATTACAAGCCCATAAAATTCATGAAGAACTGAAGCAGGAATGTCCTTGAGGTTATCAACATCATTTTCTTGAGGGATAGGGAAATGAAAGGTTGGTTGGTTAGGTCGAATTGGGGGAGCCATTTTCGCTTGATGGATTATTAGATAAAAGAGGTTCTCTATCAGGTTTTGGGCAGCTTGTTCTTCAGAGGAAGTTTCAAACCTGGCTAAATTTGGAAATGTATCGGCAAAAGGGTTTACTTCTTCTTCTTCTAGAAAATTTTAAAACTCAACTCATTAGTTATTAGGGTTAAGGTAGTTAGGAAGGAATCTACCTAAAGCATATCTTATCCTACCCCCATGCATGCGGTATTACTCAATATCAACCAACACACACAAATAATTTGGTGAAATAATGGTGGGTCATTACTTATTCTAATGAAGGGTATGTTGGAAAAAGACTTCAGAGATACCAAAAATAGGAAAGAAACTAAAAATGATTTCAAAGAACTTCCTAGTTTGACACCATCCCTAACAATGACACCAAAAATTTTGGCCACCTCTAATGATTCAACAACTAAGCCCTTAAAGATGTAACTCAGAGATTGGACATCTATACTAAATAGCTATCTTGATCATCATGAAGGTTTATTTAACTGTAAACCCAAGGACGTGAACATGAAATGGGTTAGCACTATATGTGCACTAGGTTTCTATTGTAGTAATATTCATTCTATAACTATAAAAGACATGATGTTGAAAGTAAATTTCCTGAAAGGAAGTAACATAAATACTAAGCATAAACCAACAAATTTACTGAATTGAAATGCATGATAGAAATAGAAATCTTAGCAAATGGACAAGAAACTACTCTATCTACTTTGGCTGCAAGAACAAACACATAATGGAATTCTAGTGGCTATAGTAATAAACAATTGCTAGAATTGTAACTATTGCTAAATAGAAAAGTAATGACTGAGCTAAAAGGATGGAATTCTCAACAAAGTGGGTCCCCTTGGGTGAGTTTCACTTTAAATTAACTCAAATGCAACAACCTTATAATATCATTTTATTCATTGAAAGAATGATTACAATGGAACAACAACATAATTGTATTTCTTAAAAACTAGGATGCAAGTACAACATCACAACATCCAACCTTCTAAGAAGGAGCATCTGATTATTATTTATAGGAATAAAATTACTATAACTAACAAACAAGGTAGTCAACTCCAAAAAATTAGGAGGACGCCACTTATTGAAAGCATGAAAAGCGGAAAGGAGGTTATGCATGCAGAGGATTTGGCCAAACTAGTCTTGCCTAAACCCAAATTTAGCATAAAAAGACCTCCTAGATTCGCTCAACTAACAAATATGATCATTTAAAAGGCAGTTACAGTATTTCATTCGATTAGAAATTTTCCTCCATTGACCTTTTAATAATCATCTTTTTGACTGCCTTGGCAATTGAATAGTTGGCAAGAACTTCTTCTACTTTGTAGGCCTCATTTATATCAACATCTTAGTGTGAACCTATATAATAAAATTATCACATGCAAAAAATTTCATATCCATAATTATCTTAAAGCAACATCCATTCATCCACATGTAAAATAGACATAGATTAATCCACATAACATGTTAATATTATCAAAAGTAACAAGGATAAGCTTATGCCCAAGGTTCTCAAATCTAGGGAGATAACATAAATGATGGCAATAACTAGGTACCAAATTCTATAGTATCATCAACAAATATATGATAAACCCTATATAAATTCAGCCATTAATTGGACTCATCACTATCCATGCAAATTGGGTATACTTTGTTGAACTTACAACATGATATAGTTAAAATTTGTAGAAAAAAATAAAGATATTTTTTGTTAATTTTCTCATGCAAGAAAAATTGAGCATTTCAGATCACTAAACGACACCTATAGAGAAAAATTGAGCATTTCAAATCTGGAAATCAGGTTGAGAAGACAGTGCAGAGATTGAAGAGCAAACTCAAATCTTGATCCTCCAAAAAATTTGAGTAGGACTAATACATCACTTATGTCATATGATTCCAAGTACAGAACTATTTCTTGATTTTAGGAGTTCCAAACCTGCCACTTCCAAATTTTTGTTCCTACCCAAAAACCCAAATTCTAGACTAAATCGTCCAGCCCATCATATGAGTCCCAGTGTTCATTAATTTTAGTATTTTTAGCATTTCAGACCTTGTTCAGAGCTTCTACAAGTTCCCAAGTGCACCTCTCTAATATCTCAGTCTTTTGTTCTATTTTATATTCATTTCTAAGTCATTTATTTAAGGTTTGCATAGCATTAAGTTTTGTCATTAGAGATTACATGTTACTAGTCTTTCCAAGCCCTAGCTTGGTGGTGAACCACTTTTAAAATAGCAAAAAATTCAATTTTAAAATACATAAAATAAATCCAAGTGTATCTTGAGACATTATCAATGAAAGAGACATAATATCAAGATTTGGCCAAAGATTCAATATCCACTAGCCCACATACATTTGAATGAATAATCTCTAATAATATATTTTCCTTATTACTTCCACTACAAAATGATGATCCATTTTGTTTACCAAACACATAATGTTCACAAGAATAATTTGCATTGACAAAATAATCAAAAATGCCATCAACCAACTTGTTGTTTAGAATATTCTTAAATTTTTTTCACCTATATGACCCAATGTATGGTGCAAAACCATACATGCATTTTTAGTGTTAGTTACATTGATAGAGTTACATAAATGAGAGGCAATTAGCCTAAATAAATTCCCAACTCGAGATCTTTTATCCATCACCAAAATCTCTCTTACCAACCTCAAACCAAACTTATCAAATATCACATGTATTTCAAAATCATTCAACATGGAAACTAAAAGTAATTTTATTGCAATTCTTGGAATACGTAAAATATTATCAAGATTTTTAATCCTCCCATCTTGAAACATAACTTTATCTTTCCCTTACCAACAATCATCTTTGTGTTGTTACCACTAAGTAAAATATCTCCCCCTTCATATTCTTTATAATTAGTAAACCACTCCTTGTGAGGAGTCATGTGGTAGGAGAAACTTGAATCAATAAGCCAAATATCATCACTAATAGTGTTATCTAAAATTAAGAAAGCATAAAAATCATCATCAAAGGACTTTTCCATGGAGGAATCAAAATTATTTTTTGTATTCCTATATTCCTTCTTTACATTCTCTCTTTTACCTAAATTCCAACACTTTACTCTACTCTTTCTTAGGGTTTTATAATATTATTTAAACTTATCCCTCTTATTATTTCCTTTAGGATCTTTCTCTTTGGACCTACCTCACACATGCAAGGCACCTTGGGAGCTAACATTCATGAAATTTCTCTTCATCTCATCTTAAATAAGTATGGAGATTATGAAGTTCATCTTTGGTTCTACATTACCACTACTTATGGTGATAATAATATTTTCTCAAGATTCGAGCAAAGAACAAAGAACAAAGAAAAAAGATATATTTATCTTCATCTTCTATTTTAAGATCTATGGATGCAAGTTGATTTATAATCAGATTAAAATAATTTAAATGATCCAATATAGATTCAGTGTCTTTCATTTTTAAAGAATATAAACATCTTTTGAGATATAACTTGTTATACAAACTTTTAGTTTGATATATATCACATATCCTTTTTCATAGCTTATATATGCGGTGTCTTTAGTAGATACATTCAAAAGGATGAAATTCATAAGACACAATCGAATGGTTCCTCATGCCTTCTTTTCTAACTTTTTCCAATATTCATCAAATATTGTAGGTGGTTAACTTTCTTCTAAAAGTAAAACCCATTGATATATCTCTTCAAGGAGATCCTCCATCATTAATTTCAAAATCTCATAGCTCATTCCATTGAAATTTTCAATATCCTGAAAATAAGTTGAAGCTATGGTCTACAATCTTCTTCACAAATCTATAATATACCACAAAAAATCTCCCATGATAGCAAAAAACCTCCAAAACTTTAAGAGAAGGGAATCCCCTTCTAAACAAATACATTAGCTCTAATACCAAATGTTGAAAAAAAGGAGAATCTAAGCTGCAATATTAAATTATGTAGATGAATTCAAATCTAAAAATAAGAATACAAAATTAGATTATATATGTGATTGCATAATCACCGTAATAGGAAAATTAACAAAAAAATATGACGCCAAATTTATGTGGAGAAACCCTTTTAAGAAAAACTCCACACGAGAAAAGAGGGAAACTATATTATTTATATTCACAAGAGAGATACACCACAATACAGTTCCTTATTGATCACATAAAAATTGAATACTTTAATACACCTCCAAATAATACAAGATGAAACTATGATTTGAAATCTCCAAATTATAGAACTTGTGGGAGGCAAAACAACAATGATAAATCAAAACAAGAGGTGCCAAAACCACTTTCAAAAACCCATACCCCTTCCTTGGAAGAGAAAGATTCATGATAATAAAATAATTAATGTGCACAAGGCTTCAACATGAGCACCTAATCCATAGCCTCTTCATCTTCTATCATTCAGGATGCTCTGGGCATTGTTCAACTTCCAAATAGAGAATCAATGGACACATGTTTGCCTCCTAACTTGGGAACCCCACTCAAGACCTTTCCCATTTTTAATGTGGATGCCTAAGAGGAATAAATCATCCTCTAGAGTGATGTGTAGCCTCCACCAACATTAAATTTCATCTTGAAAATATATTTACAATAATGTCAATATTAAAATAATCTCCCACATGTCCCCTAGGACACATTCCAAGAAACATAGAGACATAAAATGGCATAGTTTTGCAAGGTTAATGTCACTTAACCTAACAATCCAACCAATAAATGGCTTTGACAAGCTCCTTGTGTAAAATCTTTCAATGAAGGACATACATATCCACAAACTTCCACTACATGGATAATGTCAAATATATCACAAGGTTTGATGAGAAACATTTGTGTAAAAGCTACAAATAATTTTTGAAACACATCGATAAAAAATACAAAAAAAAAACACAAATTTATAAAATAAACAATATAAATAAAATAATATAATTCTTAAAAATAATATATAATTCTAAAGTAAAGTAAAAATAAATCTTAAATAAATAAAATAATTTTAATCTTTCAAATTTTTTAGATAAATATATTTAAAATAGCTACAATGAAAACAAGGACTGAATTATAACGGAATGAATGTGTTAACAAAATCTAAACCATAACCTACATATATTTAGAAAATAAAAACTTTAAAATAATTATTACATAAATAAAATAACTCTATCATTTTTTAAACAAGAAAATAAAATAAAATAGTTGTTAAGTAAATTAAATAAAATATGAAATATAAAATAAATCATAAGTAAATAAAACTATTCTTTAAAAAAAATAACAATTCTCAAATAAAATAAAATGATATAAATTAATAAAATAAATTTTAATTAATTCTAATAGAAAATAAAATAACATTAAAATAAATAATTTTTTTGTTGGAGATACCTCTAAGGTGGTCTCCATTAGCTTAGAGTCAAGGTCTAAGGGGTATCCATTCCGTTCGATGTCTTTCATTCAGCAAGACTTGATCCTTGATAGACTCATTTAGAATCTTTCAATTTCACCAACAAATTAATAATCCATTGACAAATAAATATATTTAAAATATCTACTAATTTCATTATCTCATTATACTTTATATTTTTAAAAATTTATGCTATCAATTATTCCTCCTAAAATTTACAACTATCCAATTATTGAGACTGTACTAGCATTTATTTTACTTACAATATCCTAGCAACTACGCACCACCACCGTTCTTTTTCCACAGTAAAAGCTGTGGAGCCCTGTTTCATCTCGTTCTTATCCAAATAAGATAGACGAGTATTTAATAAGGTTTGCATTACTGAGATCAAAAGAGCTCATTAATGAAAATAGTAGATTTCGTAAAGTCGAGATAATATGGTGAACTGAATCAGCAGTATTGAAAGTGGCTGAAATTAGTAAGCTAGATAATATGAATTGGACTCTGAAAGCTACTGACACTGAATTACTGTGGGCCTAGACAACTTTAAAGCAGCATGTGTCCACTATTATATTGGCAGGTGCGTGGTAAAACTCAAGATCCGTTGTTCAACGTTTAGATGGGATGAAATCAGCTATAAATATGACAGTTCTCACCATTACTCATTACCATCTTAACAGTAGAGAGATTGCCACCACCCTCCTGGCGGATATGGATATCCTCGTTATGGCCTGTTCAGTCATGGCGTTTGTGCTGCTTCTTTATATTATGAAGGCCACTTTTTCAATGCCAAAGTCCGCTCTCCCTCCAGGAAGTTTTGGGTGGCCTCTGGTTGGAGAAATGCCGCAGCTTCTAACCTCCATATGGACTAAGGGCTTCGAGAGTTTCCTCGAGGATAGAAATAAGCAATTCGGAAATACCTTCAAGTTATCTCTGTTTGGACACTCCGTGGCCATGTTGTACAGTGCTGAAGGCAATCGATTTCTCTTCAACGCAGACATCCAAAACTATTATCCTCCTTCCGGCGTGAAGATGTTCGGAAGTTCCATACTTAGCAAGACGGGAGAAGACGGCAGACAAGTCAGAAAGATGCTCATGAGATTCTTAAAGCCGCAAGCCATGCAAAAATTCGTAGGCAAAGCAGATTCCATTGTAAGTGAAGAGCTGAAAAGTTACTGGATGGGAAAGCAGCAAGTGGCGGTGTTTCATCTCATCAAGCGCGGTATGTTTGCGGTGGCTTGCAGTCTCTTTGTAAGCATGATCGATGAAGTACAACAAAGAGAATTGTATGTCCATTTCAAATATGTAATAGAAGGAATTGTGCAGATTCCTTCTGATTTCCCAGGAATGCCATACCACAAAGGATTAACCGCTAGAAAGCAAATCCACAAAATACTGCAGAAGATCATTTATATGAGGAGAAAGGATCTTGGGTCCGCTTCACCAGAGCAGGACCTGTTGTCCTTCCTCCTCTGCAACGCTGATGACCGCGGGCAGACAATGACAGACGATGAAATTATGGGCTGGCTTAACCAGCACACTCTAAGCGTTGACCCGCTTAGGTGGCTGGTGTGGGGCCATGTAATCTGTTGCTTCCACTAACTCCCGTTTCCGTTCTCGAAGCAGTTCCGTAAACTGTAACGGTCAGCAGTCAGCCACCTAACTCCCGCGCATAAACAAATTCAAATCACCGTTGCCGCGCTGCAGAAGTTCGAACGGATTAAAATAAAGAGAGCCAAGCATGGAATATGGTTATTGCAGCGAAACGGAAGGGAAACTCTCTGATAGACATGTATGCAAAATGTGGAAGCACAGACAAGGCACGTGAACTCTTTGACCGAATGCTTCAAAGAAATGCGGTCTCATGGAATGCCATGATTGCAGGATATACGCAGAATTGAATTTGTTGAAAAGGCTTTAAGAACTTTCAAGCAAATGCAATGGGCAGGTGCAAAGCCAGTCTTCGCAACTTTTGCCTGCACAGGCAGGGCCAGACTTTGCAACCTTTGCCTACAGCCACCCTCCCTGTGCCAAAATGTGAGTTTTGTAATAGGTTATGCAATCTGTCAAAGGATTAAGAAAGGAAATTTGGTCAGATTTTGTAGTGGCGACTACCCTCGTAGACCTGTATGCAAAATGTGGAAGCATAGACAAGGGGCATGAACTGTGTGACCTGACTAAAAAAGGTAAGTTTTCCATCCGTTTTTGTTTTGTTTTCAAACCAGCCAGCACGTAGCATTGCTTACAAAATGTGATAGATGATTTTCCTCATCCTAATGATGGAATAGGAATAGAGACTGTGATGCCAAAGGCTCGAGAAAGCTTGGCTTAAACGGTGCTTAAGTACTGCAAGGATTGTTGTATGGTGTCCAACTGTGTTCCAAGTGGGTATTACTTAAAAACAGAAACTGAGAAGAATATTTTTCATTCTTATTTTTTACAATGAATCTGTACAGGTTCATATACATCTCTAGATCCTACAATCATGCTGTGTGCGTTATGCATACAGCTACACTATCTACAGGAAAGGAAAGTATTCGAAAAACAATTAAGGAAAAATCAGAAGACAGTTTAGGAAAGAATCAGAAAAATAAGAATATCGCAACACTCCCCCTCAAGTTGGTGCATAGATGTCACACATGCCCAACTTGCCCAAAAATGTCGAGAACACTCGACTTGAAACTGCTTTGTTGAGAATATCGGCCAACTGATCCTCTGATCGAATCGTAGGCAGCTCCACAATCTTCTCATCTAACTTCTCTTTAATGAAGAATCTATCTACCTCCACATGCTTTGTACGATCATGTTGAACCGGATTATGAGCAATATCACAAGTTGCTTTATTGTCACAATATAGTTGAATTGGCCACCTAGGCGGATAGCCCAAATCTATTAGGAGAAGTCTTAGCCACAACGCTTCACATACTCCAAGTGCCATACCTCTAAATTCTGCCTCTGCACTTGATCGTACAACAACATTCTGTTTTTTGCTTCTCCATGTAACGAGATTACCTCCTACAAAGGTGAAATAACCTGAGGTAGAACGCCTGTCATCTACTACTCCAGCCCAGTCAGCATCAGTATATGCATCCACATTTTGATAATCCTCCCTTTTAGTGAATAAAATTCCTTTTCTAGGAGCAGACTTCAAATACCTCAAAATGCGCATAACTGCATTCATATGTTGCTCTCCAGGATTATACATAAACTAGCTAACAATACTCAATGCATAGGCAAGGTCCGGCCTTGTGTGTGCTAAGTACATCAATCTTCCTACAAGTCTCTGGTATCTTCCTTTATCAACTGGTACCTGATTAGACTCAATACATAACTTCAATCTTTCTTCCACTGGTGTATCAGCTGGTTGACATGCTGACATACCAGTTTCCCGTAACAAGTCTAAGGCATACTTTCTTTGAGATAGAAAGATCCCTTTATCAGATCGAGACACTTCGATCCCAAGGAAATATTTTAAGGGACCGAGGTCTTTCATTTCGAATTCTCTGGACAAGTAAACCTGTAGAGCCTTCCTTTCTTTAGGATCATTTCCTGTAACCACCATGTCATCCACATACACAATAAGTGCAGTGATCTTACCCTATTGTTTCTTTAGGAATAAAGTGTGGTCTGAATTGCTTTGACGATAACCAAAGGCTTTCATAGACTTTGTGAATCTTCCGAACCACGCCCTCGGAGATTGTTTCAATCCATATAGTCACTTTTGTAATCTGCACACCTTCTGACTATGTATTTCTGGTATCATGCATCCGGGTGGGAGTTCCATGTAGACTTCTTTGGACAACTCTCCATGTAGATAGGTGTTCTTCACATCAAACTGTTGTAATGGCCAACCCAAGTTCGCAGCTAGAGACAACAAGACACGTATTGTATTGATTTTAGCTACAAGTGCAAATGTCTCTGTATAATCGATCCCATAGGTTTGGGTGTACCCTTTTGCCACTAGTCTCGCCTTAAAGTGTTCAATTGTACCATCTGCTTTGTACTTCACAGTATAAACCCAATGACATCCAACTAGTTTCTTTCCTGGTGGACGGTCAACAAGTTCCCAGGTTTTATTTTCCTGCAATGATTTCATCTCCTCATTCATAGCGGCTTTCCATCTTGGGTCAGCTAAGGCTTCCTGCACATTGTTAGGAATAGATACAGTAGATAACTGATTTACAAATGACTGATTTGATTCTGACAAACGATGGTTAGACACATAATGACTCATGGGATATCTAACTTTACTAGAAAGTTCGGGTTCATATGTGGGTTTAGGGATACCTCTGGTGAGACGTTGTGGTAGTTGTTTTCTAGATGGTTCAGGAACATCCTCAGTAAGCGATTGGTGTGGTGTATTGGCTGCCTATGGGGTGAGGGACTCGAACGAAGGTGGAGCCACAACTTCTGTTTCTGGGTGTTCATCACTATTTTGATCCAAGGTTATATCATACACCTCCAATTCACCCACTTCTTGATTAATAGGTTCAGAGAGTTCCACTTCTTTAGAGATGTCTAAGTTACCCACATCTTCAGAGATGTGATCATCATAGTGTAGAGTCTGAATTTCCTTCTGGTACTCCCCCTGAAGTTCAGGCTCAAAGGAAAAATACATCGAGTCTTCATGAAAAACTACATCCAATGTAATAAACATTCGTTGGGTTGGAGGATGATAGCGTCGGTACCCCTTTTGATAAGCAGCATATCCTAGAAAGACACATCGTAGTGCTCGAGGAGATAACTTGTTGCACTGATGCTTATGGAGGTGTACAAATGCTACACAACCAAAGATGTGAGGAGGTAAATTTGGGACAGCTGGAGCAACAACCGCCTCAGCGAGAACCTGGGATGGTGTCTGGAAATCAATAGTGCTGGAGGGTACCCGGTTAATCAAATATGCTACAGAGATAAGTGCTTCGCCCCAATAAGACAACGGCATATGGGCTTCTATCAATGAAGCACAGACAACCTCCAACAAGTGACGATTTTTTCTCTCAGCTACCCCATTCTGCTGAGGTGTATTGGAACAAGTAGTTTGATGTATAATTCCGTGTGCTTCCAGATACTGCTGAAGTTCAGAACTCAAATATTCACCTCCATTGTCACTACGGAGAACCTGAACTTGTGCATTGTACTGAGTACGAACCATGTTATAAAATTTTTGAAATAACAAGTTCACTTCACTTTTAGACTTCATTAAGCACACCCAAGTCATTCCGGTACAATCGTCAATAAAAGTAACAAACCAACGTGATCCACCCAATGTAGTGACTTTGGATGGACCCCAAACATCAGAATGTATGACCATAAAAGGAACTAGACTTTTATTCAAAGTTAATGGAAAAGAAGCACGATGGCTTTTTGCAAGTTCACAAACTTCACACCGGAAGCTAGAAACAACAAATTTTGCAAATAAACTAGGAAATAATTTCTTTAGGTAACCAAAGGAAGCATGCCCCAGACGTCGATGCCATAACCAGATTTTAGATTTATGCTTCTCCCCCTCAGAGCTATCCACCATTAGAGCTTGACGCAGCTTGTCCGAACTCTTTGACACCAAGTCCAAGTAATACAACTTCCCTCGCCTAACACCACAACCAATCATTTGCCTCGTTCGGATGTCCTTAAACACACAAAAATTAGGCCAGAAAATTACAACACAAAGTAAAGCAGCGGTGATTTGGGAAACTGACAACAAATTGTAATCCAAAGATGGAACAACTAAAACAGAATCTAGATTCAAAGTATCAGTGAGAGGTAAGGGTCCTTCTCCAATAACTAGGGCCGAAGAGCCATTGGCAGTGGAAACAAATTTTTGTGAGGACGGTTTAAGAGATGAGACCTGTCTAGAATCAAACATCATATGATCCGTAGCACCGGAATCAATTATCCATGCACTATTAGAAACAATCATGTTGTGTGCGTTATGCATACAGCTACATTATCTATAGGAAAGGAAAGTATCCGAAAAATAGTTAAGGAAAAATTAGAAGACAGTTTAGGAAAGAATCAGAAAAATAAGAATATCGCAACAGTATTATGGTAATAAGATGAATGCCTAATATCAATAATATGATTTACCAATAATTCTTATATACTTCATTTTAACTCATTTTTCATTAGACACAAATGCTTAGCACAATTAAATTAATAATACCACCTTCCAATTAATGAATCTTAATATGAACACTATTTAATATGTATCATGAAATATACAAATTTATTTTAGATAGGTTTCATATTATCCTTCTTTATGAAACCAATCAAGTACAAAAATTGATAAATACCTACATCCACTTCAAATTTAATCAAACATAAAAATAAGAAGAACATGTTGATATTCTCAAAATAGACAAAATAATGTCAACTAACTATACATTCATACCTCATAAGTGCTAGGAACTATAACTTAATATTAATACATGACAAAAACCAAGTGATTGTTGAAGTCAAAGGAGAGGAAGTATATCATGGAAATAGCATACTAGGAGAGAATCATATTGAGTGCATAACATAGGGAAGCTACATGTTATAACAAAAATCAAGAATAAATTGAAATTGTACTTGTAATGTTTCCTTGGCGAAGGTTTTGGTGTTTGATACATAATAGCTTTACCTCTACAGTTTTAATATTTAAGATGACAAAATACAACTATATACATCTAACTACCATGTTGGGGCATCTATCCAAAATATAATAGTATTATACTATTGTATAAAGAGGGATAGGGGCACTACCTCACCTCCTACCTTGAGTTCTTTATGTAGGTAACCCCTCAACCTTGATCCAATAGACTCTTCACATGATTTGCACT
Source organism: Sequoiadendron giganteum (assembly GCA_007115665.2). Lineage (NCBI taxonomy): Eukaryota > Viridiplantae > Streptophyta > Pinopsida > Cupressales > Cupressaceae > Sequoiadendron > Sequoiadendron giganteum. The sequence goes on along the minus strand of CM021107.1, from coordinate 105,759,704 downwards.
TAACTAGATATGGTTATCAAATTATGTATAGGGTAACTAAGAACATATGAGAATAGATGACACTCCATAAGCTTCATCTATTACAACTATTTATATTTAACCTATAAGTAATCACTTAGAAAACAAGGTGTCCTTATTAACCACTAAAGTTAATAAAAGTTATACCAATGATTAAAACAAATTAAATATTTATTGATCTAGAAGGAGTCTATAATCATTAATTATCAAACATTTTTTATAAGTTACCATGTAGTGATAGATTAGTGCCTAAATAAAAGTAAAATACTAATCATATGATAGATACATTATCTATCAAGAATTGTGACCTTATGATAATTCAATTAGCAATGAGTAAATGTGTTAGGGTTTGTCTATCTTTCATTATGAGAATGCAATAATGATAGAAAGGTGAAATTTAAAGATATTCAAGACTAAATCAAGTACAATAATAGTAATTGCAAAAAAATAATCTCATAGCATGCTTTCTTCAATAGAGTAGTGATAGTACAACTAACTCAATTTTCAAGTTTAGTAATGTGACCATGACACTTAAAATGTGAATAAGAATATTCTATGTTCTCATGTAATTGTATCAATTTATGGTTCAACATCATAGTCATTTATTAAATACATTAGATGATATGCTTTACCCTTCCCATTATATCCCATTCCCATAATAGGGTTTCACTAACTAATTAGTCATTATCACAATCCATCATTAACATATCTAAGAGTCTAAACACTAGGATACATACTCATTCATTCATCTCAGTGAACCCTTTTATGACATATTTAGACTCCTTAACTATGATAACATGTTGTTCCAAGGGTCTTTGTAAGAGATAAAAAATTATCATAAAAAAAAACATTCTAAAGGGGTATCTCATACTAGAATATAACAAAATCATAACCCATTGATACGCTTGGTTCAATGTATGGTTTTATAGAACTTACAAATTGTAGGACAACAAGGTACTAAGATTGTAACCAATATAAAATATTAGCAATATGGTTTTATTATCACAAGGAAAAAATACCCCTTCATATGATTGTTACTAACAAAATATTTTAAAATAGACACTTAATACTACCAAACCCTACTAGTGTTAATATTTTATTTAGGTAAATTATAATAACAATACAAAGCACAAAATGAATATTTAAATTAACCAAAAAAACATCTTAAATCATTCTCCTTACATTAGTTACAAATAGTAATAAATAATTGAGATTGAACACATAATAATATTTAAAAAGCCTATGTATTATAATTGATTGAATGTCAAACAATACCAACACCTAGTAAACATGGGAATACCAAATATGCAAATACACCATCCCAAATGAGCAATATTCCAAGAAGCCTTTGAATGGAAAGATTCCCCATTCTTTTATATAATAGGATTTCTTCATACCACTACTTACATATTATGAACACACCCAAACATAGTTCATATCTTCTTTGCATGCCAATGCAAGTGCTTAGAGTGGAGTTAACTAGATTTGGGTAGATTCAAGTAGTTGACCAATTGCTATCAAAACTACCAAACAATCACATATTCATGAGAAGATTAGAGATTTTTGTCCCATCATGAAATGTTCACAAAAAATAATTTAGTCATTGAATCACAAAACTCAAATAGTCTACCCATGGGTCTAAACCACATTTCCTTTATTTTTTCATTTTCTTCTCTTTCATCTCACCATGTACCTTTCACCAATCACATGGTTGAATGATTTTGAATCAAAATTTGTTCACAACTAAGTTTAACACACAAGTGAGCACTTTTAAAATTACCTTATGAATTCAGTTCAATTAAGGTTCATTATTCTAAAATACTAAAAAAACAAGATTAATAACACTAAGCAATAATCTTGAGTGATGATCACAACATCAAATGAAATCATTAGCACACTAAACCATAACAACATATAATCTATTGTGGGATGAATCATTTGTTGACATTATCATTTACTATAATTAACATCAAATATCCAATAAACAAAATATTAGGATGACATTATCTTTCATAATAGTACCTAACATGGGATATGGAAATAAACATATGGATCTTTTCCCATACAGTTTTCAAGCTATGTGAATTCATAAAGATAAAATAAAATAAGAAATGGATTAAAACCCCAAGATTAAAAACCCATTTCACATCTACCAACACATTACTTTAAGTAAATATTTTATAAAATGTGAATAAAATTAATTATCAAATTCTCATCCACATGCAATTCTTAATGCATCAATGGCATGATTATGCTCAAAAGATTTATTGTTAATGAAGGATATACTGTGGTTTCTCATAGCGATAACATGTGATTATGTTTTAGATTGAGGACCCCTCCAAATGGCTTATGGAAGGGTAGACTTATAGGTTTTCAATTGAGTGGATTGATGGTCAAGATTATTTAAGAGGATTTACATCTAGGATTAAGTTGGTTATTTGGTAATGAGATGGAGGATGGAGAAAAAGAAGGAATTTTAACATTTCTTTTATGTTTTTTAGGTGTAAAGTTGGGATTTAAATAATAAGTTTTATTTAAATCATGTGAGGTGGGAGGGGAAAGTATAAATAAATGTGATATTCATTTATTTAGGACTTTATGAGAATAATCAAAATAATAAAATAAATTATTTTAATTCAAAATTTTAACTAAAAAATAGACACTTAAAAAATAAATATGTGGTAGGTGATGCTAGGATGTGGGTGATTTTTAAGTATCTACATTTCCCCTCTTTGAGATGGCATTGCGATTATATTCAAAATGATGTCATTTCAAAGAAAATAAAATATAGTGGTTTTAGAAGAGATGTGTCTGGTTGTAGGATGCCTTAGTCATTAGAAGGAGAGGATTGATGAGGAGAGAAGTAACTATGCTCCCTTGAGAGGATAGATGGGTTTGAAGAACATGGGTGTGCTCTTGAAATGGACAAATGAAGATAAAATATAAAAGGATATGGAAGGATGAAAATATTAGGATACAAAATAGTTTTGATATCCAAAGGGATGATAAATAGGGATATATATATGTTAGGTCATAGTCGTGCTAAGGTATTTTGAACAACCTTTATTTGATATAACACTTGAAATTATGCACCAAGGTATAAGGAGTAAGGTGATGATGTCTCAAGTGCATAAAGGACTAGCCCAAAAGGAAATGTTGTATACAAGCATATATTAGAGAGCATCATGATATGGAAGAAAATGATGTCATTGTTGGAAATATCTATGTTAGATGCAAGAAAAATGATAATACATGCTAGAAAAGAAGAAAACATGCATTAATGATGGAAAACAATGTTTCCTCTAGGCAAGATAAAATTGATTGATTTTATTGATGATGATGATGATGATGATGACGACGATGATGATAGCATTTTTGACAATAAGAATAATGGGAGGATTATGAAAAATACATCCTAATAATTTATTGTTGAAAATGAGTCAAAAAAAGCATTGGGAATAATATATCCCTAATGATGATAATTTAAGTAAAATAAGTCAAGGTTTGCAATAAAGCTGGAAACAAAATTGTTAGACTATTTTGATGATGTAATAGATTGGTTAACAATTTTTTTATGGATTATGATTGCATGCATACGAACTGTGTTGAGGGTACTCAATTGCTTGGAACTAACGACATAGGAAAACCAAGTTGATGAAAAAGGATAAAGTGATAGAGGCATTGTTTAGATACAAGAAGGGATGGATTATGGGATGATGTACTCAAGATGTTGGAAGGAGTGTCAATATGCGATCTCTAAGGACTATGGTGGATAGGAATAATATGGGCCATACTAGATGTAGTGTAGTGCATATTGAAGCTTGTAGTAGCTAAAGTAAGTCTTGTATTGTCCAAAATATGTTTGGATGTTTTTCCCTTATCCATATCAATATCAACATGGGAGATGATGGATTGGATATGATGAAATAGGTATGAATGGAGAGGCTGGATATAGAGGATGAAGTAGATAAGATGGAGCTTGACATGATGGAAGAATACTTCCCCCCATAAATATAGGATGTGAATAGATGGGGGATTTACACATTACACCTTTTTTCCAAGTTTTCATCATGGAACTTATCAAAGGTATCATACAAATTGTTTTCACCATTGGGTGATGATTTAATTTTTACTTTTGTCATTTTGATTTTGATTTTTTTATTTATAGTTGCTAGATGAAGGAGAATGATTTGGATAAATTGGTGTGGATAGAGTTAGGAAGATGGATGGAGGACTCAAAAATTTATTTCCATGATGATGGTATCCCTTTCCAAATAATTAAGTTTTGACAGTCACTATGTGCATGGATGTTGCTAGAAATAGAGTTAATTGGGCTTCTTCAAAATTTAAACATTCTACTAACATAGCTCTAATATTAAAGGATGCTACCAAGGGGGATGAAATGGATGAGGAGATGAACAATGGGTAATGAGTTATATAAAATATCGAGAATTACAAAGATGTGATGGTGGATGCATGTTGGATAATGGATATAGGGGGCTGAAAGATTATTGGATGAAATGATGGGATGGTAATAACATGAGGGAATGTCATGAGACCAAGGGTAACTAGGACTAACAATTGCATAAACCATGTTGGAGGCTAAATATTTGAGTTAGGATGGGATTTTGGATGTTGGGAGATAGATGAGGTAATTAGGATTGTAGATTATGGGATGTAAGGGCCCAAAATGGACTTAGGATGTTTAGGAAATAGGAGGAGAATTTGGGATTTTTTATTTTGGGACACAGGACCCAAAATGGATGTAGGATGTTTAGGATGGGGATGCTATGATTTATATGGAGAAATGTGGGATAAGGATGAAGGATCTAGGGATATTTGGAATTAGGGAAATAAGGATCCTTTGGAGGAGTGGATGGGTATGCAAATTTTGATGTTCATTTTCAATGTATTTCTTTTTATATAAGGATTCACATTATTTTTTATTGGCGGGCCTTGGTGACCTTTCCAATCGATTTTAATGTTGGATCATTGCATGTGGTGACATGTTATGATGTGGTTGTCCTTAGATTTTTGTGGATTATTTTAGATTTATATATGCTTCCAAATGTGATGGTATAGTCTCATGGGGAGAAAGTATCTTGATATCCAATGAATTGTGTGATGGATTCATCATGTTGGAATATGTCCAATGATGTGTGCATTTGATGGTCTTGATTGAGGGTTGCAAGGGATGGATGGTTACAAATGTAGTTGATGAAATGATTAGTGGGCGATGATGGGATTGATAGGGCTGATGTGTTTGATGAAATTATTGGTGGAAACAATATTGTGAGAGGAGTGATGAGAGGTACCTATTTTTGTTTTGGAAGAAGTTTCCTTAGCCTTATTGGAGGAGTGAGAAATGTACTTGTCATGAGACATATAATTAAGGTCCTAAAATCTTGGATTTTCTTTTGTTTGGATGGGTTCTAAGATGCCTTTCTCATGAAGGCCAATTGCTTTTCCTTGATGATACATGTTTTGAATAATATAATTGTTGATGGGATACTTGTTACTTTGGAAACAAGACAAATCCATTTTTAGATGGGTAAGGAATAATGGTAGTTATAGTTTTTTGACAATAAGATAATTGGATTGAATAAATATGTAGGAACCAAGATTATAGGATTGCCCTTCATGAATTGGTTCAATAGGGATTATTAGATCTTGAGATGGTAAATAATCATTGAAGGGATTAGTTAGGATGCTTCGATCATGAATTGGTGTGGACGTGTGGGCATTCTTTGGAGAAAGCTCTTGACATAGATTGATTGGTTTGGATGATATAATGGGGGAGTGGTGTTTTATGTTGCTAGAAGTTAGTGCATGGAGGGACTCTTTGAGTTGTGCACATGGATGGGAAGGGAAATTTTTTGTGTATGTATGGCGAACTTAATGAATTTGATGGATTTGGGATTAATGATTGCATAATCAATGAGAGATTTGGATAACATGGAATCATCAATATTGTGGGATGGAATAAATTTGTTTTTTATTTGTGGCCTATGATTCTTTGTGAATATCACTCGGTTAAAATCCCCAAAAAATAAGATGAGTTGGATTAAGAATTTTTTGGGATGAAGGATTTGCATAGGAGGTGGAGGCTACAAGGCATTCACATGAGAGGGCAATTTGAAATATGAATTGGTAAAACATGCTTTTTTAGTCAGGTCAAACAGTTCACACCCCTTGTCTATGCTTCCACATTTTGTATACAGGTCTACCAGGGTAGTTGCCACTACCGTCCTTAATCGCTTAACGGATTGCATACCCTATTACAAAACTCGCATTTTGGGACAGGCAGGGTGGCTGCAGGCAAAGGTTGCGAAGTCTGGCCCTATCTATGCAGGCAAAAGTTGCAAAGTCTGCCTTTACACCTGCCCATTGCATTTTCTTGAAAGTTCTTGAAGCCTTTTCAACAAATTCAATTCTGCGTATATCCTGCAATCATGGCATTCCATGAGACCGCATTTCTTTGAAGCATTCGGTCAAAGAGTTCACGTGCCTTGTCTGTGCTTCCACATTTTGGATACATGTCTATCAGAGAGTTTCCCTTCCGTTTCGCTTCAATAACCATATTCAATGCTTGGCTCTCTTTATTTTAATCCGTTCGAACTTCTGCAGCGCGGCAACGGTGATTTGAATTTGTTTATGAGCGGGAGTTGGGTGGCTGACTGCTGACCGTAACAGTTTACGGGACTGCTTCGAGAACGGAAACGGGAGTTAGTGGAAGCAACAGATTACATGGCCCCACACCAGCCACCTAAGCGGGTCAACGCTTACAGTGTGCTGGTTAAGCCAGGCCTGAAATTATAGATAACATGATGGTGCTTTTAGTGGGCGGCCACGACGCCAATGTTGTCACCCTAACTTTTCTGCTCAGAAATCTGGCTCTCCATCCTCACTGCTACACCCAAGTACTCCAAGGTACAAAACGCCATCTGCTTCTTTCTTTTCATTTTTTCTCCCACGCATATTGTTATTTAATCCCTCGTATTGACGTGAGGAAAGCGACAGAACATCTGCAGATCATGAGTGAGATGGAGGAGAGGAAGGAGTTGGATTGGAACGACGTACAGAAAATGAAGTATTCATGGAGAGCGGCACAGGAGACGCTCAGGCTGCAACCTCCAGCTGCAGGCTCGTTGCGGGTGAGCTCGGAAGACATCTCTTACGATGGATTCGTCATTCCCAAAGGATGGAAGGTAAGCGCATCAAAAGAACTAAGTCAACAGATTGTTTTTTATTTTTATGGGCTAATCATGGCATCAAAAGCTGTTGAATTGCTAGTATTATTTCTTGGCTTGTTAATTCTGTGGAATGGAGTGCAGCTAGCTTGGGCAGCACTTTCGACACATAAGAAAGCAGAGTATTTCCCTGAGCCGGAGAAATTTGATCCAGGGAGGTTCGAAGGGAGTGGACCAGCGCCCTACACCTTCGTGCCCTTCGGAGGAGGCCGTCGAAAGTGCCCGGGGAATGAATATGCACGGACGATAGTTCTCGTGTTTCTTCACAACATAGTGAAAAATTTCACTTGGGAATTAGTGGACGCAAAGGAGAATATCTCTGCTAATCCGCTTCCTATCCCCGAGCAAGGAATGCCTCTTCGACTGTTTCCACGCTCTGAGTACCCTAATGTTTAAGCAATGATCCATCGTATTGGGGGGTTTACTCATATTATCTAGAAATAAGCCTACAAATGTTGGCGCTCAAGGAGCTTAGATTTATTATTAGCCCCTATCATGTACGAACTAGCACTTGGGCCAAAAGGTGCAAGGGTTACTCTATTTGGAAATTATATGGAAGTGATTATGTTTTAGAGTATAATTGAGATAATTTTTTAATATTTGATATTTGTTATGTTATAAATTATTTTTTTTAAATTGGGGTATTTAAATCAAACATTATTAGATAATAAGGATCTTTAGTTTAAGTTTTTATTTCAAATGAAAATTAGAATTAGCTTTGAAATTTTGGAGTCTAAATTATAGTGGTCAAATATTAAAATGAATTCTTATATTAAGATATTTTGTTTATGTTAAAATCTAAATTTTATGATTGGATGTCTTTTTTATTTGTTTTCATTGTTAGAATGTTCTCTTGTAGTTATTGGGGCATTGTCTACTTCTATCTTGCATTTGCTAATATTATGCTAACAATTGTATGCGTTGATGACTACAGCTACATTGTAGGCAATAGTGTATGTATTTTTTTATAAATAAATGATTACAAATTTGTGACTAAAGGATCTTTTTCCAAAATATAGTAGTCTTCATTTTTCTTGTCTAAAATAGAATACTTCTCTCCAAAAAGTGACAACACTTCTCTCCAACTTTTAACTTTATAGTTCATGGTTGTAATAGTGTGTTGAAGATAGACATACGTTTCAAAATATCAAAAATACAAAATAGAATATTTTAGATTGTATAGATACTATATAGTCTAAATTCCATTTGCAATCATGATTCAATAGTGACTATTGATTTTATTTCATACCAACTAATCAATCGAGAAAGAACATTAATTAAAATGAGAAAACATTGATTTCACTAAGTGAAATCTTTATAAGCAACCTCATGTTTTTATCTCAAACCATGAATAAAGATTAATGATTATGATATATGTTCATTTTTATCTTTCTTTTTGGAAATAGTAATAAAACCTCTTAAATTTTGAGAAAATATCTAAACTTGAAAGGGGAAAATTCAATCCAAAGAGTTTGAAGTGCATGTACACTATTTCATAAAGTATTTTTGATAGGAAAATTTATACAATTTTAATCTAGTATTTAAAGAAAATATATATAATTTTTTTATTTTAGACACAAAAATGAAAATAACCTACATATTTAAAATTTGATACTTTGTTTAATAAATAAATTAGGTGTATTTTTAATAGCAGCATCAAACTATAAGAAAAATTGTGTTCTAACATAGAACAACTTTTCATTTTCATGTGATCGTCATGTTTTCATCAATGTCTTTCTTCACAATATTGTGAAAAAATTTACATGACATTTTAGTAGACACAAAAGAGAATATATTGGCTAATCCACTTCCTATCCCCAAACAAGGAATGTCTCGTTGACTGCTTCCACACTCTTAGTACCTTAATGTTTAAGCAACAATCCATCATATTGGGAGTTTAATCATATTAGCTAGAATTAAGCTCACCAATGTTGGCACTCAAGGATCTTAGATATTATTAACCCATATCATGTACAATCAATAGCTTAATAGTATTTTTCAATGTTATATATAGTTATATATATTATAGCAATCAATATCTTAATAGTATTTTTCAATGTTATATATATATATTATAAATGAGAAAGGTTATTGATTGAAATATTCAAATTTTTTTGTTAAAATTGAGAATAGATTAAGAATTTTTTTTCAATTTAATATTCAAAAGAGAAATCTCCATAATATTAATTGTCAATTTATTTTTTGAGATTTTTTAATATTTATAAGACATGATAAAAGTCTAAAAAATGTAGCATTAATTAATTTGCAAAATTAATTATTTATAGTTTTATATTTATTGAATTACACAAATGTCAAATTATTTATCATCATTTAATTTTTATAAAATTTTATGTTAAATATTGTTATTCTTATTACATTGAGAGGCATAACTAGAGTGACAACAAGGAGTGGAATTTAATGGTATGAATGTGTTAACAAAAACTAAAATGCAACAAACAAAATCTTTAACAAATAAAAATATAAAATAACTCACATAAATAAAATAAGCCTTCAAATAAAAGTCCAAACAATGTAAATAAACTAAAATAATTCTTAAATAGTTTTAAAAAATAAACTAACTCTTAAATAAATAAAAAATGTTTATTATGAATTAATTTTACTTCTAATTGAAATAAATTTTATATGAAATATGGTCAACATATTTTATTAATTATATACTCTCACTACTATACTAATAACTATTGTGAAGAAAATTATATTTCACAATACTTCTAGTATACTTTAATATTGGTATGTCCATATATGCATGTATGTGCACACAGACATATGAATTTTAAGTAACTAGTATAGATTTCTTAGACACATCTATGTGCAATTTGGAGCTAAAAAACATCATTCATTATTTTGATAATTTTTACTTTTTTTAATAGTTTATTTGCATCTATTTGTTTATACTTATATTTTTAAAATTATTATTATTATTTAAATCTTTAAAATATCCTTTTAAAAAGGGATTAATTTTTTGTCTATCATTTTTTTTAAATATTAATATTTTGACATGTAAATGGTTTTCAAATTTAAGATAAAAGGAAATAGTTTTCGTTAACATACACACCATTACATTTCACCCCTTATCGCCATTGTAGAATGCCTCTCAATATTAATTACTTAAAATTTTATTGTTATTGTGGATATGCAATATCTAATATAAATCTAAATAATTTTAAATTATCACACACATGAAATTTAACATAATATTTGATTGTTGTTATGGATATGCATAAATATAATTTAAAAATTTAGATAATTTGAAAATTATCATAAAATATTTTAATTTCATCATGAAATAATTGAATTCAAAATCAAAATCTTAATATGTGTATAGCTTAATCAATCTACCTACACATAATTTAGTTATGTGTTAAAATATAACCAACATACATTTAAAAACTAGCATAAGTGTGTTAGATAAGTTTATGGAAAATATGTTATGAGATATCCTTCTTAAGGTACCTATTCCATTTATATCTCACACATTCCTTAAAAAATAGGCTCTTCGAGAAGGATATCTCTTAGAGTGTTTTGCATATATTTATCTAAAATAGCTATGTTGGTAGCATTTACAATTACAATATGTGAGATATTAATTTAGTATCCAACATTATTTTAAGATAAGTAATTATTCTATATTTAGATTAGTAAAATTGTACTTGTAGGTATGTAAAATATACATGCACCTAATCTGGAATCACTAATTTCATTTAGTCCTTAATTATCCTTCTTCAAACCATTTTAATCAAATAATCTTTATCTGATTAAAATTCATCATCTTTCCTCTTTTAATTAAATCAATTTTTATTAGATAAATCAACTTTATCTAATTAAATATATCATTCTATTTAATTAAATCATATTCTTCTATATAATTAAATAAATCAATTTTATTTAATTAATCTCCTAAAGTTCCTTCATTTAATTGAATAAATTTAAATATTTAATTAAATCTCTAATGTTCTTTATCTTCTAATTTAATTTAAATAAATTCAGATATTTAAGTTGAATGTCACAATCAATTAACCTCCATTAAAATTAATCAAATCATGATTAAAACTAATTCTAATCCATGTCACATCCTCTAGATAATGCAACTTGCACAATAAAATAATTTATTTTGATTTATTAAATCTCTATTTTACCTCATAAGGCATATTCTCAAGGAATATTCCCTCATTAACTCCATTTGTTTGACTTTCTTGTCCAAACAAATTTCCCCCCAAATCTCTCAACCATATGCATATAATAATATTTTTCAAATTTCAAACTCACCTAATAAGCATTTACTTGCACACTGACCAAAATGTGCTCACCCTTCATCCTCTCACATCTTGACAAGTGGCATGTATCCATTGGTTGAAAATTAGTCCCACATTCACACACTTTGCCTCTTCTTCTCTCAATCTCATCTATAAATTCAAAGCTTTTCTTCTTCATTTATCATCCACAATTTGAACATTCTTATTATTGTCATTTGGAGTTCATTATCTTGCATCTTTTGTTTATCATCATCTTGAGGCTTATCAAGGATATGGAAAGGGCTCCTTTACATATCAAAGGTGCACCAATCCACTATGGAATAGGTATCAACATGATTTTGTAATGCTTTCATTTAGTTGTTTTAGTTGTTATTTTGTTAAGCATTATCAACCATGTTTAGATATTTCATAGGAGCATGTAGTTTGTTGCATTTGATTTGGCATATATGATAATATTTGTTAAAGTTTTAACATGTGCAGATTATGAGCTTACATCTGGCGCTAGAAGGAGGGCATGTGCTGGTTTTAAAAGTTTTCAACTCACAATAGCATTTTAGACTTATCAATTAACTATTTTACTGTGATTACAAGAGAATTTAAAGTCTTTGTAGAAATATAAAGCATGTTTCTTTCATGATAAATTTCAAGATTTTGAATATTTTAACTACATGAAAGTTAAAATTATTTCATATTAATATCTATTATTTGTCTTAACCACTATGATTTTAATAGGTAATATGAAAGATTTTTGCTTTTGGTTGAAATGCTTTGGATGTTCTAACTATTTATTGAGTTCCTTTGAAAGCCAATATGAAAGTTTAGAATTAGATAACATCTGCTTGAAAGTTTCTTGTCGTTGGAACAAATCTTTTCTTGTGCAGGTCCTTAAATCATTGCATTATTGGCAAAGATTGTGGAATTTATATTTATACCTTCCAACTGCATTTTACTTGAAGGTTTCTCATTTTTTGTCTTTACGCGGGCTCCACAATCATTACACTTTGGAAAAGATTGTTTTTGGAATTAGCGTGAAAACTCTTAAGCATTTCCTCATTGTTCTTTTTTTTCTTTTCTTACACCTACCAGCTGCATTTTCTTTAAAGGTTTCTCGCTCTCTGTATTTGGCACGTGCCTTAATCTATCAAGTAAAATGTGTTTTCTTTAAGTCATTCTGTTAAGCAGTGTGCTTCTTTGAGGGTTTTTCCAAATAATTTGCGTGCCTTTTCTGCGCTTCATCACGTGCCTTTTATGTGCTTCTTTACCTCGGCATTTTCCAAACAGTTTGCGTGACTTTTTTGTGCTTCTTTAAGGAATTTGCCAAATAGTTTGTGTGCCTTTGCCAGCCACTATCCAATACCATCCATTTGTTCGACGGTAGAGTTACAACTTTTCACATTCAGTTTTGATAGTAAGTGGAGTCATTAATTTCTTTCAAGGTTACAATAACAAAGCATTACATGGCTTAGGTCATCTCGTATTTATGAGAAGGCAATGTAGGTTTTGAGAAGTGACTTTCCTTGCCATCATAGGCCGCCTACCTTAATATTTCTTCTTTTGTCCTTGGTGAGACTTCCACTATTTTTTATCTTCTCGACCAGTGAGGAGTATGCCGGGAGTTTTGCTCGCGTCAGGCATGGCTTATTCCAAAAGATAATTATGCTTGTCCTTCATGTTGGAGATTTGTACTACAAAGAAAATATATTAGTTTTATTGGATTTTCATGATCAGATTCCTAGTAGGTGGCTGGTTAATTTTTATCTCTATTTAATGATCGCCATTCCCAACTATGCACTACAATCCAAAGCTTGGTTTTCATTTTCATATGCATTGCCATATTAAAGCTGACAACTTTTTTTTAATAAAACAAATTGATGCAGATTCAATGTTGAAAGTCTAAGGATATTATTTTTTTTAGTCTTTTTTCTACTAACGTGGTAGTGGATGAATCAATATTGTTGTCCTTCCTTTGAGGTTACATTCAAGGAGTGCATCGATATTGGTGTCTCACCAATATTGCATTGAAAATCAAAATCTTAGATTGTAAGTTGCCCATGCTTCATTTATTATCATAGTTAGAATGCATTCAAAATTAAAAATATCTATTCATAGGTATTGTATCTATAGTTTTATCCAAGTTAGGAGATTATCAATGCAAGATTTAGACTTCTTCTATAAATTTTCAAGAAGAGGAACTATTGCATTAACGGATATCATTGAATGCATTCATTTTGTTTGAAAGTGTATACATTATGATAAATTATTATTAATTCTTTGAAATAAATCTCATTTCTATGATTTTACTTTGTGATGTTTGAAGGTTAGGTTGGTGTTGAAGTCAAGCATCAGAATTGAACAAAGGCGAACTAATCGAAGTTAGAAAAATTGAGATTAAGACTTGAAAAAATATTTTATAATGCTTGTTGTAATGATGTAGAGCTTCCATTTTCTAATCTAATTTTCTGTTTTAAACCAACTCACCTTTCTTTTTAAGTTTAAAGTTAATCATTAATTTGATATTTTTCAAGTTGGATTAAAATTGAACCTTAGAAAGTTACTAAATTTCAATTTAGGTTCTAAAAATTTGATAAGCAACTCTCACATTTCGATTTTGGGGCTTTAAAAAGAACTCAATTTTTCCTTTGGAAATTAAAATGAACATGTGCATTTAGTGTTTTGTAATCTTTTTCACAAATTAATATCATCGGAAAGACGTATGTGCTTCTCTCACACCTTATGTCAATCTTGAGAATCAAAAGTCCTTTTTAGATATTAAGTTGTCAAAAATATTTCCTCCACATTTCGATTTGGGATTAAAATTTAAAAAAAACTTGTGAGTGTGAGTGGAACATCTTGTGTGTGTTCTCTCTTTGTTTCTCAACAAAGATTGATCGAACTACAAATATGTTTTTTCTCTTTTATTTATCTTAGAGGGCCTGCCTGGTGGGAAAAATTAATCACCCTAGGGAACGACCCAATCGAAAATGCGCTAAAGCCAAGCGGCTTCCAGCTGATATATAAGTGTGGGTACTCGAAGAAATTTTGAGTATCACGAGGATCATTCTAAAAAGAAGGGAAGAAATGGTCTCTTGCCACATGGATGGTCCCCCACAAATGGAATCCCCGCATTAAAACCCCTTCTTTAGAAAGGCCAAAATCCTAAACTATTTGTTGGTACAAGAATGGTCATTCTGAAGCCACCCCACATTCTTACGAATTTTAATAGAGATGAGAAGTATGCCATGGAAGATTCATGTGTATTGATACTTGGCTGACCTGAGAAGTGTTTGTCGTGGAGGGGATTCAGTGTGTTCAAGCATCTAATCATCCGCTAAGAGTAATCATAACTGGATTTATCCAAGTGGGAACCAAAAAAATACTATCTTTTCATCCTAGGATTGTGCATGTTCTTGGAATCGAAAAAACTTTGCTTAGATCTCAAAACATTTGAACACAAACATTCACAAGATCGTCAAAATTTCAAACCCTTTAGGGAAGCAAATACCTTTAACGAATTCAAGTGCTCTTGCTTTCCCTAGGGATTTCATCCTTACAGGCATCTAATTACTTGGGTTTTATCATCATTTTTTTCACTAAAGTCAACAATAAAAAACTTTTTCCTTAATTTCCTTGATTTTCCACATAATGGACTTTGTGGGATGAGAAGAAATTAGGACATTAGACATCTAGTTTAAAACTTTAATCAAAGAAATTTTTTTTGGTAGGGAATGTGCAAGATCACCATGCAAAAAATAGGTCCTTAAGTGGCAATAAAATTCTGAAAAAATAGAGTTAGACAACTTGACACAAAAAATTGAATAAGTTAACTATATTATTTCAAAAATATGTAAGAATAAAATCTGTTACAAATTGAATGTAGTTTCTAAACTACTTGGTTTATTTTTATTTTAAAAAAATCTATCTGGTGAAAATTAGAAATTTCAATGCAGTAGTACTTGAATTTTAGAGAAAAAATAAGAAGTAGGTGTCTGTTTGACCACCCTAACCACAATAAAATGATAATATTTTTTTATAAGATTTTATAAATAATTAAAGAATTCGTGTCCTGATGTGATGCATATTTTTTTGTAATTTTTTTCCAAGTAAATAATTAATTATGATTTTATTATTACAACTTTTAAAAAATATAAAAAACTTGTACATCTGACCACCTTAACTTGGTCAAAACTTCATGAAATTCATTTCTTTTTTTTTTTAATACTATAGTATGTGAAGTATATAATATTACGCATGTTTTAAATTCAAAAAAATTGATACCCTTTGAAAGTTATAGTTTTTTTTCAATCAGCGTATCAATTTGGACTTTAGTCGTAATTCAAATAGAAAATGAATAATAATTATTTATTAAATTCAAATTATAGAATAATTTATATTGGTGGAAAGCTAAGAATCTCCTTTAAAAACCCTTTTTGTTACATCAATTTTGGGTAAAAAAAAAATTCATCAGCCACATGGGCCATCATATCACTTACATATTGCCACTTTTTGGCCCGTCATGATCCTGCACATACCCGGTAAAAAGAACTCATTAAGAAAAGTTAGGAGACAATTTAACCCTGCACATGTGTTCTTCTAAATGATTTCCCGCAAAATCAAAATCCGCAAACCCAAGTTCAAAAGTCTTAGTCCAAAAGCTCATGAGGAGCATCTTGAAAGACTTTTTGAAGTTAGAGAAAGGTTGGTCTATAATTTTTACAAGAAATCTTCAGAGAACAATCCAAACTTGTATGAATTTTATTACCAAAAAAATCCAATTCTCTTCCAAAGGTTTGCATTTCTCACATAGGAAGTATTGCATGTTCTTCAAAATCACGGTCTTGTAAAAAGGAGTTTTCATCTAGGTTTAAATCTAGGATCAAAATCATCTCTCATTCATCCTTCAAACATCAAACCAAAAATCATCTCACCGACAACTCTTGAAAATATTGAAAACATCATCCATTCTAGACTTTTGGAAAATTAAAATCATCTTGTTTGGTTAGATATGTGGGGATGAATCCTTCTCCACCTATTTGATCAAATTATAAAATCCTTATGAACAAATTTAGCTCTTGATAAAATCCAACATCTTGGGGTCTAGGAGTTCATTATCCAAAATCATCTTGTCTGATTTGTACAAGTCTACCCTAAGACCAAATCCAACCTCTAAGAGTTTACAAGTGCACTATCTCAAATCAATCAATTCTAATCAAACCCTAAAGTCTTGTATCACCTCCAAGATTTCTCAAGAGTTCAATCATCTGCATCATCCCTCCTCTGTTTATCTCATCCCCATACTTTGATCCTTAAAGTAAACTTGGATTCTCTTCTTTGAGCCTAAATTTTAGACAAATATAAGGTGTTAGAGGTTCATCTCTTACATTCTTGAAAATTGATCCTAATTTTATGGTTCAAACTCGATCTCAATACAAGAAAAACATGGAGCAAAACAAGGAAAGATCCACTTCAAGCGATCTAAGTTAAACTAAAACATAATTCAACCCTATGATATTCATTGACCCCCCATTCAATCCTCCTCCAATACCTTAAAATCTTCAAGAGGAAGGTCAAGTGGAAGATATCACCAACAATGTCTTAGGGATGACACAAGATGAAATCATTGAGATGGTGCAAAATCCTGAAAATCATCAAATTGTTAATGTCATGATGAGGTTATATCCCTCCCAATACATGCTTGAATTGGCCAAACAAGGGGCTAAGATCCCTTCCGACTATGACATAAGTACTCTTGTGCAGAGACCTCTTGGGATCATGCCTCCAATCCCACCCATAGCTCCATATCAAAACATCACTCAAAGCATCCCGCAAACCACATCATCCATTGCTCCAACTCTGCCAATTGTTAGCAAGGGAAGCTCATTGCTTCATCCCCTTCAAGCACATCCCCTTGTGAATAACCAAGAGTTGGATGCAAATAACATATTCGGTCAATCTGTCCCAGTAAATCCATTACACCCATATGTTCCACTCACATTTCATAATCATACCAATTCATCTTCTTTTCATGCAACACCAGTTGGTCAGCTCGACATGAAAAATTCTCTCCCTATGACCTCACAAGGAGAAGGTGATTTTTTTGGAGTCAGGGGAGTCTTTGATCCCTCATCATCATCCCTTCAAGAGAATGCACCACCCATCTTTCCACCATTTCCACCTCTACCACTTACATCCACATCACCCCTTGGGTTGGGTCTTCTTGATTTACCCACCAACAATCAATCAAACCAAAGAAATCCCCTTATGATGAAATAAAACATCATGCCAAATCCTCCCATCTTGCCATCAATATTGCAGCAAAAAATGGAAACCATCCAGGAAACCCCAACAATCAATACATCCACCATCCCTCAAATCTCTCAAAGCATGGTTTCCCAAGGGCCAAGCATCTCAACCATGCCATCCACCACACAAACCCTGATTGTCAACATGATTGTTATGATCATCACAATGGTCAACACCATTCACAATCCACCACCACCATCACCAAAACCCAACAAGGTGAATTCATTTGGCATCACGTTACAAGAAGCTCGACAAGCCGCCTATCAAAAGGAACTCCAAAAATCCAAAATCAGCAAGCTGCACAATTAGCTTCCCAGCAAGCACAAGCGCAATTAGTAGCATAACAAGCAGAAAAGGCATAGCAGGCTTCTCAAGCCCAATCTTTACTACAATAATAGTAAGCCGCCCAAGCTGCACAAGCATCTCACACTGCTCAAGCCACATAGGTTGCACAAGCTGCACAAGTAGCCCAACAAGCGCATCCTCAAGCCCAAGCTCAGTATCAAGCTCAACAAGCGCAAGCGTAGGCCCAATATCAGGCACTATTGCAAGGAGTCCAACAACAAGCCTATCAACAATCCCTACAAGATTACCAAGAATAACATCTAGCAGCTCAACAACAAGCCCAACAATAATTATTGTTGGCACAACAACAACATGGCCAACAACAAGCATTGTTGGCTCAGTAGAAAATGCAGGCATTAATCGTGCAAAAAAACTTGCAGCAAAACCCCACCAACGCCCCACCCATCAATCAAACACCCCAAACCCCTCAAAACACATTCACTGCACCTCTTGATCCATAATATGATGTAACGACACAAATCAAACTACTCTCGCAGTAATTGCTTGATCTTCAATCAAGAAAAACAATAAGGAGACCTGGTAATCTGTGTCCCTATCCTTTTGATAGGAGCCTTGCAATGATACCATTCCCAAAGGGATTCAAAATTCCCAAATTTGACAAATATCATGGGTTGGGAAACCCTAAAGATCACATCAAGGATTTCCAAGTACATTGCATGGAAGTCGCATACAACAATAGATATCTCATGCGAATATTTCCTCAGAGCCTGGTTGGTCCCACCATGGAATGGTTTTCTTGTCTTCCTATGGGCATCAGAACATTCCAAGAAATTGTAGACGCATTCCTCAAAAACTATGCATTCAACATTAGAACGAATTTTAGTCTAGAGGATTTATCGGTGCTTAAATAGGGAAAGGGGGAATCATTCACCTCCTTCCTACACTGATGGCAATCCAAGGCAAATCAAAGCAAATGGGCCATGCCAGAAGAGCAACAATTCAACTATCATTGCCAATCTAGATAAAAACTTGGCATTTTATCTAGAGATACAATGCATCACCACAAACGACCAACTGATCCCCAAGGCGCTCAACATTGAAAGGGCCCTTATTACACAAGGGGGCACACCTACATATCATGAACATCAAGATAGTCACCCATCCACTAGTTATAATGAGAAACCTCGCACATGGGAGAAAAACAATAATTTCACCAATGATGGAGTGGTCAATTCAAAGGCTGTCATCAATGGTCCAAGGTAGAATGTCCAAACACATCATCAACCATAGAACAATAATTTCAATAACACAAAATCCAATAAGGTAACAAAACAACCACCCCACAATCAAGTCAAAAACCTCAATAATCAAGGAGGACCACCTCAGTGAAAAAGATATCCCCCCAAGAGGAAATTCACAACCCTTGGGGAATCAATCGAATCCATCATGAAGAAGTTGGTCAATGAAAACCTCATCAAAATCCCTACATGATAATTACCAGGAGCCTTAGGTGAAACCACCTTGGTACAATGAAAATTTCCTTTTTGATTATCATAATCTCAAGGGACATACAACCACCAATTGCATGAAACTAACAAAATATCATCCAAGACCTCATCGGTGACAAAATCATAAATGTTGAGCAACCAGCTAGAAATCAAGATCTGAAAATATACATGAATCTGATGCCCAATCACAACCAAGGAAACAACAAATGGAAGAAAAAATATGGCAATGTGAGCCATGTGTACGAAGGATTTGTTGCATGCCTTGATGAAAAGGTCACTGTTGTTAGCATCAAGGGAGTGAACATTGATTATGGAGTCACCACACGCAATGACAAGGTCACCATTTCTAGGGCATCGTAGCCACTTGGGACCTCCACCTCAAATAAGAAATCCATCTCTAATGATTACAACATCCTTGACCAGTTAAAAACAACCCCTACTCAGATCTCCATCATGGGGTTGCTGAAGATTCCAGTTACCCACAGAGAAATCCTTGAGGAAGCATTGGCTTCATCTACCATCTCCACCAACCTTGATACGAAGCAATTCCAAGCTATGGTCGGTAACATCACCACTTTGAATCTCCTCACATTTTCTGATCAAGAATTTCCTGCCTAGCTATCTCACAACCGTGCACTCCACCTTGAAGTCCTGGTTCACAAAAATAAGGTCAAAAGGGTCTTGGTGGATGGAGGTGCAGGTCTTAACATTTGTTCACTCAAGCTTATCAAGAATCTGGGAATCTATGTAGATTCTATTGAAAAAGGTAAAGGAATCACAATCAGGGCTTACAATGATAAAGAAAGAGTGTCTTAGGGCACTATTCAACTCTCTATTCAAGTAGGGCACATTGTTATGGAAACCACCTATCAGGTGCTTGACCTTGATCTTCCATATAACATCCTTCTGGAGCACCCGTGGATCTATGGAATGCAAGCAGTCGCATCAACCTTCCAACAATGCGTTAAGTTTTCATACCAAAACCAAGAGGTCACAATCTATGGTGATCCTGAACCTTTCGCCTAATCTTCCCATGCATGAAAGAAGCAAAAGATTGCAAATGATGTTGGGAATGGGTTACAATAAGAATGCAAGTCTTGGAAAAAACAACACCGGCCGATTGGAACCTATCATTGTTGAAAAATGCATGAAAAATATTGGCCTTGGGTGTACCCCTCTGAGTGTAACCATATGTGGTAGAATTCCCCCAGTTAACGCAGTTAGGACTCCCCCTCAGCTATCAACAACTGCCCTCTAGTTACCCATGTCCACAGGTCGAGTCATAGATAACTTTACCTTTGACATAACCGATGTGTGTAGTAGTAGTGATAACAATGATACCCTAATCGGCCTACCCATTCTTTTCGAAGACTCCTCCCTACTCATGATTAGCACCCTATATTTTGAGTCGAACCACCAAACTCATGAAATAAACCTGGTCTACCCCAAACTCATTGATTATGACCAACGAGGACAACCAATTTTGTAAATGTTTGAAAATGATGAGGAGATCTTAGAATTCACGGGATTATGGGATACAATACCAAATGGACATCATAAGGCTAGATTTGACATCACACTGGACACTCAAGCGTATTACAGGGAGATGATTGAATCCTTCAGTCGTAAAAGTGATAAATTGAGAATAATCTCATGCTCCTTGAGTGAAAACAACACCATGCAACTCTCTAACCATAAAATAGTAAAAATAAAGGACACATCTAATGGTGAAAACCCCTCTTAGGTGTCGGAGGATGAAGGATTCAATCTTCCCCTCACTGCACTTCATCAATAAAAATCAACAGTCCTAGTAGAACAATGCAATCCTATCAACCTGGGAACAAAGGAGCTACCGCACATAACTTTCTATGCTGAATCACTTCTCACAAAACAACAGGAACTTTTAGCTGCATTCCTGAAAGAAAGAATAGTAAATTTTGCATGGAATTATGCTGACATGCTTGGGCTTGATTGAGAGGTAGTAGCTCATCACTTGGTGGTATATCTTGAAGAAAAACCTGTGAGACAAAAGCTCAGAAAGATGCATCCCCAAATAGCCTTGCTAGTAAAAATGGAATTGCAGAAACTCTTGGATGCTAGTTTCATACGCCCGATTGATTATCCAGAATGGGTATCCAACCTAGTACTTATTTCAAAACCCACTAGGGGCATCCGTATCTGCATGGATTTTAGAGATTTAAACAAAGTGTACATCCCAAGGATGAATTTCCACTACCCAACATCGACATGATAGTGGATATGACGACTGGAAACGAGATGCTATCACTAATGAACGAGTTCTCCGAATATAATCATATCATGATAGCAAAGGAAGAGCAGTACAAGATAGCATTCACATGTCCATGGGGAACCTATTTCTGGAATATGATGTCGTTTGGGCTAAAGAATGCAAAACCAACCTACCAAAGAGCCATGAAATTGATCTTTCATGACATGATCCATAAGACTATGGAAGATTATGTGGATGACATATTGGCTAAATCAAGGAAAAGATGGGACCACATATCAACTTTGACCTCCATTTTTGACAGGTTGGAAAAGTACAAGGTTCGACTCAACCCAAAGAAGTGTGTCTTCGGAGTGCAATTGGGAAAGCTCTTAGGGTATATCATGTCAATGAGAGGAATTGAGGTAGATCCTTCTAAAGTGAAGGCAATCCTCAAAATGAAAGCACCTAGGACACTAAAGCAGTTAAGAGGCCTACATGGAAGACTCCAGTCTATCCACAAATTCATAGCACAGCTGGCAAACAAACAAATCCCATATTCATATCTACTCCACAAGGGGGTAGCATACAAATGGGACAACAAATGTGACCAAGCATTCAACAAAATCAACAAATACCTACTCACACTGTTAGTTATAATTCCACCAATTCCAAGAAAACTATTGATCCTATACATATCAGCAACAACGATAGCTCTCTGCGCTCTCTTAGCTCAGCATGATAAAAATGGAAAGGAAAGAGAAATATACTACATCTACATTACCATGGTAGGACATGAGCTAAATTACACACCTATTGAGAAATTTTGTCTAACAGTCATGTTTGCAGCTCAAAAGTTCAGACACTACATGTTGGCTCATCAGATCAAGCTAATCGCAAAGATAGATCCGCTCAAGTACCTACTCTCCAAAGTGACTCTCATAGGAAAAATGACCAAGTGGGTCATGATATTAATAGAGCATGCCATTGAATATGTAGAGTTCAAGGCCATAAAGGGGCAAGAAATTGCGGATCAACTATCGGAGGCACCTATATATGCAAAAAACCCACTTATCTTGGAGTTCCTTGACGAATCAATTTTCAGCCTAAGTATAGTAGACCATTGGAAGATGTATTTTGACGGATCCTACACGTAGCATGGGTTAGGGGCATGAATTTTATTCATCACTCCCCAAGGAGACTGCATAACCAAATCCTACAAGCTTTCATTCCCATGCACGAATAACATCGTCGAATATGAGGTTCTCGTTATAGGATTAATAATTGTTGCACAATGGCGGATGATGGCACTCAAGGTCTATATAGATTTGTATCTTTTCATCAACCAAGTCAATGGTGAATACCAAACAAAGGATGACAAGATGACACCATACAAGAAACTGGTGGAGAGCCTTAAAGAATCCTTTATTGATGTCACCTTTGAGAAAATACCAAGAGCTAACAATAGGGCAGCAGATGCTATGGCCACAATCGGATCACTCTTGGAAATCACACACAACATCCCAAAACAAGAATTCTTTGTAGAGCAGCTTCTCATACCAATATTTGAGATACCAGAGTCTAAATTCGTGTGTGAGTTCTCGTTGGTCCCGGTGATCCCTGGTACCATGACATTCACACTTACTTAAGAATAGGAGTCCTCCCTACCAACGTAACCCTGAACCTTAAATGAGCCTTTGTCAAGAAGTCAACCTGCTTTGTCATCCTAGGAGATACCCTCTACTGTAGGAGCATTGAAGGGACCCTATTACGTTGCTTAAATAATGAGGAAGCCTTGACTACTTTAACCGAGGTACACAATGACATTTGTGGTTCACACTCGAGCAGTATGACTTTGGCTATGAAACTGCTGAGAACAAGATACTATTGGCCCACAATGGAAAGAGACACACATGACTTTGTTAGAAGATATTTGTAGTGTCAACAGCATGGGGACCTCATCCATGCACCAACTCAAGAGCTTCATTCAGTTATCACACCTTGGCCCTTTTCACAGTGGGGGCTCGATCTTATTGGTAAAATCACTCCCACCTTATCCAATGGCCATAAATTCATCATCACCACCACGGAGTACTTCATGAAGTGGCTCAAAGCCATCCCCATGACCTACATAACTAGAAATCAAATATCTAAGTTCATCCTAAACTACCTTATATGCCAATATGGTGTCCCTCAAGCCATTATCTCAGATAATGGGACACCTTTCAAAAATCAAGATGTCTGTGACCTATGCCAAAAATTCAGTATCCAACATCACTTTTCCTCTCTATATTACCCCCAAGACAATGGCCAAGTAAAATCCACCAACAAAACCATTCTAAAAATCCTTAAGAAAAACAGTCAATGACGTCGGTCATGACTGGCATCTATAGCTAAATCATGCCTTATGGGCCTATTGCACATGCATCCGCACACCAATTGGTTCCACCCCCTTCTCCCTAGTCTATGGATCATAATCCATTTTCCCCAATGAGATCAAGCTTCCGTCCCTAAGGATATCACTGTAAAATCCCATTTCAGATGAAGAATATCAGGTCTCACAGCTAAATGAGATAGAACTACTAGACAAGTGGCGCATGGATGCCCTAAATCACCTACAAGTCTATCAGAATCACCTCAAATGCAGCTACAGCAAGAAAATTAGGAGATGGACCTTCCAATTTGATGAGATAGTACTAAAGGAGAACCAGAAGAACATGTTGAATCCAGAGAGCAAGGGTAGGTTTGAGCCCAACTGGTTGGGACCTTTCATCATCACTACTAGCTACAAGTCAGGGGCATATCGGCTATCAACACCCAAAGGGGAACCTGCAGGAGCCCATGAACGACTCCCATCTTAAAAAGTTTTATGCCTAAAATATTTCAAGGTATAGAACCAAAATATACAAAAACAAATTAGAAAATGACTTGAAAAAATGGCCACCCTAATGAAAACCTGGTAAACAGGTGTCTTTGGTGACAACAACAAAAATCCAAAAAATACAAAAATCCAAAAAAAAATCATAAAAAGGATAAAAAACGTTAAAGAAAAAAATCATCCTCTACTGAAAATCACTTTAGTGGCACTTTGTACAAGTACCTTGGTGAAAACCTAGCAAACATGCGCCAAGCGTAAATAAAGCACTCTCCATCCACCAGGATCTTCATGGCTTAATTTGCACACTCATTTATCCATTACATTCCATTTATCCTTCCACCATCTGTTCACGTTTGTACCATAGCTTGATCTTGTGTTCATATTATGATCCACCCTAGTACTACTTGGCATATTCTTAAGGTCAGCTTGT
Source organism: Sequoiadendron giganteum (assembly GCA_007115665.2). Lineage (NCBI taxonomy): Eukaryota > Viridiplantae > Streptophyta > Pinopsida > Cupressales > Cupressaceae > Sequoiadendron > Sequoiadendron giganteum. The sequence goes on along the minus strand of CM021107.1, from coordinate 105,734,513 downwards.
CTTGCCTGTATTGAAGTAGTCTATCGCATCACATTGGGGGCATATTTATGTACCTGCATGGGATCGGATTTGTGTATATTCTTGCAATCTTCCTTAAAATCAAAAAATCCAAAAACATCAAAAAATCAAAAATCCAAAAACATTCAAAAAATCCTTCAAAAACTCCAAAAACATTCAAAAATCCAAAAAATCCAAAAAAATCCAAATCATATCAAAATCCAAAACATGTCAAAAATATGAAGAATCAAAGCAATGGAGTCATCCAACCAAACTATGCCATTTCTGAGCTTGAACATAGGCAAGGTTGATCTTTGATCATCTCCCAAGACACCCTAGGTCAATCCTTTAGGAGTTTGTCATAATAAGCTGGCAATTCAACGTTTGTTTATATCTTCATCTTGTAAATTGGTCAAGTCATTAGTCAAACTACGTGGTCTCTTCATGTATAATGTAGGAAAGGCTAATCTATTGATCATCTCTTGAGACCCCTAGGATAGCTCTTTAGGTTAGTCTCTTGATCATAAATCTCAAAAATCCAAAAAAGATGAAAAATCTCAAAATCCCAAAAACAACCTCAAAACATCAAAAACATCCAAATATTTGAAAAAACCCAAAATGGTGCATCTGTCTCATCTCGCTTTCACCCACAATAATATCATCATTCATAATAAATCAATCGTCATCTTCATCCTTTGGTAAAACAATCGGAAGCAAGTCTAGCAGGTTCAAAAGTGAAAACTCAATCATCAAAGTGTTAAGTCTAGGTTAGTAAGTAAGCATGTTAATCAATTCAGAGTATCAATAGCTTATCATCCAGTCAAATCTCATCATCACCTAATCACAACAAGTCCTAGGATGCATGCTTCCTACAATGGAAATCAACATCAAGCATCATCGTAGTTTAGTCTTGGCTAGTGGTATGAAGAACATTAGCTTGTTTGTTTACTTTATCTTGGCCTTTTTTGACTTATTTTATTTTGCGCTCATTCCAATGACCTCTCGATGATGCCTAATCAAAATGGTTAGAGAGAAATGGAATGGGGCAATGATCATTATCTTTTTATCTACTATGCTCGTTGGATATTCTTTTAATATAAACTTGGTTATGCGTGCTTTGTTTGGTTTGTATGGAAGGTGTTTTAGATGTCTTTTTGACCACATAGGAAGGATTACTTTTCTATGTTTTGATCTGAGATGTTTAGAATATCTGAATTGCATTCTGATTAAGGTTACATATGTTAGGTGTGAACAAGAGTACTACTATCTGATTGTTGAGTCAAAGTCCATCACACTAGGTGCAACACCATCCTAGTTCTTTATACCTTGATGCATCATACCTATGTGTGTTATCAAACATAAGGAAAGTTATGCTCTTTATCTCTCCCATCCTTGGATAAGCAATACATCATCATCATTCATCATCATATCTAATAAAGTCTCAATGACTCATAAACTTTTTGGACTTCAACATTTTCTCAGATTCAAGGATTGATCCCTCTCATTCTTATATCCTCTTTCACCCTAACATTGTATCATTTCATCAATGCTTTCATCTTGCATTCATAAAACATCTGCATTATCATCCTGCATAATAATGTCATATCATCATAAGAAAACATCATTCATCTCATCCAACCCACTTGCATTGCATCATCATTTAAGTTGTTTAGGATAATATAGATTTGTTATTCTAAGCATCTTACAAACATCTCATTTGCATCATCATTATCATATAGATATGTTAGTCTAACCATCCATATGTCCATCTTGGACCTGTTTATCGCGAGATTGACCCTCAAATTGAACTTTTCGATCAATCTCTCAAGGGGGCAATGTACCAACGTACTTCTTTCTGCTAGGGCATCCGAAAGAATCCATTTTTTTAAATTTCGATCTTGGCGGCATCATTCTTTGAATCAATGCAACAAGTAAATTGCTTCAAATAGTGGAAAATTTAGGCACGTAAAATAATTATGTACCTAATTTGTAATCACTAATTTCATTTCATCCTTAATTATCCTTCTTCAAACCATTTTAATCAAATAATATTTATCTGATTAAAATTCATCATCTTTCCTCTTTTAATCAAATCAATCTTTATTAGATAAATCAACTTTATCTAGTTAAATATATCATTCTATTTAATTAAATCATATTCTTCTTTGTAATTAAATCAATCAATTTTATTTAATTAATCTCTTAAAGTTCCTTCATTTAATTGAATAAATCCAAATATTTAATTAAATCTCTAATGTTCTTTATCTTCTCATTTAATTTAAATAAATCTAAATATTTAAGTTGAATGTCACAATCAACTAACCTCCATTAAAATTAATCAAATCATGATTAAAACTAATTCTAATCCATGTCACGTCCTTTAGATAATGCAACTTGAAAAATAAATTATTTATTTTAATTTATTAAATCTCTATTTTCCCTCACAAGGCATATTCCCAAGGAATATTCCCTCATTAACTCCATTTGCTTGACTTTATTGTTCAAAAAAATTTCCCTCCCAAATCTCTCAACCATATGCATTTAATGTTATTTTTCAAATTTCAAACTCACCTAATAAGCATTTACTTGCATAATGACCAAAATGTGCTCACCCTTCATCCTCTCACATCTTGAAAAGTGGCATGTATCCATTGGTTGAAGATTAGTCCCACATTCACCCACTTTTCCTCTTCTTCTCTCAATCTCATCTATAAATTCAAGGTTTTTCTTCTTCGGACATGTGCAGGATCATCATGGAAAAAATAGGCCCTTAAGTGGCAATGAAAATTCAAAAAAACCAGAGTTAGGCAACTTGACGTAAAATAAGTTATCTATATTATTTCAAAAATATGTAAAAAAAGAATTTGTGGAAAATTGAATGTAGTTTCTAAACTACTAGGGTATTTTTTTGTAAAAAAAAATCTATTTGGGGTATGTGCAGGATCATCATGGAAAAAAACATTCCCTTAAGTGGCAAAAAAATCAGAAAAATCAGAGTTAGGCAACTTGACATAAAAATTTGAATAAGTTATTTATATTATTTTAAAAATATGTAAGAATAGAATTTGTAGAAAATTGAATTTAGTTTCTAAACTACCAAGTTTATTTTCAAAAACCTAAAATCTATTTGGTGAAAATTTGAAATTTCAATACAATAGTACTTAAATTTCAAGGAAAAAATAAGAAGTAGGTGTCTGTCTGACCACCCTAACCACATTAAAATGATAATATTTTATATATAAATAGAGGGCTCATGTCCCGATGTGATGCATATTTTTTTGTAGTTTTTTTTCAAGTAAATAATTAATTATAATTTTTTTATTACAACTTTTAAAAAATATAAAGACTCGTATGTCTGACCACCTTAAATTGGTCAAAACTTCATGAAATTCAATTTTTAATTTTTTGATCTTATAGTATCTGAAGCATAGAATGTGACACATGTTTTGGATTCAAAAAATGTGAAACCATTTGAAATCTATATATGTTTTTCAATCAGCCTATCAATTAGGACTTTAGTCATAATTCAATAGAAAATTAATAATAATAATTTATTAAATTTAAAGTAAAGCATAGTTTATATTGGTGAAAATCTAAGAATCTTCTCTAAAAACCTTTTTCGTTTCATCAATTTTGGGTAAAAAAAAGTCATCAGCCACATACCCATCATATTGCCACTTTTCGGCCCATCATGATCCTGCACATACCCTTTGGTGAAAAATTGAAATTTCAATGTAGTAGTACTTAAATTTCAAGGAAAAAATAAGAAGTAGGCATCTGTCAAACCACCCTAACCATAATAAAATGATAATATTTTTTTATAATATTTTAGATATAAGTAGAAGACTCATGTCTGGATGTGATGTATATTTGTTTGTATTTTTTTTCAAGTAAATAATTAATTATGAATTTTTAATTACAACTTTTAAAAAATATAAAAAATCGTGTGTCTAACCAACTTAACTTGGTCAAAACTTCATGAAATTCTTTTTTTTATTTAATCCTATAGTATGCCAAGCATAGAATGTGATGTATGTTTTGGATTCAAAAAATGTGATACTGTTTAAAAGGTATAGATATTTTTCTATCAGGCTATCAATCAGGACTTTTTTCCTAATTCTAATAGAAAATGAATAATAATTATTTTTTAGATTCAAAGTAAAGTATAATTTATATTGGTAGAAAGCTCAGAAGCTCCTTTACAAACCCTTTTCGTTTCATCAATTTTGGCTAAACTAAAATTCGTCAGCCACATGGGCGAAGTCTGGAAAATCAAGGTAAGTTGTTAAACATTTTTTTCATGTTGACTTCTTAGGATTGGCAGGTCTAAACCAAATTCAGAAGCAAGCCCGATCCTAATCCCTAGGCATTAAATTTTGTGTCATCAATTCGGATATCCGATTTGAATCCGATATCAGATATGTTTTAGATATGAGTTTTAAAAAAATTATACAATTTTTAATATATGATTTCAAAAATGCAGTAAAATTTATAATTTAATATTATATAATATACAATGTAGTTTATAATGTAATATATAATATAAAATTTATGATAATGTCTTGCAGAATTATGTATAATATTTAAATATTATTTCAATATTTTAGTTAATCTATAAATATTTCAATATTATTTCAATATTTTAGTTAATCTATAATTATTTAAATATATATATATTACTAATATATATAAAATATTTAAATATTATCTATTTCCCTCTCTCCACCTCTATCTCTCCCAAGTCTCTCATCAATCACTCATCTCTCTCTCTCTCAACCCTATCTCTCCCTCTATCCCTCTCTCCCTCCCACTCTCCCACTCTCCTTCTCCCACTCTCCCACTCTCCCTCTCTCACTCTCACTCTCTCTCTCTCCCTCTCTCTCTCTCTCTCCCTCTCCTTCTCCCTCAAACCATCTCTCTCTCCCTCTCTCCCTCTCCCACTCTCCCTTTATCCCTCTCACTCTCACACTCTCCCCCTCTCTCTCTCCCTCCAACTCTCCCTCCCTCTCTCTCTCCCTCCCACTCTCCCTTTATCCCTCTCCCTCTCCCTCTCTCAATCTCCCACCTCCCTCTCTACCCCAAACTCCTAAACCCCTCTCCCTCTCCCTCTCTCCCACTCTCCCTTTCTCCCTCTCCCTCTCACTCTCACTCTCCCCCTCTCCATCTGTCTCCCTGTCCTTACCCCTCTCTCTCTCTCTACTTCTTTCACTCTCCCACCCTCCATCTCTCCCTCTCCCTCAATCCCTCAACCCTCAACCCTCTCTCTCTGCCTCTCTCAATCTCTCCCTCCCACTCTCCCTCTCTCCCTCTCACTCTCCACCTCTCTCTCTCTCCATCTCTCCCTCATCCCTCTCCTCTTAACCATAAACCCTCTCTCCCTCTCCATCTCTCCCTCTCTCCCTCTCCCACTCTCCCTTTCTCCCTATCCCTCTCTCCCTCTCTCCCTCTCCCTCTCTCTCCATGTCCTTCCCTCTCTCTCTCTCTCCCCCTCTCTCTATCTCTCTCTTGCTCTCTCGCTCTCTCTATCTCTCTCCCAATTCTCTCACTCAATCAAAAATATTTAATATATAATATAAAATTTATGATAATGTCTTGCAAAATTATGTATAATATTTAAATATTATTTCAATATTTTAGTTAATCTATAAATATTTCAATATTATTTCAATATTTTAGTTAATCTATAATTATTTAAATATATATATTACAAATATATATAAAATATTTAAATATTATCTATTTCCCTCTCTCCTCCTCTATCTCTCCCAAGTCTCTCACTCAATCACTCATCTCTCTCTCTCTCAACCC
>CM021107.1:105677927-105728608 GCA_007115665.2 Sequoiadendron giganteum | reverse complement strand
CTCTCCCTCTCACTGAGCAGTGCCAACTTTTTGTATAATTTCTAAAGATGCAAAAGATGAGATCTTTGCTAGCCAAATTGAAGATTCATGTGAACAAGAAGACCGAAAAAGTTCTATTATTGTCAAAATATTTTTAATGCTCTCAAGTCTATTGGAAAAAATAACAAGGAAAAAGATAAGAGAGTGGCTCGGAGAGTCATTACAACCACCCTAGTAAGACATCAATTGAAAAAGGCTCACTTTATCAAACGAAATTGTATTGATTTTGACATAAATTGTAAAACTTTGGATAGAGAACTTGCAAGAAGAGAAATAATATATTATCCTCTTCAAAATGATACATGGGATTTTGTCAGGAGGCTTCCACGTGTTTATAAGAAGCTAACCGATAATGTAAAGCAGGTAATTCAGCAATTTTGGCATGATAACTCTAGAGTATCGCCCAATGCAAAGGATGTTTTAAAGTTAAGAATTAGCAATTGAGACCATAATCCGCATCCTAAACATTTCTTGGAATCAAGCCAAAAAAATTTGTTCAAGAGATGATGGTTCTTTTTCTAGAGATGATGGTTCATTTTTCTATAAAAATGATTGTTTAAATGCGAAGTGCTCACAATGTGGTGGCTTGTCAAAAAAAATTAATGTTTTCATGAGGGTTCCAAACATGAATTTGTAAAGAATCTTGGTGAGAAAAAGAGATATGAGATAGTCAAATATACTTTGCAAAGTGGAGGTGAAGGTTCTAGATGCGAGTTGGTTACAAAAGAATGCAGTGTTACTGATTTTATTTCAGATTTTAAGGACAATCTTTTCTACAAGTATGCAAGGCATAGTCATAGGTCTCAATGGTTGGATCAACAATTTAGGATATGTAAGGACTCTTTTCTAATTGGAACTATTATATCAGTGGTTGATTTTTTAGAAAACTACACATTGAAACCACAAAATGAGGTACAATCTCAGTATTACAATTCCATTCAGATTGTTATTTTTGTCCACATAACGTTTAGACATGCACCTGATTGTACAAAGGAGGATCGAAAGATAATCAGAGAGTATTATTTTTATATGAGTGATGATAGATCTCACTCATCTGAGTATGTCCAACATTGTTTCAAGAATTTTTTTGAGTTCTTGTAGGAGCATGATATAGCACTGGGCCAACATCTCATTTGGTCAGATAACTACACAGGTCAATTCAAGAATGCTCGTATGTTTTATTGGTTGAGTAGAATGCATGTAGAGAGGGGTGTACCTAATGTTTGAAGTTTTTTTTAAGATGGGCATGGGAAAGGGGAGCATGATGGAGCAGGTGCATGTGTAAAGAGAGCTCTAGTTAAGGAGCAATTGAATATTTCAGGAGAAAAATTTAGTGATGCACATTCAATTGTTGATTGGTGTAGTTCAGCATTGTCACAGGGAGTGACACTTGATTCAACAGTGTGTAGATTCTCTTGATTGGTTGAGGAGGGTATAGTGGGAGGTAGATTGAATTGTCATAAAATAAAATATTCTTCAAAGATGCATTTGTTTCGAAGCTCATATGCAAGCACATGGACCATTTGGTCACAACAGTTGGCTTGTTTTTGTCAAAGTTGTATTCAGTGTGAGTGGGATCAATGCAAGTCAAGTAAGTGGGTGGATACATGGGTTCCATAGTATCTAACTCCTTTATCTCAAACTATATCCATGATGAATGACACAATGGAAATTTCACTTGATTACGACCGGATTTCATATCTACTACAACCAGGACATGTTTTTGCAGTTGTTGCACCACAAGGGAATGAAGAGAGATCATAATATTGGTTGGCTTGATGTGTGTGGGTAAAGAACAAGCTAACACAATCGATGAAATATGATGATGGGTTCGTGTATCCTAAAGGTTCAGTTGTGGTTGTAAGGACTTGGTTACGAATATACATGATTAGAAAGAATGGCATACCTGCATTTGAAGACTACAAGAAATAAAAAGCCATTCTCATGTATTCACACCTTGTTATAGCAACAAATATTAAGTTGTTGAAGGATCATGCCAAACCAAAGACAAAACAACTATGGACACTTAGTAATTCTAATCATGAAGCAATATTGGATACTCATAAGCAAAGAGATGACCCTTTAGGCACACTTGAATAGCATATTCAAGAATGGAAGGTACAATGCTTAGGTTCATTATGCTTAAGTTCATTAGTGCTCTTTATTTAATACTGATATTTTGTATACTATTGCAATGTAGGTGTCTTTAATAGGGATATTTGTTTGGGATATTTTTGGAATGATTGATCATGGACTTGTTGCAACAATAGCCAACTCTGATCCTTTCAAAGAGGTATGCAACAAATTACAATAATATAGATTGGTTATTCAAAGCGTATTTTATAGTTTGCATTACCATCTCATAATCAATTAGGTCATTTAGAATAATAGAGATTGGTTATTCTAAGCATATTTTATAGTTTGCATTACCAACTCATCATCAGTCACATTGTTTAGATTAATATAGATTTGTTAGTCTAAGCATCCTTTTTGTTGTGACTGTATAGATTTATCATTTGACAATTTTTGCGATATTCCTGGCACGATTGATCATGGACCTGCTGCAACAATAGCCAGCTATCATCCTTTCGGAGAGGTATGAGACATATTACAATAATATAAATTGGTTATTCTAAGAATCTTTTCTATTGTATGTAGTTTAACTATTATCATGATGGTTTGTACAGGTGCTTGTCACTCCAGAACGTCAACATACTACTCTTGTGGAAGACTATGCCCTGAATGCCTCCAAAAGGAAAATTTTATAAAATTTGAAATTTGAAATGTGAAACAATGTAACAAGGTCATAATTGTGTATAGGCATAATCTATTTCCAATGATTTTTTTTTTAAAAACGGGTCAAATGTTTGGCATTGTATAAAGGATATGTTTAAAATGTAAAGATATTTTTGTACTTAATCGAGCTACAACCAGAGGTTTTCTTCCTAGTTCTTTCCTGTCGGTATTCTCATTTGAACTAGGTTTTGTAATATCTCCTATTTATATATAATAAATTATAGTGACTTGCCACTTTTTCTAAAAACAAAAATGTAAAAAGTTCATGTGAATTTCATTTCCCATGTAATTGATTCTTTTATCTAGAAAAGTGGAAAAAAGGTATTTGGGTGTGCATGATGTTCAAGTTGATTGGGTAATATTTTTCTGATGCAAGAGCTAGGTGGCTTTAAACAACACAATTACAATTAAAGATGATTTAAACTCCAATTTGATCATCAAAACCAAACTTCGGTGAAAATTCACTCCCCAAACCTTGCCACACCCTATAAACTCATCAAACACATCTATTAGGACTTGCAAAAGCTTGATCCAACCTTAAATATTTCTGCTGCCACATTTCATTGACATTAACATGTTGTAACCACCATTTTTCACCTAATTTCACTCATTTTTGCCATGCATGGCAACTCATCAACTCAACTATAGACCTTTCTAGCTCTTTAAACCCACATATTCACTTTATATAGTCCTAATAACATCTACCATGGCCATACCATCAAGCTACAGACTATACAATAGATGGTATGGCCTTTTAGCAGTTTGGACTCTTAAGGGAAATCGTCGGTCCAATGTAGCTCAGAGTGATTTGGCATATTTGGGTGCAAAAGAGGACCATCCCTAGCATAAACGTACCCATCTATATGTGTTGGAACAATCCATTTGGTCGTACAAGTTGGAGAATGAAAGTTGCACCACTTTGCAACTTTACACTACTTGCATTTGGCAAATTTTCCCTGAATTAAAAACTCATCACCACGAGAAAATGTCTCTGAGATAGAAAAAATAGAGAGAGGTTATTGTATATGGTCCCAACACGATCCCATATCCTCAAACGAAGAGTTTGTAAACATCACGATTTCTAAGAAATAGCCCTTCGAAGATTGTTGTCTTTTAGCACTTTGGACTCTTAAGGGAAATCGCTAGTCCAATGTAGCTCAGAGTGATTCAGCATATTTGGTTGCAAAAGAGGACCATACCTAGCATAAACATACCCATCTGGATGTGTTGGAACAGTTCGTTTGGTCGTATGAGTTGGGGAATGAAAGTTGCACCACTTTGCAACTTTACACCGCTTGCATTTGGCAACTTTTCCCTCAACTGAAAACTCATCACCACAAGAAAATGCCTCTGAGATAGAAAAAACTGAGAGATTTTATTGTAGATGGTCCCAACATGATCCCATATCCTTAGATGGAGAATCTTTAAACATCACGGTTTCTGAGAAATAGCCCTTTGAAGATTGCTACCTTTTAGCACTTTGGACTCTTAAGGGAAATCGTCGGTCCAATGTAGCACAGAGTGATTCGGCATATTTGGGTACAAAAGAGGACCATACCTAGCATAAACATACCCATCCGAACATGTTGGAACATTCTATTTGAACGTACAAGTTGGAGAATTAAATTTGCACCACTTTCCAACTTTACATTGCTTGCATCTGGCAACTTTTCCCTCAACTGAAAACTCATCACCATGGGAAAACACCTCCGAGATAGCAAAAACTGAGAGAGGTTATTATAGATGGTTCCAACACAATCCCATATCCTTAGATGGAGAGTCTTTAAGCATCACGGTTTCTAAGTAATAGTCTGTCAAAGATTTTTGTCTTTTAGCACTTTGGACTCTTAAGGGAAATCGCTGGTCCAATGTAGCTTAGAGTGATTCGACGTATTTGGGTGCAAACGATGACCATACCTAGTGTAAACTTACCCATCCGTACGTTTTGAAAGAGTTTGTTTGGTCGTATGAGTTGGAGAATGAAAGTTGCACCACTTTGCAACTTTACACTGCTTGCATTTGGCAACTTTTCCCTCAACTGAAAACTCATCACCACGGGAAAATGTGTCCGAGATAGAAAAAAATGAGAGAGGTTATTGTAGATGGTCCCAATATGATCCCATAGCTTCAAACAAAGAGTCTATAAGGATCATGGTTTTGGAGTAACAGTTTGTTAAAGATTGCTTCCTTTTAGCACTTTGGACTCTTAAGGGAAATCACCAGTCTAGTGTAACTCAAAGTGATTCGGCATATTTGGGTACAAAAGAGGACCATACCTAGCATAAATGTACCCATTCGGATGTGTTGGAATAGTCTGTTTAGTCGTACGAGTTGGAGAATGAAAGCTGCACCACTTTGCAACTTTACACTGCTTGCATCTAGCAACTTTTCCATCAACTGAAAACTCATCACCATGGGAAAATGCCTCTGAGTTAGAAAAAACTGAGAAAGGTTATTATAGATGGTCCCAACATGATCCCATAGCCTTGGAAAAAGAGTCTATAAGCATCACGGTTTTGGAGTAACAGTCCATCAAAGATTGTTGCCTTTTAGCACTTTGGACTCTTAAGGGAAATTGTTGGTCCAATGTAGCTCAGAGTGATTCGGCGTATTTGGGTGCAAAAGAGGACCATACCTAGCATAAACGTACCAATCTAGACATGCTGGAATAGTCTATTTGGTTGTATGAGTTGGATAATGAAAGTTGCACCACTTTGTAACTTTACACTGCTTGCATTTGGTAACTTTTCCCTCAACTGAAAACTCATCACCACGGGAAAACACCTTCAAGATAGCAAAAACTAAGAGAGATTATTGTAGATGGTACCAACATGATCCCATAGCCTCAAATGAAGAGTCTGTAAGAATCATGGTTTTTGAGTAACAATCCATCAAATATTTTTGCCCTTCTACATTTTGGACTCTTAAGGGATTTCACTGATTGAACATAGCTTGAACTGCTTCAGTCTATTTGGGTGTGAAAGGGAACCATACATAACCTAAAATTACCCATACGAACATTATGTAATAGTCGTCTTGGTCATACAAGTTGTAGAACAAGATTTATTAATGCCCTTACAAGTAGTTTTCAGCCTCCAATCGAACTCCAATGTTGTTTTTTGTGCGAAAAAAAGCCATGAGACCATAGCTTGTTGCAAAAAACTAGTTAAAAAACTTTATTTCAACCCTACCACAACTTATAGACTCCTATCTTGCAGTTCCCTTTAAAATTTTAATAATTTTCCTTCAAAAAATTACATGGTAATTTTGACAATTTTGAAGCAAGAAAGCATTTCTGGCATATTGGACCCCTAGACTCAAAACTTCAACATAATAAACCTTAAATGGTATTAATTGACCTTATTTATCATAAATAGATCACACCTAACCTCTCAACCTATCAACCTTCAAATGTGTAATCTTGAAAATAGTAGATTAGGTGGGAAACTAGAGAGGAAGAGTTGATGGTGAGTGGCCTAGTGAAGGCTAGAGAAGCAGAGTTTCAGGAATATGGTGTTAGGACAGGGGATTGTTCTTGGTTGTAATATTTGGTTGTGTGGAAGATGTATGCTACTATGGGGATGCTTCTAACCATAAAGAACCTGAGAAAGATTGTGAAGAGAAGAGTTGAAGGGTAGAAATATGTCTAGTTGGAAAAAGCTTATGGAAGAGCATGAAATAGAGATACTAATGTATGGATGTTTAGCTTTGTGTATTGAATTTTTTTGTGCAAGTGTCAAAGCTTGGGAAACACCATTTGCAAGTGTCAATGAAGACAAATAGTAGTAAGAAGATCCATTTGAGAAGGATCAAGCATGGCAAGACCAAGACGACGCAAAGCATGAAGGGTACAAATTCCTTCAGATGAAGATTTACATGCAAGTGACTTGGATCAGGTTTGAAGGGATTGTGAAGAAGATAGGATTAGACCTATGGAGTGATTTATGGGGCATAAATCTTTTATACCCAAGGAGTATGGTGTAGGAGCACCTAAAACATGTAAGATTTCATGAATTGACAAGGCCATTCATCCTTATGTATAGGTTGTACCTCAGAGGAATGGGCATGAATTAGATAGGGGTAGGCATAGGAATACAATTTTAGGGGTGATAAAGGGATTAGAGTGGTCTGAGAAGGCTGCCTTGTTAAGAAACACTGATTTTTGTGCCTTTTTAGTAAGGCTAGAGAGTGAGGTTTTGAGAAGTTGAATGAAAATAGGTTGGAACTTGTTGGAAACTATTGGAACGGGTGTATTTAATGGTGTTTAAGAGGTTTGAGTGATTAAGAGTAACCCAAGAAGAGTAAAAGTGTCAAACCCTAGTTGGAAGGGGCAAAAATAAGGGAAAATTGGTGATTTTACAAAGGAAGTGTAAGCCAAATTATGGGGCAGCATAATACAATGATGTTTTAAGCTTAAGAAAAAAAAATTAAGAGGGAATGAAGTGGTTTTAGGATTGAGTGAGGTTAGAGCATACAAGTTCCAATAAGTCCTACCAACAAGCCAATGAATTGTTTGATAAAAAGCTTTGGTAGACATGTATGAAAAATGTGGTAGCATAGACAAGGCAGTGGACTATTTAAAAAAAAGCTTCAAAGAAATGTTGTCTCATAGAATTCCATGACAAGCAAATGCAATTGACAACTGCTCATATTTTTTAGTTATGCAATGTGAAGTAATTGCATAATTGCTTAGGTTGACTTAGTAAAAACTATATTGTAATTGAATTTTTTTCATCTATGAAAATCTAGTTGTTAGTTATGCAATGTGAAGTAATGATTTGAGTTTGAAAGATGTGTAATTCAAAGTAATCAGTGATATAAATATAAACTACATAATATAACCATTCTTTTTTATGCTATTGTTCATTGATATTTAATCATTGCTCAAGATAAAATTTTCAAAGATTTTAATCATGCACATGAGTAACAAATTAAATTTCAATTGTCAACTTCTATATTTCAAATTATCCAATAATCAAGTGTATGTCCATATACAAAAATGGCATCGACGCCAACTCAAACAAAGTTTTACAAAATGTGGCATATGCCATCTCAATATCTATTCAAAATTTACATGCCAAAATGTCTATCTCATCCTAAAATACTAGTGGATCATCAAAATGGAGCCTCTTTGAAGCACTCATTGGCTTTGAAGGTAGTTGCACAAGAAAAATTCAAATCACAATTAAGATTATTTATACTATATAATTTAAAATCGAATAATTAACATCAAAATCAATATACATTGAATTTTAATTGAACTCTAAAATTGAAATCTTGATTACCTGAAATATACGTCTCTTCAAAGGGCTATGAGTCCTAGAATATACCAAACCAACTTTTGAAATTATAATCTATATATGTGAACAAAAACATAAAATTGATCCAAGTTAGTATACGATTATTGGTAATAGGAACATATTTACCAAACACAAAATAAAATAAACACATACCTCTTTAGGCTAATCTTTTTCTTTATCTCCTTCAGGTGTTTCAACATCTCCTCCTTAAGGTGTTTCAACACCTACTCATTGAGGTGTTCCAATACCTACTCCTTTAGGAATTGTGTCACTTGTCAACAACAATGTATAGCTCATAATCGCCTGTACATAAAAATGAGAAGTACATATGAAACTACCAATCTATGTCGATGTATGTATAATCAATATAAGATCTTAAAAATCTTAATTCAATCCAATTTGATTTCAATTACCTTCACCTTATCTAACTTTGTGCTTCCATGGTCTAGATGAGGCTACGCCTCACTCACACTAGGTGTTTCCTACAAGAGGAAAATAAGATAAACATGTAAGTTATTATATAATTTCATTAATGACAATTCAAATGACAAGAAAGTATATAATAAAAAATGTAAATGATTGAGTGTGAAAATATATACTGTGTGCATGTTGAGGCCAAAGAAATGGCCCTAAGGGTGCTATCAGTCACCCGTGTGAGCTCCTCCTCAGACATCAACTATTAAATAGACCATGTAAATAAATATTAGTACTTGATACTATCTCTTATTAATATTCATTTAAAAAAAAATGCAAGTTATGAATTTACAACTTAAATCTTACCTATGTCACTATTCCAACATCCCCCTCTCTAGCAGGAGAGGACTCTGTAGGGTGCGCTCCACTCCCCTGCGACAGATCTATAATGTCCACATCATGGAGGTCAAGTGTCCAAGGGATTCTCAGCGGGCTGTACAGGAGGACCCAAGCATATTTGGTGGCACATAGTGCAAGTATCTGGCACACAAATATGTGGACTTGAGGAGGATGATGCACCAGCACTCGAGCCTTCACCAACATCACCAGAATGTGGCTGAGCTACTATAGAAGCATGCAAAACCAAATGACCACTCAAAGAGTGAATAGTCTGAATTTTCTGTGTGGCTACATCCTGGTTAATCTCTGGATGATATACTAAAGGTGGAAGAGGAAGGGGAGGAAGGGGAACATTTGGGCACATGACTAGTCTAACTACCCTTGGTCTATCCTAGGGAATACCTCTACTGACGTTGTGGAAGGGTTTAATGTCAAAGTAATTGACATGATGCCCTACCAAAAACTCAACATATAATTTTATAATTTAAAGTAAAATGGTATATCAAAATTTTTGTTTGGTGGTTTATCAAAAACCATACACCAACAATCCCAAAAGTTATCTACAATGTCCCTATTCATGCACCATTTTATAGAAAGTTTTGGTTTATTAACATTTACTGGAAAACCGGTGTGGGGGTTAACGAATAAAGAGGTTATTTGGGCTTTGTTTATTTGGATATCTTTCACATCATCGTAAGACAATGCACATGCATAATATTCCCTCATTTCTTCTCACCACAAATGAAAGGAATTATGTTGGGTGAAGAGAGTTTCTATATTTTGAATTATTTCCTTCAATGTGTTTTTCATATCTCTCAGTGGAGGGATTGTCTTATAAACTTCACAAATGCACTTCAATTGCCCCAATTTTTCACCAATTAAGTCTTCAATTGGTGGTTGCGGAGGTGGTCGAGCATTTGGCATTTGTGCATTTTCATTCTCAGCCATAATACCTGATTAAAGTTAAAAACTAATTAATCTAATTGAAATTACATAATATAATTGAAATTATTGTAAAAAAACCCTAGTTTTTAATAAAAATCCAAAACAAACCCTACTTTTTCACAAAAATCCATAACAAACTCTAGTTTTTGATAAAAATACATCAACAACCCTAGTTTTTAATCAAAATCCATTTAAAAACATTAATTTTTAATAAAAAATCATTGTAAACTCTATTTTTGAATAAAAAATCAATAAAAAGCCCCTACTTTTGAAAAGCAATTCGTAAAAACTACTTAAAATTATAATATTTTAATTGAAAAAATTGATTAAAACATAAAAAAAAACAAAAAATTACCTTTCAAATCAGATTTCTCGTAAAAATGGATATCAGAATTCTTCTTCTCCCTATGCGCCCGCGTCCAAATTATGTGAAATGACTTTTAATAGTCGGGTTTTTTTATTTATATAGGATTTTCGAATCGGATATCCGATTTGGATCAGATATCTGATTTGCAAAAGTAGGTTTGGGCATTGCTTTGGAGCAATGTACTGACACTCGAACCTAAAAAAAGTCAACTCGGTATTTTCGCATTTTTGAGTCGATCCAAAATGTAATTTTTTCCCATTCCCACTTTTTGGCCCATCATGATCCTGCACATACCCCTTAATTTATCATCCACAATTTGAGCATTCTTATTATAGTCATTTGGAGTTCATTATCTTGCATCTTTTGTTTATCATCATCTTGAGGCTTATCAAGGATTGGGAAAGGGCTCCTTTACATATCAAAGGTGCACCAATCCACTATGGAATAGGTATCAACATTATTCTGTAATACTTTCATTTAGTTGTTTTAGTTATTTTATTAAGCATTATCAACTATTTTTAGATATTTCATAGGAACATGTAGTTTTTTGCATTTGATTTGGCATATATGATAATATTTGTCATAGTTTTAACATGTGCAGATTATGAGCTTACAGTACTATTTTAAGATAAGTAACATTTCACTTTTGCTTTCCAAGCATTTAACATAAATCTACATCGTGTTTCTTATTCAACATAGTTACAAAATATTCTCGCTCGATGGCTTGTTGCTCTTGTTCAAATGACTCTCTTGCTTTTTTGAATTCCTCCTCATCCCACCTATCTAGCTCCTTTGTTCACTTGAAGCCTGAGGCATATCACTTGTCACTTGTGTCCCCTGTGTGCGACCTAGTAGTGGACCACTCTACGGATGGTGCTTTGTAGGGTACGGGTGTCGTTGATACTATTCAGGTGCTTTGAATTTCTCCCTTGTGCTGGGCTTTGGTTTTTGTTTGGATACAAGTTATTTTGCTAGGGTTGTGTGGTCTACTTATGTGGGTGAGGGGCATCCTATTCTGTGTTCATGTGCTACTCTTATGATTTACCTCAAATAGAAGGTCTCAAAATGCATTGAGTACTTCTCTAAGTTGGGTCTTATCTATAGATTTTGTCGATTTTGGCCTTCTCTTTCAAATTTGCATCTTTAGACTTTGAAGCAATGGAAACTTTTGGTGGAGGGTGAGATAGAAATTTACCCTTCTTCTAGAGGTTTATTTATTGTTTGTTTTAATTATTCTGAGGATAGATAGACTATCTTGGATCATGGTGTGTGGGATTGGGACTCTCATCTCCTATTCATGAGGCTCTAGGTTAATTATTTTAACCCTTTGAATGAACCCCTTAATGTTATGCCTATTTGGGTGAGATTGTCATATCTCCCTTTACTATTTTGGTGCCCCTCTTCTTATGAGGGCATTGGTAATGCTTTGGGTCAATTCTTAAAAGTGGATATTGCTTCCAAGAAATTTACCCACACCTCCTTCGATAGGATCTTGGTGGAGGTTGATTTATCTCAAGAATTACATTGTGAGGTTGTGCTTCAAGTTAATGGTTGGCCTTGGTCTCAACTAGTTGATTATGAAGGCATCCCTTTTCGCTACAGATGTTGTTTTGATACTCATCCCTTTCCTCAGGATTACCCTCATGGCTATCATCCTATTTCTTCCTCCACTTGGTGGAAGAATGCGCTCTAAGAACATTTATCTGTGTACCCTATTGTTGATTCTACTTTTGATTACGAATATTCTAGTCCCCCTTCTCCTTTTGTGTGGTGGAATAAACATGGTGTTGATGGTGTAGCTTCTCCTATGGTTTCTAAAGTGTTTTTTTTTGGATAAGATAGCTCCTACTACTAAGTGTGTGGCCTCATTTAAGACCCCTACTACCCCCATTCTAGAAAAGGTTGTTTTATCTTCAAATCATGATGATTCTAGCTTGGATTTGGATGCTTCACCAAAAGAATCCTATGTTCCTCTTGAAATTTACTCTAAAGGGAATTCTCCCCCTTGTGATTTAAATGTTTCTAATCTGGCTTTTGATTCCTCCTACACAATGGTATAATGTATAAAGAAATGCTATGCTAACAGGGTCTTGGTTTCAATTAACAAGCCCTTGAAGGTAAGGTTGTTGGGTTCTAGCTTTGGTGCTTAAGTTTTTCCCCTCTAGTTTTCCTCTTTGTTTTGCCTGTGTCTGGTGGCTCTATTAATTCTACTGGTCTATTTTTTATTTTTGTTCTTGTTTGGTTGTTCATGACTATGTTTTATGTTTGGCCACTCTATTTTGTTGGGTTGTTTAGCTATGTTGTTTTCTTTTTTGGGGATCAAGGCCCTTCCCTTCTTATCTAATAGAAAACATAAATCTACATCTTAATCGTTTGATTATGAATCCTTTGGTAAGTCTTTGTTGTATAAATGGTTGTCACTACATATGTAAATGACTATTGTACCTACTCATATCAATGGGTCCACCAATTACAATATAAGTAATGAAGTATACAAATATATAAGAGAATATAATATTATAAACATTAAAAATTAAAAATTAAACAATATTAAAAAGTAGTCTTATATATCTACAAAAGGAATTTTTTTTAAATGTTATTTATATGAGTAAGAGTTTTGAGAATATTATTATTTTTAATTTTTTTAATAATGTGATACCAAAGTGATGCTACATATGTATCTAGTAGAAAATTCCGACTAGAATTTAGGTATGGCTAAAATCTAGCTTAGTTAGAATGAATCCAAGTAGAACATATTTTATACTAAAATTATTTTCATTGAAAATGCTAAAATTCTATTATGTTGATAAATTGAATTAAATTAGAACATAACTTTAAATGTTAGACCAAGTAATAATCACTAAATAACGAAACCCTGAATAATTTAAATAAATGTAAACTATAAATCTAATATTTTCCTCTCACCATGGTGTGTGTGATGAGACCACTTGCAGTGGGCTCGATGGTTACTGCCATACCGTAGGCGGTGGGTCCTCTCACCACGGTGGTCATGGTGAGACCGCTAGCGGTTGGCCTGGTGGTTACCGCCACACCACAGGAAGACATTGGAGGGTCAATAGTAGCATAGTTGAGATGGCGGTCAGCGCAGGCAGTTATCGCCATAACGCGGGGTCGCCAAATGAGCTCGTCAGTAGTGCGGTGGTCAGTGTCTAGGCTCAGTCGACAAAGTGGTAGCGCGGTATGGCTGAGGGTCAGCTCGAGTGAGCTCACCGCCATATCATGAGGTGACTCAGATAGGGGTGCAATAGTGCGGTGGTGTCAAGGTGCGAGCTCAGATGGTTCACCACCATATCGTGAGGCAAGCTCGACAGGGCAGCGATAGTGAGGTAGAAGGCTCAGTGAGCTTGTGCAAGCTCACCGTTGTACTGTGGCTGGGTCGTGTGAGCTCAGCAGTAATGCAGTAAGAGCTCAGATGATCTCAAAACTTGGTTGACCGAGTTGGACAGGTTTGACTAGTTGTCAGAAGCAATAAGCGAATGGAATGGCAACACGTGGCAAGTTCTTTGAGATCTGATTGGCCGTATTGTTTATTTTCTGATGTGCAATAGAGCTGCATTATTAAAGCAAGGTTGACGGACATGTCTAAGACCAATTTATTGTTGTGTGGCTCGATGCATGCTGAATAAGTGATGCACATTAGCAGAAATGGAAAGCTTGCAGGTGGATAATTTATCATCCTGATGACCATTGAATGTTGAGTCAGGCTGAATAGGTATGCACACAGTATAAGTAATCTCGTGTGTAGTTGGATAAAAGGTGATGAGTGAAGAGAGAGACTAAGAGTATTCGAGTGGTATTTTACCGTGAACACTTAGACTCTCAGATCTACAAAGATGTGAACCTGTGGAGGCCAAGAGGTTGGTCTAGCCATGAGGCTGGTTGTGATAGTAGTTTGTGAGGAGTTGAAGCGAATCTACACAGTATGTCATGAGGACATTGTAACTGTGTAAAGATTCTATTTTGTGTTGCCTGTATTCTTTAGATGAATAAGATGTAATTCTCTTGAAGAGCATAGCTCTAGTTTTGTATTGTAACCGTTTCAGTTACTGAATAATACATGTGAGCTGATTATTTCGGAGGGTGGGGTATTTTACCCGAAAGGGTTTTCCCCACGTAAATTTGTGTGTTCATAGTTTTTTCTTTCATGGTTGTTTGATTTTGCAAACTGAATATGTGCTTGTGTTGAATTTGTTATAAGTTAAGCATTTACTTTTCTCACAGGATCAATGGGAGATCAATTGTGCCTGCTTCCACTTTATGGCATAGTTGTTTGTGTCTTTGAAGTGATAAAAAATGAAAATCACTAAGGCACTGTTGTCTTAGATGTTTAGCTATGATGAAAAAACCGATCTTGTATCCCCAACAGTATATTTGGATGACATTTTGATTTTTAGTAAGACTAGAGAGAAAAAAAATTTACACAAGAAAATTTTTGCAAAGGTTGAAAGAAGAACAGTTGCTGATAAACCTAAAGAAGTGTAGTTTCATGAAGGAGGAATTGGTATATCTAGGATTTGTGATATTAGTGGATGGATTGAAGATGGATCTTGAGAAACTAAGAACTATTTTTGAATGGCCTACACGTGAAAGCATTGTAGAGGTAAGATCATTTTGTGTATTGTCTAGTTTCTACCAGAAGTTCATTAGGAATTTTAGTTCTATCTGTAACCCCATGATAGAGAAGATGAGTAGAGATAGGTGGGATTTTAGATGGACATATGGAGTAGACAAGAGTTCTGAATTATTGAAGTAGAAGGTGGTTGAGCAGCTTGTGTTGGCTTTACAAAATTTTAATAAGGTATTTCAAGTAGACTGTGATGCAAGTGGAAATGCAATTGGAGCAGTATTTAGTCAAGAAGTAAGACCAGTAGCCTATTTCAATGAGAAGTTGAATGATGCAAGGAGAAGATATTCAGTATATGATTAGGAGCTCTATCCCATAGTTCAAGCTTTAAAAAAGTGGAGACATTACTTGTTATCTAAGGAGTTTGTGTTCTATGGATCATCAAGCTTTACAGTATTTGAACAGTCAAGGTTAGTTGAATCAGAAACAAATGAGATGGGTAGAGTTCTTATAGAATTACACTTTTGATGTGAAACTAGGAGTGGAAATTCAAATAGATTTGTTGATTCTTTGAGTAGTAGAAGGAATTTACTGGCACAGATGAGAGTGTAGGTATTAGGCTTTCATGAATTGAGGAACTTGTATAAGGAAGACATGGATTTTTCATAACCTTGGAGAGCATGTAGAGAACCAATCCTGGAGGATAGAATTCAATGGTTGGATTATTTCATCCAAGAGGACATGTTGTTTAGAGGACATCGGTTGTATATACCCCAAAGCTCAATGAGGAATAACTTGGTAAAAGAGAAATATAGTGGAGTATTGGCAAGAAATTTTGGAATTGACAAGATAGTAGCATTGGTGAGTGAGAATTACTTTTGGCCCTAGATTCATAAGGATGTCAGTAAATTTGTACAAAGTTGCAGAGTTTGTCAAGTTGCAAAGGGAGGTAGTCAAAATATTGGATTGTATAAGCCTCTGACATTACCAGAAAGAACTTGGGAGGATATCAGTATGGATTTCATACTTGGTTTGCCTAAGACACATAGAGGTAATGATTCATTATTTGTGGTAGTGGACATATTTTCTAAGATGACACATTTCATACCTTGTAAGAAGATATAGATGTAGTACATGTAGCAGTTTGTTTTTTCAGAGAAGTGGTCAGATTGCATGGATTACCTAGGAGTATTGTTTCAGACAGATATACGAAGTTTGTTGGCTATTTTTGGAGGACACTTTGGAATAATTTGAAAATAGATTTGAAGTTCAGTTCTAGTTTTTAACTACAGACAGATGGACAAATAGAGGTAGTGAACCGGAGTTTCAGAAATTTATTGAGATGTTTGGTTGGAAAGAAGACCAGAAGTTGGGATCTAGTCATAGCATAAGCAGAGTTTACCTACAATAATTCAGTGAACATGAGTACTGGAAAGACACCTTTTGAGATTGTTACAAGAGTTCATCCTAGAGGTATATCAAAGTTGAGATACATCAGTAGGGAAGATAAAAGAAGTGCAAAAGTAGTAGAATTTGCATAACATATGACAATAGTGTATACTCAAGTGAAACAACATTTGGAAAACATGAACCAGAAGTATAAGGAGAAAGCAAATGAAAAGAGGAGACATAAGGAGTTCAGAATTAGAGATGAAGTTATGGTGTACTTCAAGAAAGAAATATTTCCAGTTGGAACATATAATAAATTTAAGATGAGGAAGTTTGGACACTGTAGAATTTTGAAGAAGTTTGATTCAAGGAATGATTATGAAGTGAAATTACCAGATGACATGGGTATATCACCTATATTCAACATTGTAGATCTACATCAATTCCATGAAGCAGAATTCATCGAAGACAACAAAGTGAAGTTGGAAGAACAGCTTCCTAAACAACAATCAGATGAGATAGAAGAGATTTTGGATGTCAGGGATGGAAGGAGAACTCATGGAAGATAGTACATGAAATATTTGGTGAAATGGAAGGGTAGACCAGTGGAGGATTCTTCTTGGATTTTTCGGGTTGAGGTAGACCGTATTGGTTTTCCTTTGGCCCCTATAAAGTGGGAGGCTCACTTTTCATTAACCCCGAATGTCTGATATAGGAGAATCCTTGGTTCTTGGCAATCTTACATCAATCAAAACTATCTTCATTCAATTTTTTTCTTGTCTGATAAAGGAGAATCCTTGGTAGATTTGGTGTTTCTTCATGTTTTCTCGCCATATCTTGCATACCTAGGATTTCATTGTGAACATGTTCAATTGTTGTATTCCAAGTTTTCAACTCATTTGGAACTTTTTCTGTCTAGTTACCACTTTCGGAGTACATGACATTTTTTGAGACTTGCCTTGGAATAATTTCAAAACCTAACCTCTAGTTGGATCGATCACGGACCTTTCCCATGACTTGTGGATCCTCATGATGTGTTTAGATTTGTTTCATAGAGGGTCCTCAACCTTACACTTAGGTCCACACTTCATCTTATGCATCTACCATGGATGAATTTCAGATTTGAGGCTGACTGGTTCTTGCACACATTACACTTTTCTTCTAGGAAATAGTAGTGATCTTTGGTCAATGCGGATGTTTCCTGACCCGCAGATGCGATATAAAGCTAGTATTGAATCATTAGATTGAGGGACAGAATTAAAACGATAGATTATGATGTATATAGACATCAATTTGTAATATTTCCGCTCGCACATATGAGAAATATATTTTAAGCATGTTATAACTAGGCCTGTGCGCCGAATCTGTAAGCCTAGATGTGGCCGACTATTTGTAATCAAGATTTCTGATAATAAGAAGGTTTATAACTACATTTTCCTCCATATTTCATGTTGCTTCTATTGTGTGACTCTTGCTGCATGGTTTGGACCGTTCTCTTTGAGGACCCTCCTACCATGAATGCACCACAAAACTATGATGCTCCAATTGCAGGTTCACCAAAATGAAAGATAGAAAATTGTTTTTCTTGCTTCTAGGCTTTAGGACCTAGAAGAAGAACAATCTTAAAAAACCTTCACTCAAGAACAAACCCTTGATATCTCAATGCAAAGGGGAAAGATATATTGCAAGAGGGATGTTCTAGGGGCTGAATATAAGCTAATAAGGGGTTCACCACTAATTTTATACTTGGAAGGATAAATGAAATGCAAGTTACAACACTAAACCCTAATTTAATGCAATGACCTACAAAATGACCTAGAAAAGTAAATGAAACTAAATAGAAAGTACTAAGATGAATGGTGTGCACCTAAAAATCTATGAATGACTGATTGAAGCTATAAATTATTGGAAATTTTGAATTTTTTCCCAACTAGGACTCATTTGCCAAATCTTGGTGAATCAATCCCAGATCTGGATTTCTGCACACGAACTTGTTTCTTGAAAAAGGGTATCTGAGTCTACAAATAGTTCTATAAAATTCCTATAGTGGCACTCATTCACCACTCTTGGTGAATGAGTCTAGTTAGGATTTTCAAGAGCTTTAAAATCTGAATCTGACCTTCAATGTCTACTCTTTCTATTCTTCTTTGTTTAGATATCTAAAACCTTGATTTTGAGGTTGTCGATAACTTTTTGATGAGGATTATGACCTTTCCAATAGGGAGACAGCTCCAACAACTTTCTCCAAACTTGTAACCTAATCTAAAATGATCATTCAAGTCTTCAAAGCACCTAGATCTATAATTACAAAAGGAGAGAGAGAAAAAGTGTTGATTGTGAGGGAATAGGGGTTTGCCTTAGTCAAAACCCTTGTAGGTAATTAGAAAAAAATCAGGAGATAACCAAATTAAGGTATGAGACATGAAACAAAGAACATGAATCATGGAAAATGATACCTTGAATGATGCCTTGTAAATCTACAACTCAACATGAAATGGCCATGAAGGATGCAAATCTTAATCTTGACAATAGGAGTAGAATAATTCTTGATCTTGGATCTTCAATGCTAATAAAAAAACTAGCTCAATAATATGCTTGATGATTTATATGCTTGAAATGATGATGGATCTTGAATTGCTACAACAATTGATGAAGAATTTTGCCCTTGAATGCCTAACAATGATCTTGAATGCTCTCTTGATGATCTTGTAAAGTCTTGGAATGCTTAACTCTTGAGTGCTTGACTTGATAACATGAATTCTTAATGAAATAATCATTTGAAATCTTATTAATAAAGTCAATGCACTCAAATGACCATTTATTTGATCCCAAACGATAACATAGAAGAATTTTGAACTTAAAACCAAATTGTCCCGCTTAATTTAACCTTCAAAATAGGCTAAATGGGACTCATTCACTATCTGTGGTGAATGGGTCCCACTTGGATGGGACTCATTCACTAAAAGTGGAAAATGGGTCCCACGGGGCCTATTTTGATTGCTAAAGTGTTGGGGTGTGTAAAGTAAGCTTATTTGTTGATCTTGTCAGGTTTTTGATTTAAATATGCCTTGGGATGCACAATATGGGGTCATAGGGGCCTATTAATGATGATATGAAGGTCATAAATGCAAGAGTGCCCAAAATCCAATGTGAAAGTGTAAATAAATATATTTTACAACATTAAATTAAGGAAAAATTGTGTTTATTTATCTTAGAAAAGCCCAGAATCCAATGTGAATGCATACGACATATTACAACACTAGATTAGGGAAACACTTAACTTACAAGACTTCTAAATTTAATGTGAAAGTGTAAATAAATACACTTTACAACATTAAATTAAGGAAAAGTTAGGTTCATTAGACTCAAATAATTAATAAAATCCTAGAAAAGTGTGAAAGTGGGTTACAACACCTTTACAAGGTACAATTTGAATACATTTTATTTAGTTTACAAGGGCCTAAGACCTAAATAAAGGTAACTTTTAAGCTTAATTTTACAAGAAGGAGTTAAACCAGTGTGAAAATGTCACCGATGACATTTTTAGACACTACAATACATTTAATAACTATACCCAATTGATCTTTAATAATTTTCATATGATATGCTTAACCATGCTATTATATTCCACACCAAAATATTAGATTGCAAATGATTACGATTTGAAGAATATATCATTGATGTATTTGTAGCATCATAAATTATCAACCCTAACAATTTTGTACTAGGTTTAGCTCCCCTATGTGTATGGACCTAATTATACTCTCAAATTCCCCTTTTTATGGTAATTTTTGGGTCTAGTGTTGAAAAATGTACTCCTTTACATTTTTACACTTTGTTTAGGTCCCCTCAA
Source organism: Sequoiadendron giganteum (assembly GCA_007115665.2). Lineage (NCBI taxonomy): Eukaryota > Viridiplantae > Streptophyta > Pinopsida > Cupressales > Cupressaceae > Sequoiadendron > Sequoiadendron giganteum. The sequence goes on along the minus strand of CM021107.1, from coordinate 105,708,521 downwards.
TTAAATTGGACTTAATTATGCCTTAATAAGCCCTATTTTTCATTTTCAAGCCTAATAAATTACATTTTCTTAAGGGGAAACTTGAAAACAATTAATGCCAACACATAATACTTTACTTTGAGCAATGTGTGTTCCAGGAATAGGAACCTTGGACCCATTCATCCATGGGTGAATGGGTCTTCCCTAGGCCTTTGAACCTAAATTTAAAATATGTTTTTGGTAGTATTTTAATGTCCTTGAATTCAAATTTTAATGTCTTGTAATATTTAATTTTTGGGAAATTCAGGATACATACCTATAAATACAAGTTTTTTTTTATCAAATCAAACCTAGAATTTTTTAAATTAGAAATCCTAGATTTCAAGTGCAAGTTTCATAAGAGTAAAGATTGTGATCAAAGGGTATTCAAGAGTAGATTTATCAGTGATTTATTGTAGCAATCAGGATCTCAAGCACCATGTCAAAGTCTCTTGCAATCATGCATGTTTTTGGAGTTAACATTGTGATGTAGGTTTCAAAGATCCAAGAAAGAATTCAATTCATATTTCAAGAATCAAGATCCACATCCATTAAATACATTTCATGCAAGATCAAGATCAACATTCCAAAGGTTTATTCAATGGTTTGGTGAGTTGCAACATAGCATTTTCCATTATTTCAATTCAAGGTTTAATTACCCAAATGGAGTTTGACCAAGGAAAACCCCTATTCACCAAAACAAAACATTTTTCCCCTCTTGTGTTTTTGTTGCAAATATTAGGTTGAAGAAGGATTGAAAATATCTTGAAGATAAAAATTGGAAAAGTTGTCAAAGTTGTTGTCAAGCCATGGAAACTCATTTATAGGATATATTTCTGAACTTCTGACACCAAAACCCATATCAAACAAAAGCTACAAACTGAAACCAAAGGATCTCAAGAGTTGTTTTAAACCTCTACACAAAGACCCATTCGCCCATGGGGAAATGAGTCCCAGTCTTCCTTCCAAACCTGCATTTTAGTGACTGGTACATAGTGTTTAACCCTTCCCTCTATACTTCTCTCTATCTCTTCTCACTCTCCCTACCTCCCTCTTGAGAGGAGAGAGGAAGAGATTAGAGAGGGAAGGAGAGAGTGGGGGAGAGAGAGAGAGAGAGAGAGAGGGAGGAGGGATGGAGGGAGAGGTAGAGATAGAGAGAGAGACAAGTATATATGGAAGGATAGGTAGAGAGGAAGTAGAGAGAGAGAGATAATGGTGAGATAGAGAGTAGAGAGGGAAGGAGAGAGTGAGAGAGAGAGAGAGAATGGTGAGACAAAAATTAGAGAGGGGAGGAAGGATGAAGGTGGGGATATTAAGAGAGGAAGAGAGAGGGAAGGAGGGAACGAGAGGTAGAGAGAGAGAGAAGGATATAGAGAAGGGGGAGGAAGGAGGGAGAAGTAGAGAGAGGTAGGGAGGGAGATACAGAGAAGTAGAGAGGAAGGAGGGAGGGATAAATAAGGTATGGATAATGAGAGAGAGATAGGGAAAGCTATAATGTCCCAAATTGAAATATTTTAAATAGGAAAGATATTCTTCAATTTGAGCAAATCGGTTATTGAATTTACTACTTCAAATTGAGCCAAATCAACATAAGTTGGTTTTCAACTATCATATGATACTCTAATACCTCTATAATGTCTCTTTCTAGAAAATATTTCAGATTTTATTTAATAAAAATATCACACTCAAATATTGCAAACCTTGAGCAAACAATGAAATCAGGTATGAATTTATCTTCACCAATATGTATAAATATAACTCAAGAATGTGAGAAGTTGTCATGTGATGCTATATAAATGAAAATACCATGAAAATACATCATATTTTCTTTCATAAACAGTAGCTAGCAGAAAAATATAGCTGCAGAAAAATATGTAGAGAAACCTTACGAATGCAAGCAAAAATATGCACTAAACGGATGCCAAACTCAACATAACTTGATAGGGTAAAAGCAGAAAATTGTGTCACACTTTATAAAGGAAACGACCAACGTCAATCCAACTTTTAAACTTGAATCAAAATTGGCATATTTTTTTGAATTTTGAAATGATGTAAACTAGTAAAATATGTGCTTTTTTAGTATATTTTATGTTTGTATTTTTTATTTTTTTAAAATTATTTAAAGCTATTTTTTAATAATTTTACACTATAATTTAGTTGCTGATAAAATGCTAAAAAAAGAAGTTGCATGGGATGTTAAACTTTTTATAGTAAATTTTTTTTTTTTCTTTCAAATTTTTTGTGTATTTATAACTTGAAACTTTAGTGCATGGATATATTTTTTTCTAATTTTGATAAATATATATTTTTAAATAAATATTAAAATGTGTGTGAATCAAAAAAAAATTGTTTCCATCGAATGTCAACTTTCATATTAAACCATCTTGAAATAAATTCTTTTATCTAGTGCATTATATTTTTTTCAATTTCTTTTAATAAGTTTTAGTATTTTTGCTTGCCATGTTAATCAACCTAATATTTTGTGTTGATAACCTACTTTTAGTATAAATAAAAAACAAAATATGAATGATAATTAAGCTATTAAAATAAATATATTTTTGAAAACTAAATTTATGGATCTACAAAAGGTCATTTTTTATATTTTAAAAAAATGTTATTTACATTAGCAGGAGTTATTGAAACTCCAAGTTTTTCAAATAATTTTTTTTTTTTTAGGTAAATTGGACTCAGACTGGTGCTCCATATATTTTTAGCCAACAATTTTAATTGATTTTTTTTTGGAATTATCTAACTTAGTTAGAATGAATCTTACTAGATCATATGTTTGACCAAAATTATTTTTTAGTTAGAAATACTTAAATTCAGTTGTGTTGATACGTTGGCTAAAAGTGTGACACAGCTTTGTGCTTTTACCCCTCATCAAACTAAACTCTGATAATCTAAGAAAAAATATTGCATAAAGATATGTCACTAGTACAAATATATGTGTTGCAACTTACAACAGAAACAAACTAAAGCACACAACTCCCTTATTCTCAAAACTACACCTGTAGATATTGAAAGAAATACTCTAAATTGAAATCGATGAAGCACAATTTTAGATTGTATGAATCTAATCTTGGAGACCACTAGAACCACTACCTTCAATCCTCAATCTCTTTGGTTTCCTAGCCTTAGAAGAGTACAAAAGCTTACGAAGGAAAATATGCAAGAATGAATCCAAAAAGCAAGAAATTGCATTTTATATTTGTTTCCTTCTTCATGAAGCTTCTTGGGAACCCAAATACATGCCAAAATGGAAGTAATCTTTCTTTTCATGATTTTGTGACTCCCTTTCCAATTTGCCTCCAAAAAACTATCCATTTCCCAAAAAGATTTGATTTTTTGACAAATATTGTCATAAGTAATTAAATATGTTTTTTAGCCAAATATGCTCTTTACAAAACCCACACCACTTTGGGGAAATTAGCAGCCTTGAAATAATATTTTATATTTATCACTAAATTAATGTACCAATCAATTTGAAATATAAACTTTTTTGATTTATTCATCAGTCTTGACTTACTATTTTTGGATAACCGACTTACTAAAAATAGTAATTTTATATTTTTAGATAATTCAAGAAAAGGGACATGACAAGTCCTCCCTTTAAAAAATTTCTTGTCCTCAAGCAATTGCAAAAATGATGCTCCAATCACTGTGTTGAGGTGAAGGTTGCGTTTACAAGAATAAATTTTGTTGTGGACAAGGGATATACCAAATTATGGGTTGAAGGTGATTCTTTAAACATATTTAATTATCTACATGGCATGCATATTTCAAGTTGGAATGTGGAGAAATTAATTAAAGATAGTATAATCATGTTAAGTCCTTGTGAAGAGACTCGAGTATCTCATGTCTTCCGAGAGGGTAAATCATTGGCAGATTTTTTTGTTAATGAGGCTATCATATTAAATGAGTTTTGTGTGTGGGAGGAGGGATCGATCCTTCCCAAGAAAGCTAAGAGCTTAATGAGAAATGATAGTGTGGGCTAAGATGATGTGGTGGTAGCATTTAAGCCTAAGTACCTTATTCTGACTCACATGCTTTGTGGGTTTCATTCAGATTACTGGAATTCATTTGAGCAATTTTTGCAAGGGTTTACCTCTTCTAGTGTTTGAATAAATAGATAGCGATAGAACTAGAATTGAACCGCACTCTTGTGTGGGTCTAAAAAAGAAAAAAAAGATTTGGAATATTTTGCATCATAGGAATTTTACGTCATTTTTGGAAAGATTGCATGGGCACGACCCAAATGCCTCGACAGAGTTTGTTTCCTATTGGCATAACCATAAGCTTCAGATAAATGGTTTTGGAAGTGGAGGTGAATGCGGAGTTGATTGCTTTTGTGACATGCATGTTGATGGTTGGTCGTAAGTTTTACAAGGACAGGAAGAGTAATGAGGATGCGATGGCCCAAGTTTTCAAAGACGACGAGAGAAAGAAGTTGATTAAGATGGAGAGTTGGGGCTATGAGTGCGATTCTCTCAAGAATATTTGGGAAAAGGTGGTTGAGGTAATAATTCATAATGTGACATTGGAAGGCAGGGTTACTACTATTTTGGGTCACTATTTGACTCTTTTAAATCACTTCAAACATGGATTGTTTGTTTCATTTCCATTTTTTTGCTATCGTCCATGGAGATTTCAGTGTATGAACATTTAAAAATAGGATTTTTTTGGTCCTTCATTAGGGTCTCATTCTCTTAATCATGGAACATGTTAAATCTCTTCTCCCTGCCCTACTATTATGAGTACGGAGAAGACTCCAAGTGAAGGGTCTGAATCTTTTGGTTCAGATACCAACAATGTCAAAGATGAAGAGTGGGAAGAAGAGGATGAGGAGGGTCCTCCATCCCCTGAGGCCACCTCCTCAAAAAAAAAGGAAGGGTAGCCTTAAAAATAGTCCTACTCCTAAGTTCCTTATTCTCTCTAATAGCGAGGATATGGGGGTGGGTTCAGATGATTCCTCTCCTAGGAGGGTGGAGTTGGTTGTTGGCCAAGTTGAAATTGATGATGGAGGAAAGAAGGAGGTTTTACATCAGAATGTGCCAGTCTCGAAAGCCAAGGACCAGCCGATGAGGTCATCCAAGCACATAGCTAAGCTGAAAAACTAGGTCTCGAATGTTCTTGCTAAGGATGCCAAGGTGTCAAATGAGGAAAAGGCTACTGGAGAAAAGGCAGTAGATATTGAGGACTTGCCAGTTCATAACTTAACCAATGATGGTCTGCAAGATGAAAATAAGGGTCAAGTTGAGAAAGACTCTAAGAAGATGAATGCTAAATCAAAACCCCTAAAGGTAGATCCCCTCTCTGAGGACTTTTCTTATTTAAATGATGAGTCTCCCTCAATGTTTGAGCTGCTGGACATGGCAAGGGTTGTGGCGATTGGAACTTTTAAATTGGCTAGGTGGACTCTTCAAGAGTTCAATAAAGTTAACATTAAAATTAGGGGTTTGAAGGAGAACTTGAAGAATGTGCTGAAAAGCTCAGTGTCAAACATTCTAATTAACAAAATTGTGGATCTAGAGGGTTCGTTCCATGATTTTAAATCTATGTGTGATGATTGGTTGGCTAGGTTGGAAGCCAATATTGTAGGCACCAATGCAGACATTAAGAATTTGTTGCATGCATGCCATATTTCTATTAAAAATAGTGTAGACTCCTTGGAAGTCCTATTCAAAAAGATTAGTGAATTAAGGGATGATCAATTGTATTTCTTTGAATTAATGGAGAAGGAGCATGCGGCTATGGGTAAGGGAAAAAAGGGAATGAAAGATGACACCAAAGACCCTACTACTAAAGGGTCGGTTGATTGGAAAAGATCCTTAGAAGCCAAGAAGAAGGAGCTTATGGATATGATTGATCTACACAAGAGCCAGGAGCTTGAGGTGGCCAACACCTTAAGCAGTATGAAATAGTGTTTGGTTCTCTCTTTTTTTGCCTTTTTATTTTTGTTGGGTCTTGGTTCTTTTTGTTGTTTTGTTGTTTTGTTCCTATTGAGTATTTTTGTTGGTTTATTGTTTAATCTTTTGACCAACACTCTATATTTCTTTTTTTCTTAGTGATGGTCTACTATTGGTAGATGTAGGTCTATCTTCTTAGAAGCATTTTGTATCTCATGTTGTAAAGGGTTTTGGGTCCCTTCTATAATGTAGAAAAATGAATCCTTAACATTTTCACTCATTTGGGCCTTTCTTATGGATTTTGGCTTAATTTTTCCTAGATTTAATGTTCTAATGTGGCCAACACATTCACATTAGGCCTTGAATGCTTGCAAATCAACAAAAACCTAATGATATCTTACAAAGGTGTTGTGAAGTGTTGTAACCCAGTTTCATACTTTTCTAGGACCTTTCTATTATAATTTTCCTAAATAACCTCTTTTTATCACTCACCAAGCCTTATTTTAAAGTGTTGTAAGGAGTTGTAACAAACTCACACTTTCCTAGGCTTGTCATTAATAATTTGACCCTTTCTCATGTTAAAATGACCTCTTAATGCACTTATAGGCCCTACTTAAGTGTGTTTCAGAGAACAATGTTGTTAAGCAACATTAATCACACTTTAATTCTCGACAATTAGAAAAATTTCCCTGGTGGGACCAAGTTGCCACCTTTGGTGACGTAGTCCCATCAAGCTTAAAAATCAAAATTATTTCAATATTCTGGTGAGATATTGTTCTCTAAACCCTAAGCTCAGCCTGTGATGAGCTTTTTTTAGGAAATTAGGGCATAATTGTGTATAAATAAAGGGTTTTCCCCTAATTTTCACCCTACCTATCTAACTAGTTGGTTAATTCATTGAATCAACCAATCTTCTCAATCAATCATTCTTCATTCTTCTCAAGCAAGAGAGGTTTTTGGCATTCTAAGTCATCAAGAAGCATTCAAGGGAAGATTCTTCAACCATTGTTGCAAAAAAATCAAGATCTATCATCACGGAAAGTTTCTAATTCCTTCATTTCATGTTCTTTCTTTATCTTATTTCTTCATTTTAGTTTAGTTACCTAAAAGAGGTTTGACCAAGGCAAACCCCCATGCCCTAACATTCAACATGTCTCTCCTCTCTTTGTGTGTTTGCAGATTTAGGTACATTGAAGACTTGGAGATCATTGAAGAAAGGGTTGAAAGCTTGTTGAAGACACCTCCTTATTGGATAGGGAAAAATATCCACAAAAATCCACTTACATTACTGAAAGCCAGAGTTCCAGATCTGAATACTTGGAGGAGCAGAAAGTGTAGACCAAGGGCTTCCATTTCCACTTTAAGATTTTTAGAAAATCCAAAGTGGACTAAGTCACCAACGGTGGTGACTTAGTCCCACCACACATTTTTTTCATATTTTTCTATAGATTTGGATACCCATTTGCTTGAAAAGGCTTTGGTGTAGTTCTCCATATTTAGGACTAAGTCGCCCAGAATGGAAAATTAGTCCTAGTAGGTCAAAAATTTAGAATCAACAGCATTTCCCATCCTCATTCTAGCCTCTACAAGCTTCCAGGTGCACACATTCATTTTTACAATTTTCTATTTTGTTTTGTTTGCATTTTTGGGTCATTTAATACATGTTTGCATATCACAATGTGTTTTCAAATACTTTACATTTCATTAGTTTTGCATCCATATTTTACCTACTTTATCAACTTCTAGACCTATGAACAATCTCCCTTGATAGAATCCAATCTCTATTGCATTGGGATATCTAGGGTTTGTTATTGAATTTAGTGATAGATCTTTGTCCCTTCCCCTTTAGGTGCAAAACCTTAGAGGTGCAAGAGGTGACAAAATTCTACGGTACACCTTCAAAACCTATTTTTCCCATATAATTGAAACAATGATGCTCCAAAATAATGATGCCCAAAATGACCAAACATTTCATTCTCTAAAACAGAGTGTGATCCTATGTCTGTGTGAAATTGCATCTTCCTCTCAGGCATGCTAAAAATTTCTAAGAAAGAATTCCTTTTCTCTTGAATATTATGAAGATGGTATGGATTATGCAACCTATTTTCCCATATCACCTGAGGTCTTGTAGTATTCCTTCCATTTTTTTGAATCAATAACCTTCTCTTTTCAACTCCTTTTTGGAACTATGTACATGTGCAATGTCACCAAGGAAACTAGACTAGAAGCTCATGTAATATTTCTCAAATATATAAATCTTATTATTGTATCCTATAAGATGGTTGAAACATATAATAAACCATTCATTAAAGTGAATATACAACTCAAAAACAATCACCTCATTTACCTTGGAGTCATGGGGACATTCCCTATAAGATACATCACAAACTGCTTCAAACTTTGCCTCTGCTAGAAGGTTAGTTGATGCAATTTTAGAATCCGATTCAGAATAGTAATAGAACATATGAATAACAAAAAAAATCATCATATAACAACACCAAATACTCCACCAAAAACTAATCATTCCTATTGAAAACCACAAGCCCTTCTCGTGGTAATCTATGGAATTCTTGAGTCCTCTAGCTAGCATACACTGATCACTCGGTAAAATCTTCAAAATTTTAGTAGAAAATAATATTATTGCATCTTCTACTAGGGTACATGTAGGATCATCATGGAAAAAATAGGCCCTTAAGTGGCAATAAAATTCAAAAAATCAGAGTTAGGCAACTTGATGTGAAAATTTGAATAATTTATCTATATTATTTCAAAAATATGCAAGAATAGAATCAGTAGAAAATTGAATTTAGTTTCTAAAATACTAGGTTTATTTTTATTTTTAAACTATTTGGTGAAAATTTGAAATTTCAATGCAGTAGTACTTAAATTTCAGGGAAAAAAAAAGAAGTAGGTGTCTGTTTGACCACCATAACCACAATGAAATGATAATATTTTTTATAATATTTTATATATAAGTAGGGGACACATGTCCCAATGTGATGCATTTTTTTTGTAATTTTTTTTCCAAGTAAATAATAAATTATGAATTTTTTATTATAACTTTTAAAAAATATAAAAACTCGTATGTCTGACCACCTTAACTTGGTCAAAAATTCATGAAATTCAATTATTATTATTTTAATCCTATAGTATGTGACACATGTTTTGGATTCAAAAAAAATGATACCGTTTGAAAGCTATAGATTTTTTCCAATCAACGTATCAATCAGGACTTTAGTCGTAATTCAAATAGAAAATGAATAATAATTATTTATTAATTCAAAGTAAATAATAATTTATATTGGTGGAAAGTTGAGAATATCCTTTAAAAACCCTTTTCGTTTCATCAATTTTGGATTAAAAAAAATTGTCAGCCACATGGGCCATCATATCACTTAGATATCGCCACTTTTTGGCCCATCATGATCTTGCAAATACCCACTAAATAAAGTGATTTACTGATGTTCTTGAATGTATCCACCATGAAACACTTCCAAAACAAGCTCTCTCTGCATGATAAATAGTGCCTAGGTTCTCTAGCAATAATTGTATTATCAATAAGCAACTTGTACTTGAGAGTTCTGATACAATTGATAATACTGTGGATCTGATTTTTTCTACTAACAAGACTTTTATAACAGCCATTGTATCTTCTTCCACAAAAATTGTATCCCTTTGGGAAATTTCTTCCATTCACATCTACACTTTTGAGATTCATACCATGAAAATGCATAACCAGAGACCCAAACAATACCTCAATCTGAGAGAAATCTTTTCTAGCCTATAGGTTGGTCTATAGGATCCAAAACATGGCAGTAGAGTGACCATGTAGCAGAAATAATAATTCCATGGTGGTCTAAGTACCCAAAACATAAATAACAACTTATTTTGTAGGAACATGATGAACTCTTTGGAGTTATTCATTGGCTTATACTTGACTTCCTTCACAAATCCATTTAGAATGTTAGAGATAAATGCATCATCAACTAAATGTAACCTAAATAAAATACTTTGTGCTCTATGGAAGACTAGAGAATTCTAAGAAACAATCATTCTAAAAAAGTCATTTATCACCATCTTTTGAGATGCCCATTTTTGTAAACCGTCACTCCCATAGTACCAAAATAAAAAGAGTTTCCTTTCAAAGTAATCTATCTCCAACATAGGTCTTTCATGAACCATAATATTTATGAATTCTTATAAATCATAACTAATAGAAAATTTATCATCATACCTTGTGAATCCATCTTTTAAAACTTTGAGATTCATTTCATCAAGTTTCTTGAATTCCCACAATTTCATTGAGATCCCAAACATTTTCCTATGCTCTATGATGAACTGCTCATGAAATGATGTCTTCACAACAAACCAAATGATGTAATGGAAACAATAAGAAAACTGAAATAAAATTGTAAATATAGAAGAGATGTATATGGTATTAGAAAAAATATCATCCCCTATAGTCACAATACCCCTACCAACCAACCTTACCTAAGAATTGTTCTATTGCAGGGCTAAAAATTCCATCCAACTCATCAAAAAATTAGGATCTAGAGTCATGTACAAGCTGATTTGAAAGTGGGAAGCAGTACTAACATTTTAGGTTGACCCACTACTCCAATCTTGAGACAACACCTCATGGTAAAAAGTTGCACTTGGGTCCTAAATCCTACAATCAAGTCCAATCTCATCACTACAATTGATTAGATCTTCATAACCCAACTCAAACAAAGGATTATCATGAGCCAATTTACCATCTATCTCAAATAAAGGATTAGCAACTAGAAAAATATTACATCCATCCTCTTGTTGTTCCAAACTCCAGCTATCTAAATGTGCAAAGTCACGCTCCTCCTAGATGCAATCTAACTCCATTACTTGTGTGTCCTCCATTATTTGAAAATCAGCAAAGGCAATATTAAGCTCACTTTGATCCTTTGGTGCATTTTGAGTGATGCTTCCTATATGCATATGTGTATTATCCAATCTAAATGAAATTTTCATTTCATTTTCAATAAACACCAAGAATTGGCTTCCACAACTTCCCTCATGCATGTCAAGTTTTTGTAGATCTAATGCACTCTTTTTATAATGCATGCAAGAATGAAAACCTTCTTCATACCTGTCATCAACCATCATGGATATCCCAAACCTCATAGACATCCATTTTACCAACTTGATGAAAATATGTAGTATCAGGTTGAAGATCCCCCATCAACAAGGATACTGTGTCTATGATCATTATCATAGCTTCTATTTTTTTGCTCAAAATCAAAGTTGCAATATTTTTTTCCAAAAGAAATTCTCCTATGTCTTTTCTCAAAATCAGCATCAAGCAACAATAAATCAGATTTGGGATCAATATCATTAGCATACCTAGCAACATTAGCTTCCTTAATTTCATCCTCCTTGTATGATGAATTAAATACAACATTGGAATGAAAGGGAAATTCATCCCAAGATACATCCTCATCATAGTTATATGTTGTCACACCTAGATCCCATGTGAAAGAGGGTTGATTGCTTTGATCAAAATATAATAATTCATTGTGCTCCTCATGAGTGGTATACAATTTGGAAGTTTCATTCTCCACCTTCCTAGGACTGAAATCTTCATCAAATTCAAAGCCACTTGTAACCTCATCAATGAAATGATATGAGTTAACATTAAAAAATAAATTGGAGATATCATTGAACCTTTTCCTCTTTCATTTCCATCTTCTAAAATAACCTCAGAGAACCCATCATCAGTTTTAAATCTATAAAATACATCAAGGGAGATATATTATTCTTAGAATCTTCGACAAATGAATCCAAATTAGGATTCAAAGCTTCTATTTTTTCTTGCAATTCTGATTTTTCTTTATGGTGCATCATCGCCATCTCTTCCATATCTTAAATTTTTGTCTTAAGTTTTTATATCATTTTTTCAGGTTCCTCCTGTATTACATTATCCATAGAAATTTTATGCATGATCAAAGAATCATCAAAAGTAACACATTCTTGTTGTGAGATTTCATTTACTTAAATAAATTTTTCAATAAAAACTATTACCTTCAACCTTTGACTCAAATTCTTCATCTTTTTGTAGAGACATTTCCTCTAGTTCATGATCTTGGATCTCCTCCTCTTGATTTTTATCACTTGAAATTGGGTATAATTTTTAACCTTTCAATGCAATCATACCTTTCATGTGAATTAAGAAACTATTATAGGGGATTGAATCCTTGAAACCGTCATCCATATTGTTATATGTAGCTCTCATAGCAGTTGAATCCATAACCAATTCTTCCATGGGGTTGGAAGAGTGAGTGAGTGTAAAGTAACCACCTTTAGGAAAGAAATTAAATTTAGTGGGCTGCATCTTTAAAACCCTTAGGCTGGCAAGATCGTAGCTCTGATACCACTATAATGTCCCAAATTAAAATATTTTAAATAAGAAAGATATTCTTCAATTTGGGCAAATCAGTTTTTGAATTTACTACTTCAAATTGTGTCAAATCAACATAAGATGGTTTTAAACTATCATATGATACTCTAATACCACTGTAATGTCTCTTTCTGGAAAATATTTCACTTTTTACTTAATAAATAATATCACACTTAAATATTGCAAACCCCCAATAAACAATGAAATCGGGTATGAATTTATCTTTGCCAATATGTGCAAATATCACTCAATAATGTGAGAAGTTGTCATGTGATGATATATAAATTAAAATACCATGAAAATAGTCATATTTTCTCTCATAAACAGCACCTAACAGAAAACTACAACTGCAGAAAAATGAATAGAGAAACCTTACAAATGCAAGCCAAAATATGCACCAAATGGATGCCAAACTCAACACAACTCATCAAACCAAAATTTGATAATTTGAGCAGAAATATTACAAAAATATATGTCATTGATACAAATATATATGCTGCAACCTTTAGCAGAAACAAACTAAAGCACACAACTCACTTATTCTCAAAACTACACCTACAAATATAAAAAGAAATGTTCTAAATTGAAATCGATGAAGCACAATGTTAGACTGTATGAATTTGATCTTGGAGACCATAAAAACCACTACCTTCAAGCCTCAATCTCTTTGTTTTACTAGACTTTTATATTCTCTCTTCTTTGGTTTCCCGGCCTCAGAAGAGTACAAAAACTTGTGAAGGAAAATATGCAAGAATGAATCCAAAAAACAAGAAATTGCATTTTATATTTGTTTCCTTCTACATGAAGCTTCTTGGGCACCTAAAATACATATCAAAATAGAATTAATCTTTCTTTTCATGATTTTTTAACTCATTTTCCAATTTTCTTCCAAGAAATTAGCCATTTCCCAAAAAGATTTTATTTTTTGACAAATATTGGCATAAGCAATTAAATATACATTTTTTAGCCAAATATGCTCTTCCCAAATCCCACAACACTTTGGGGAAATTAACAACCTTGAAATAATATTTAATATTTATCACTAAATCAATTTTGTACCAATCAATTTGAAATATAAAAAAAATTGATTTATTCATTAGTCTTGACTTACTATTTTTGGATATTTGGCTTACTAAAAGTAGAAAATTTCTATTTTTAGAAAATTTTAAAAAAGGGACACAATAGAAGGAGGAAGGTGGAGCGATTGAGGGAGATATAGAGAGGGATAGGTTATATAGAGATAATTAGAGATGGAGGTGGGGGGAAGGAGAGAGAGAGAGAGAGAGAGAGAGAGAGAGAGAGAGAGAGAGAGAGAGAGAGAGAAGGGGAGGGAGAGAGGGGGGAAGGAGGGATGGAAAGAGAAGTTAGTGAGAGAGATTTGATAGAGAGAAGTAGAGAGGGAAGGAGGAAGGTAGAGAGATTGAGAGAGAGAGAGGAGGGAGGGAGGGAGAGAGAGGGAGAGAGATAGGATAGATAGAGATAAGTAGAGAGGGAAGGTGGGTGGGAAGGGGAGAGAGAGAGGGGGGAGTGAGGGAGGAAGGAAGGAAAAGATAAGTGAGAGAGAGATTGATGTGATAGAGAGAAGTAGAGAGGGAAGGAGGAAGGTGGAGAGATTTAGAGAGATAGAGAGAGATCAAGGAGGGAGAGGTGGATATGCTTGATAGAGAGTAGAGAGGAAGGAGGGAGAGGGAGAGAGAGAGAGGTAGAGAGGGATAGGATAGATAGAGAGAGTAGAGAGGGAAGGTGGGTGGGAGGAAGAGAGAGAGAGAGAGAGATAATTATAGATGGAGAGAGAGAGGGAGAATGGTGAGATAGAGAGAATTAGAGAGGGAGGGAGAGAGTGTGAGAGAGAGAGGTCTAGAGCATAAGGGATAAATAATGAGAGAGAGAGAAAGATGATACGGCTTGCTGAAATTACTAAAAATTGACGTCTTGATTACTAAAATTTAACATGTTGATTATTGAAATTTGATTAAGTCTAAAGAATTATAGGATCCTCCAAAAACTAGAATTTTCATTATAACTCCTAAACATCTAAAACCACTCTCAGATATCCTAAAACTATATACATAAAATATAACTTAAAGTATAATAAAGTAGATATCCATATGTAGATTCCAACTTATACTTTAAATGTTTATTTCCTGTATATAGTTTCAATGAAAGAAAAAGAAAAAGAAAAAGAAAAAGTATAAGGAAAAATTTGCAATTATAATGTGCTCTCATTTTCTGAAAGCATTCACACAACGCGAATGCATAATGCATTCACATAACTTGAGAATGTTATAATATGCTCACATTTTTTGAATGCATTCAAATAATGTGATCATGTTATAATGCACTCATTTTTTGGCTTGGTAATGACCGAGCCTAGGCTTGATTAGTACTAACCCATAATGTGTGTTTTTTGTTATAACGCGCTCATGTTTTCTCTATTTTATGACCAAAAAGTGGAGTGGCCGACTTTTGGCCCCCATCTTTGTGCACCCACCCTAGTACATTAATTTACCATTGAATTGTTGGTATGTGGCGATTGATCATGTTGTACTGTACACTCTTCACTGAAAAAAGAAAAAGTCGACTTTGTAAACCCTAATTTCTAGAAGCTTCTAAACACTTGTTATAAGCAGTTGGGATGGAGAGTTGTAGTATGGCATCATTCGCAATATTGTAATATGTTTTGCACTGGATAATAAAATCATTGGATGGTTGCGGTTTTGTGGATGTAGCCCAAATTGGGTGAACCACATTAAATTCTCTGTGTTGTCTTATGTGTGTGTTTTATTACTCTATTTTATTGTTCAAATCTGCATTTAACTTGTAGATATTTTCCTTCTAACCCTAACAAGTGGTATCAGAGCAGTTTGTTTTCGATTATCATTTGCAGGAAAGTCTCACGATTGAGTGGGAGTCTCACAGTTAAGTGGGAGAAATGGAAGACAAGGGTAAGTTGAAGGTTGAGAAGTTCAATGGATAGAACTATCAGTTATGGAAGGTGCAAATGGAGGACTACCTCTATTAGAAGGATTTATGGTGGCCATTGGAAGGGAAAACCAAGAAACCCATAGCAATGTCAGATGAGGACTGGGATATTTTGGATAGAAAGGCACTTGGCAGTCTTCATTTATTCCTGGCACAATCAGTGGCATTCAATATTACAATAGCAAAGACAACTCAAGATTTGATGGAAACCCTAGCGAAGTTATATGAAAAGCCTTTCGCTTCGAATAAGGTATTTCTTATGAAGCATTTATTTAATATAAAAATGGTAGAAGGTGGGTCAGTTACTAATCATTTAAATGAGTTTAATACGGTTACCAGTCAATCAACTTCTATAAAATTAAACTTTGATGAAGAATTTAGGGCTCTTTTGATTCTATGTTCTTTGCTTGAAAGCTGGAATAGCTTGGTAATGGTTGTTAGAAAATTTGTTTTTGGTTTGAATACATTGAACTTTGATGATATTGTTGGTGTTATTTTGAGTGAGGAAATTCATACGAAAAGCTCAAGTGGAACATCCACATCAGGAAATGTTTTGAATGTAGAAAGCAGGGGCAGAACAAAGGAGAGAGGAAACAATTTTGGAAGTCATGGGAAGTCACGAGGAAAATCAAGGGACAGAAGGTCCCAATCGAGAGACAAGAGGGATTGCTGGTACTATGGTAAGTCAGGTCATTTAAAGAATGATTGTTGGTCTCGAAAAAATAAAGGAGACAAAAAAGAAGGAAATAAAGAGGCAAATTTGGTAAGTAATAAATCTGATGAGGATGCTTTGATTCTTTCCCTTAACAATATTGATGATTCTTGGGTGTTAGATTCTGGGGCTTCATTTCATGCGACACCCCATAAAAATTATTTTCTTGATTATGTCCAAGGGGATTTTGGGCTAGTTTATTTGGGAGATAATGAACCCTGTCAAATTGTTGGAAAGGGAAGAATCAAAATTAAGTTGCAGAATGGGAATAATTGGCTACTACATGAGGTAAGGCATGTTCCAAAGTTAAAAAGAAAATTAATTTCTGCAGGGCAACTAGATGATGAAGGTTGTGTTGTTACATTTAGTGATAAAAATTGGAAGGTTACAAAAGGTGCCTTAGTGGTAGCAAAAGGTGTGAAAGTAGGCACCTTATATCTTTGTACAGGTCATACTGTTCCTACTACTTTAGCTAGTGTAGATAAAAATCAATGTTTACGAATAGTTGTTGTAGTACAGCAGGCAAAAAATCTGATAGCTATTGTGGATTCTAAATCAGCACAATGGAATAATAGACTTGGGCATATGAGTGCAAAAGGTATGAAATTACTTCATTCAAAGAATGTTATACTAGGTCTAAAATTTGTTAATATGGATTTCTGTGAAAGTTGTGTTTATGGAAAATAAAAGAGAGTTAGTTTTCTCAAGGATGGGAAACAAAAGAAAGATGAGAAATTGGAGCTTGTGCATATGGATGTATGGGGACCAGCTCAGGTATCTTCTCTCGGTGGCTCGCAGTATTATGTTATATTCATTGATGTTGAAACTAGGAAGGTATGGATTTATTTCCTTAGGCAGAAATCTGATGTATTTGCAACTTTTAAAAAATGGAAAAGCTTGGTTGAGAATGAGATAGGTAAAAAGCTAAAATGTCTCAGATCTAATAATGGTGGTGAGTATTGCAGCAAAGATTTTGAATATTATTCTTCCTCTAATGGTATTCATAGGAAGAAAATGGTTCCAAGGACTCCATAGTAAAATGGAGTCGTTGAGCACATGAATAGAACAATAATGGAGTGTGCATGAACTATGAGATTGCATGTTGGGCTTCCTTTAAACATGTGGGAAGAGGTTTTAAACACTATTATTTATTTAATTAATAGAGGTCCCTCTAATCCTTTGGGTTGTGGTATTCTAGAGGAAGCATGGATAGGTAAGAAGGTGAGTTTTTCTTTTCTCAAAACCTTCGGTTGTGAAGCATTTGCACATATAGATTCTGAAAATAGAACCAAGCTTGATGGAAAATCAAAAAAATGTATATTTGTTGGATATAGCATTGATGAATTTGGTTATAGGCTTTGGGATTTTGAAAATAAAAAAATTGTGAGAAGCAAGGATGTCATATTCAATGAGAAAGTGTTGTAAAAAGATCTATTGTAGTAGCATGAGAAGATAGAAAAGGATTATGCAATGCTGGATGATATTACAAACAACAATGTTCCAGTGGTTCCTCATGCTCTGCAACAACAGCAACAAGAAATACCACAAACTTCAGTGAATGTTAGGTGATCTTCAAGGATAAGTAGACCTCCAGAAATATTTTCTCCCTCTTTGTATTCTATTTTATTAACTAATGTTGGTGAACCAAAATTTTATCATGAAGCTATGCTGGTGGATACCAAGGTTCAGTGGGAGCATGGAATGGAAGAAGAAATGGAATCCTTGTTGAAAAATCAGACTTGGGAATTATGCAAGTTGCCTACAAAAAAAAGGCTTTACCAAACAAATGGGTTTATAGGTTGAAAGAGGAGGAAGGAGGTAAGAAAATATTTAAAGCCAGATTAGTTGTAAAGGGATTTGCACAATAACAGGGTATTGATTTTGATGAAATATTTTCTCCAGTTGTTAAAATGAATTCTATTCATATTGTTTTAAGTATTGTGGTTGTCGAATATTTGCATTTAGAACAGCTTGATGTTAAAACTACCTTTCTCCATGGTGATTTGGAAGAGGAAATATATATGGAACAGCCACAAGGATTTGAGGTCAAAGGTAAGGAGAAACTAGTGTGTAGATTGAAGAAAAGTTTATATGGCTTGAAGCAAGCACCTCAGCAATTGTATCTTAGATTCCATAGTTTTATGGATGAGCAAGGCTACAACAAGTGTAATTCAGACCATTGTGTTTATTTTAAGATGTTACATGAAGATAGCTACATTATTTTATGTTTATATGTTGATGATATGCTTGTAGTGGGGTCTAACATGGATCACATAAAGGAGTTAAAATAACAATTAGCAAATTCATTTGCTATGAAGGATTTGGGGGCAGAAAAAGAAATCCTTGGTATGAAGATTACAAGAGATAGGAAGAAAAGGAAATTGTTTTTATCTCAGGTTGATTATGTTGAAAAGGTGTTGCAGAGATTTCATATGGAGAATGCAAAAGTTGACAGCACACCTTTGCCTAGTTGTGTAAAATTGAATAAGGATATGTGTCCAAACACACTAGAGGAGGAAGAAAAAATGTCCAAGGTACCATATGCTTTAGTTGTAGGCAGTTTAATATACGCCATGGTATGCATGAGACCGGATATTGCACATGCTATAGGAGTTGTTAGCAAGTATATGAGTCATCCTGGAGTTGAGCATTGGAATGCGATAAAATGGATTCTCAGGTACTTGAGAGGTACATCCAATATATGTTTATGTTTTGGGGGCTCTAATATAAATTTAAAAGGCTATGTTGACTTAGATTTGGTAGGGGATATAGATACCAGGTGGAGTACCACAGGTTATGTATTTACAGTTGGTGGGACAACAGTGAGTTGAATTTATCGGTTGCAAAAGTTGGTTACTTTATCCGCCACAGAGGAAAAATATGTGGCTGCAATAGAGGTAGCAAAGGAGATGATATGGATACAAGTCTTCATGGAAGAGTTGGGAAAAACATAGGCTAAAAATCACTTGTTTACAGAAAGCCAAAGTGCTATACATCTTTTCAAGAATTTTGCCTTGCACTCTAAAACCAAACACATACAACTGAGATATAATTTCATTCAGTTAGTATTGGAGGATGGATAGGTAAAGCTAGAAAATATACATATATATGAAAATCCAGTGGATATTTTTACAAAGGCAGTGACAAGGGAGAAGTTGAGGTCCTCTTCAAATTCGGTTGGCCTTCAAGGTTTAATTCAAGTATAGCAGAGCAGCAGGGTCCAAGGTGCTTATTTTCAATGGGAGCTATAAGTGTAGCGGTGTTGTCCAAGATCAGTCTCCAAGTGGGAGATCATGTTGGTATGGAGTTTGATCAGTCTCCAAGTGGGAGATTGTTGTTATGTGGCGATGGATCATGCTATACTGTACACCCCCCAAGAAAAAAAAATTCACCTATTTTCGCTTCGTCACCAAAAAAAGAAAAAGTGGACTTTGTAAACCCTAATTTTTGGAAGCTTCTAAAAGCTTGTTATAAGTGGTTGGGATGGAGAGTTGTAGTATTGCATTATTCGCGATATTGTAATATGTTTTGCACTAGATAATAAAATCATTGGATGGCTCCGGTTTTGTGGATGTAGCCCAGATTGGGTGAACCACGTTAAATTCTATGTGTGTTTTATTACTCTATTTTATTGTTCAAATATGAATTTAACTTGTAGATATTTGCCTTCTAACCCTAACATCAATTATATCAGGTCATGGAAAAAAATGGAAGATCAATTTCTTGCCACTTTAGATCCCTTGACCACAATGTTTGTAAAGAGGAAAATTGTACCACCAACAACCTTACCTGAAGCTTATGTTGAATTGTTGAGTGTTAATTATGAGATGAAGTAAGTCAGTCACAAACCAATTATAGACATAGGAAGTTTAGAAAATAATAATCAAATATAGAGAGTAGATAGGGTTCTTAATAATCATACTCCTATTCTTAATCCCATGCCTTCGGTAGCACAAAACAAGATGTATGCACAAAATAATTTCCAACACTAAGGGAATAATCAATCCATGATAATGCATCTTGGACCTATGATTACAGAGTTACATCCTAATGGGAATTATTTTTTCACCCAAGCACAATATAACCAACTCCTTAAAATGTAACATGATAAGGAAGATATAAATGAAATAACAACTCACTTGAAATTATTGACTACAAAGGTTACTCAGTTAAGGAATCAAAACCTTTACATGTAAAGTAGCAATCAAAATCAACACAATATGATGTACAAAACTCCTAAACCACCTATACCATGGAATATAAGACCTAAAAATGGTGGAATAGCATCTCCTTTGGAAAATATAAACACTCTAGATAATTGTTGAGCTTCTCTTTTTCTATTTGTCCTTGATGACAATATTGTGTTTCAGATTGGCATCTTTGTGGTTGGTTATTCAGTTGCACTATTTCTATTTTGTCTTGGCATTCTTACCTCGGCAGTATGATGTTGGTTTTGATGGCACTGATCTCTTGACTCCATGTGTAGATCATAAGGAATCTTGTCTACAGGATAATGTTTCCAGTTCAGGTGGTATAATTCAGGTTTGACATTTTGTGCTATAGTGATCTACAGGTTTATATGTTATTGGCTTGTTAGAAATGGGAAGTCAGACTTACAATTTCACTCCAAATTCTCCCTCCCACCAGGGCTTCACCCACTACCTGAGAAAACCTGCCCTAAGACAGCCTTCAGCACCCGCTATAGTAGTTGCATCGTAGGGGGGTCAGTTGCCTTCAGCAAGCAACTCACTAGAATCTACCTCTAAGCAAGGGGGGGGGCTCTTTCCTTGTCGACAATCAGGAGGCACACCGGATCTATTAGAGTTTAGTGTTAGTGTGAGCTAGTGTTAGTGAAAGCAAACACAGTTCCCTCCCAACAACCTTCCTTCTCCGGGAGCATCTAGCGGTGCCCCCACGGGTGGAATCCAGGTCCGACTTCCAGCTTCCAGCTTTCCCAACCCAAACCTTTTTTCTATCTTAATTCCCCCACACCACTACCATAGAATAATAGGGGCCCACCAAAAATGTAGGGGCTCTCCCACCCAGGGCGGGAGAGTACCATTAGGTCCTCGCCCCGTTGCACCTGCTAAAATAAGGAGGATGAAGGTTAGAGGCACTTCAGACTTGATGGGTGGATTTGGTTCGATGCTTTCAGGTTTTGATTGTTGTATCTCCTCAAGAATAGAGAAAAATATAAGGCCAATGGTAGCTATGAGTGTTTTGATTATTTAAAAGCCACTATGAAAGTGACATGGTTTTGAATTCTCGGTAACAATGTTGATTAAGGAATTCAGCATGTTGATAAGACAAGGAAATCATTGTAATGTTTTAATCATGTTGTCAGTCTTTTGCATGGATGAATTTTGATTATGTCAAATTGCATGTGCCACAGACTTGAAATGATCTTATGACTTGGAAAATTCATCAATTACCTTGCTAAATGAAATTAGGTCATTCTTTTGTGCTTCTCTAGCTCGAGGGTTTGGAACCCTATCTTGGTCGCCACCATAGAGATCTTCTCATAGCCATTACTCAGTCTTTGTTGGCTTACTGCAACTCTTTGACAATGAATGGGGGTATCTACAAGATCCTTACCATGGTCGGTGTTTGTGTCAGTCACTTATCTTTGGCTGAAGGCTCAAAATTGGAAGGAGGTTTGCTATTATTTTGTATTTCAGCCAGTTGGGTAAACTTTCTCCATGATAGATTCTCTATCATCCACTTCAGGTATTCACCTTATCATCTAATTCTTTTTGAGGAACCGTTACTTCTCTTGTCACAAAAATAGGCAACAATTGTTTGATCTTTCCTGAAAATTGATCAAATGGATTTAATTCTTCTATGGTCTGAAATGTTGCACTCTTAATTTTCTCATAATCTGATATTGATACCCAGATTTTCTATCTATTATCTTTCGGTCCTTCTTTAGGGGATTGTGTTTTACTAGGTGGTTAATCATTCCTTCTAAAAAATCATTTTAGTGTTTCACTTGGATTCGATGATAGTTGTTTTTGAGTGCACAAAATTGGGGTTTTGGTTACATTATTGTTGCAGCAGTATTTGAGGGTATTTTTGTGCATGGTATATATTTTTTAATTTTGTTTCCATTAGCAATTTCCTATGTAGGCTCCTTGTGTGGACAAAGTTCACACTTCTTTCTACAAATTCACTTTCCTTGGCCATTCTGTCAAAAAAAACCTCCATGATGAGCACTTCTCAAAATCACTGAAATTCCTGGCAACATGGTTCGACAGAACTTGGGTACATAAAATTTACCTCTGTTGTTTTTAGAAAACAAAAAATGAAATAATTTACTATGTTGTAATTTCTTGAGATGTAATGATGAAATATATGTAAGAAGAAAAATAGAGTGAAAAACATTTTTGAGATTAATGAAAAACAAAGAGATATTGTTAACTATTTTTTTTTTAACTATGAGAAATGACTGTGAAATAAAGTGAAAACCAGTGTGAGTACTTCATAGCCATTATATTGAATAAATTTTGATTTTTGAGATTGAAAATCTAGAATATATGCTCAATATCAAGTTTTCTTAAGACTTGATGATGGTTGGAATTCTGAAGGTTCATTCTTGAACCTTGAGGATTTTAGACATTGTCCGTCAAGAGGCTCTTGAGAGAAAAGAGAGAAACAGAGAGATGCTCTATATCATTGTATGTCTTACTGAAAATAGAAAAGGGGTTGGTGTTCCTTGAAATTGGTGTTTCAAACTGAGGGGTTGGTGCTCCTTGAGTTGGTGCTCAGAAATCAACCTATAAGGCATTGTTAAAAGTGGTTATTAAAATAAAAGCCTAGAAAGGCAGTAGTTTAGGAGTGGTTTTTCTACCCCACCTGGGTTTCCCACTTGGCATATCTTGTGTCATTTTTCTTATCTATGGTTCATCTGATTCATTGAATGAATGCTTTAATATGCTATGTTTCACTATCATACTTCTCATTTCAGTTACATGTGATTGCATTTTATACTTCAATGAGTTTATCATTGATAAATGAGAGCATAAATGTGTTTTATTTCAGTTTTAGTAAAATTTGTCAAAATAGTTAATGACACTAATTCACTCCCTCCCCTACACCCCCCCCCCCTCTTAGTGTCTTTTTCACTCCAACAATTGGTATCAGAGCGTAGGGTCCTTTGAGAGATCTATCCAACCTAGGATTGATTTTGGCCTTGGATTCTGTTCAAAAACTCTAAAGCTCACGAAGGCACATCCATGACTAGAGCTCCATTATTTGATGGAATTGATTATGTATTCTGGAAATCATAATAGAGACTTATTTAACTTCTATTGACCTCGATGTGTGGAGCATAGTGTTAATAGGGTACACTGTACCAACTACATTGCCCAGAACTTCTAATGAAAAGAGAAGATATGAAACTAATGCAAGAGAAAATCATGCTCTCATGTGTGCTCTGACTAAAGATGTCTTAATCAAAGTCATACATTGTAGCTCTGCTCGGGATATCTAGGTTAAAATTGAAACTATCTATCAAGGAAATGAAAAAGTTAAACAGTCAAAAGTCCTGGTTGTTGCCCACAAAAGGATATAAAAGTCATGGAAAATCCTAACCTGGGATTTGGATATTCTAGCAGGTGACTAACATCTTCTTATGGTCATTCATTTACATTGTCAAACCAGGGAATGTATACTTGAAATGGAGTGGCACTGTATGTGCACTAAGATCCAGTTTTAGCCACAATTTACTAGAAATAAATGCTTGGAAGGAATTCTACTTATGATGCAAGAACGTAATGTAAAGTCTTCTTAACTTAAGCATAACTTAATCAAAGCATAAATCATGACAACTATTACTAAGGAACAAACTATGAACTGGTCTTATGCTGCAGGAACAAACATAGGGATGGATTCCTGATGCTGTAGGAACAATATAAGACTGAGTTTGCGTTGAAACCTTGAGAATGAAATTCTAACTTATATCAATAGGAAATAAAAACTTAACTACAGATACTCACTAAGTGGGCCCCCTTAGCAAGCATCAACTAGTTTATGCAAGAATTAAACTCAAAACTTCATTAGCTTTTCTTCATAAACTTGGAATCATATACATTGATCATTCTTCTTGTAAGCAAACTAACACAAAACTCTATTTCTCATTATAATACTAATCTTAATGCACTCTGTTTTGTTCTCTTGTCTCTAGTCTACTCTAATATGTTCACTCACGCAGGAGGAACACTTATTTATAGAAAAGCAACTAACTACCTAACTCTAACAGAGAAAGACATGGACATAAATGCCTCCTGACATCAAGAAACAGACTTCTCATAAATGAAAGCATATTTGTTCAACCAATTCAGAGAGAATCTACCATTCCTTTTTTCCTAGATTGATGATCATTTAGATTTCCTCCCAACGATCCGGTCAAAGAGTCTTTGCTAGAACAACTTCCTCGATGTCGTGCTAGAAATGGACTTTATTGCAGGGCCGAGATCTGTTGTGCTTTGACTCGTTCATGCCTCTTTCAACAACCTGTGATACACATGGCGATAGAAGCAAAAGAAAGCATGCACATAATAACACGATACACATTCATTAATCATACACATTAGATCCATTTCATTATCCAAAAACCAAATTCATTATATCAGTCATTTGGGAGGCCAAACAGGGCAATAAATATAAACACATAGAGATGTTAAGCTGCAGGAATATAGGAATGTGTTGCTAAAAGATACTACCCAATTTTAGATAAAAATTCTTTAATCAAAGAGTTTAAACAACCATCAGCAAAAGAGTAAGGGTATTTAAAAATACATCATGATATTCAAATTATGAGCATATTTCGAGCTCATCATTTGCCCCCTACTTATCCTAATGATGGTCCTCTGGCATTAAGCTTTCTAGATGTTTCTCTAAAATTAGTAGGAGTAGCATGGCCCTGCATTGAAGTTCCAAATTTTTAGTAGAAGCCTCTGAAATTTTGCCATCTCTCATACTTGCGGGTTTCTGCATCCTCATTAACATCTATAGCCAAATATGGGTAAAGTGGCCACATCAAAACTGGAGGTTGAAATGTTAATGGTAACCATAACTCAAACCTTTCCTGGAGACCCAGGTCCATATACCTTCTGACCTTCTGATGGCTGCTCTAAAGTTCAGAGGGCTATGAGGCTCAGATTTTCTCAGACCAACAGTCAGTTTTTCCCATCTTGTTTTAATTCTGGAAGATGAAAGCTTCCAA
This sequence comes from Sequoiadendron giganteum, assembly GCA_007115665.2. Classification (NCBI taxonomy): domain Eukaryota; kingdom Viridiplantae; phylum Streptophyta; class Pinopsida; order Cupressales; family Cupressaceae; genus Sequoiadendron; species Sequoiadendron giganteum. The sequence goes on along the minus strand of CM021107.1, from coordinate 105,683,250 downwards.
AACAAATATGTTTGGTCTTTGAACTCATCATACACCTACTTCTTGATATCAAATATCTTCATCCTTGCTATAGGATCATGGAATCCATACGCAATAGTAAGCCAAGTTTTCAAAATTATTTGGGGATCTGAGCTTTCAGGTCGCAACGGAATAGGTTCATTCCTTTTAGCCTCTTCATAAGCCTCTAATTGTTTCCCATAGTTAGTTTCATTGGCCGCCGAAGACATAAGTCACCTTAGATGAATGTCACCAATGTAGAGAAGCGGATTCCATTCTATTTCAAAGGAAATTAGCAAACCATGCAGATAAAACTCACATAAATAATTTCTTAGCCAATTGGGTGTTGTTTGATATGCATCATAAAATTCCTTAGCTGAGTGAATGTCAGGGTCTAAATTTCTGGAAATTCTCATCAATTGGAACCATAAAAATTGCTCTTTAAGGCACATAGCATATACCCTAGGTGGTGGTCTACATTCCATAATTTTACCAATTACCTTCATCATTTCATCCATTTTCTCTTTCATTTCCTGAATTTCCTATTTTTTTCTTTCAATTTCTTATTTTCTTCTTCCCAAAGACTTTGTTGAAGCTCAGTTCTAGCCAAATGGTGGAAACTCAAATTCTCAAGTGTAACAGACCTCCACGTAATCCTAAGATATTCCAAATATTCAATCAGCAACGTCTTTTTATACACAACCAATGCACGACAAGTTTCAGAAGGTAATGGTGTTTCATTGAGCAGTTTAGTCTGTTCAAGTTGTTCTTCCTCTTGCTGCAGGGTGGACTCATGTTGCTGCTCAAGAGGAGATTGTGTTTCTCCTAAAATTTTCTCAACTACATCAGCCAAGTCATTAAGACTTGGCATCCTCCTTTCATTACCACTACCATGTTGTGCTTCCTCAACTTCCACTGTCTCAGTTTGCAATTCCCCAGGAATAACAGATGAACTGTGTGCAACATTCTCAGATAGACTTTGAGAATCATCATGACTGAGTTCCTCAAGTTCCTTATAAATGACTATAATTTCAAGTTGAATGAAGGTTGAGGTAACTTTACGCTATTTCCTTGTTGAAACTCTTTTTGGCAATGTAATAGTTGCAAAAGGCTCTTTCACAACTTTCCTCTTTCTAACTTTCCTAGAGGATTCAAACTCAGTAGCAGAAGGTGATAATGAAACTGTGGTGGCAACAAGCATTGTTGTAGGGGAAAGCAGGGTAGAACGCTTTCACTTTTGTACATGAGGGCTTGATTCTGGGGTTTGTTCAGCCCTAGATGACTCTCCTACCTCCATTTTCCATTTTTATTTTCTACTAACAGACTAGGTTTTTACTTGGGTAGAGGACTCTGGTGTGGAGGTTATAGGAGTATATGATTCTTGCTATGCTTCCCTACTCATAGATTCTACTCTTTTTTTCTTTTTCTTGGGTTGTGCAGGGAGTGCTCTAGGAGGTTCTAGAGGTTGCAGTCCCTTATGGGCAACAAATTCTTGCCAAGAAAAGGTGTGATACATCCTCCAGGGAATGCTCAATCAATAATTTAATGAGGGCATGATGGGTGATAGAGTTGTCCTTACCCCTCTAGGTTTCATGGGCACTACGTTCTAAAAGGTCTAACAAAAAGTTTGGAGCATTGACAGCTAAATTGTGCCTCATATGAATCAATAGTTTAAAATGATAAGAATGCAAATAGGAAAAATATCCCTCACAATTCAAATACCTGATTATGAAGGAGGCATATTCTGAGTATGGATAAGGCAATGACACCCATTTGCATCCTTGTTTGGAAACCTCTAAGGGTCCATCTATTGGTATTGTGAATTATGCCCTAAGAGAGACAGCATCCCTTCCTGAAGGAAAGTCCTCTCCTACCGTCGGAAGCCCAGTTACTTCAACAATTCTCTCTTCTGTAACGGCTACTATCAAACCCCACACTATAGCTTCTCCTTCTGAAAGAGTTCTCAAAAACTCACCTGCAGCTTCCTCATTAAAGGAATCTATCCCTAGAAAATAATTTCATAATCCGCAATTGTAGAATGCCTGAACCACTTGAGGATTTTGTGTCAAGGCTTCATGAGCTGCAGGCTCATGTTTCACTAACTGTCCACCCATTTTCACAAATTATCCCAGCTGAGATTCCTGAAACTCAAACTTCTTCTGAAAATTCAAAAAAAAAAATTTCGCCCTACTTCTTATTTCCTGTTGTTACCTTCTTTCCTGTTGTTACCTTTCTTTACTTTTCCAATAATGATACAAAGGATATTTGCATGAAATTATTATTAAAAACTACTCAAATCAAATAGTTAACTTGTTGATCAAGATAAAAGCACACAGTCGTACTTGTTAAGTACAAGAAAATAAAATTGTCTTGATAAACGTGGCAATGGTACAAGAAATTTTTTTGAAATGGATTATTCCCGACCCCTACTTAAAATTTGGCATGTGTCCTCACATGTTCAAAAGGATAGGCAAAAAATAGGCAATAATGACTAATAGATATATAGAAATTAATAAATAAATGAAATAAATAAATGATGTGATAATAAAAGATATCGTGTACCTTATAATAAGTGCTCATAGATGCTGGGAAAGATCATGACTCAGCTTGAAATGACTGCTAGAATGGAAACCATAAATGAAGGTGGTATGGCAAGATGGATGACATGGATGGGTGACATGGAAGAAGATAGAATGAATGATGGTGATGGATGAAAAACAGAGAAAGTGGCTTCCTTAAAAAAGAAACCTTTATTATGGGCATGCAACGTAGCATTTTAAAAAGATGATGTAGGAAAAATACCAAATCCTTTTGCTGTAGGAAGATCAGTGGCTGCTTCTAAAAAAAACTGCTTCATAAATTCTTCTTTGGATGTTGGCTTATGATACAACCTAAGACGGTGTCCATTAACCAGTAGCTTGAATCGGATACGATCTATTGTAGCCAACTGAACTGAACCATTATCAAACACATTTTCTATCTCATAAGGACCAAGCCATCTTGTGGTGAGTTTACCTTGATTTTCCTTGTACCTGGAGTCATAGAGCAGTGCCCAATCACCGACGGAGAATTTCTTAGTTCTGATATGGTGGTCATGCCATTTCTTTTTTTGTTGTTGGATAGCTTCAGTATGCTGCAGGGCAGCTTTCCTTATCCCATCCAATGCATTCAGCTGTAGGAGGCATACCTTTTGGGCTTCTGAAAGATCAATATTAAGCTAAAGAGCAGTTCTTAAGGTTTTATGCTCAAACTCTATTAGAAACATGGTAGTTTTTCCATAGAGTAACTCAAAAGGGGTAAACCCTGTAGTTGTTTTCCATGTTGTCTTATAGGCCCAGACTGCTTCTGGAAGACGACGGCTCCAATCTTTCTTGTGTAACTGTACCGTTTTAGTAAGGATTGCCTCTAATTCTCTATTGGTAACTTATGCCTGACCATTGGCTTGAGGGTGATAGTGGCTTGACTTTCTATGCTTGATCTTGTAATCATTCACCAATGTAGTGATTAAGTTTGGTGTAAATTGAGCTCTTTGATTAGTAACAAGTTCCCTTGGGACTCCAAACTGAGTAAAAATCTGCTCATATAGGAACTCAACAACTTTATTGTCATGAGCATGTGTCATTGCTTTCACTTCCACCCACTTGATTACATAATCAATGCAAACAAAAATGTATGATTTCCCATTGGATGGAGGATCAATAGGCCCAACAAAATCCATTCCCCACTTGTCAAAGGGACTGACTACCACTTGAGGATATAGGGGCATTTCATCAAACCTTGTTGGTCTCCCCATGCAATGACATCTGTCACATTTTCTAGTGTAGGCTACAACATCCTTGTGTAATGTGGGCCAATAGTACCCTGTATTAAGTGCTTTCATTAATGTTCTCTTGGATGCAAACTTCCCACCACATGGCTCATCATGATAAGCATGCAAAATTTCATAGGTCTCATCTTCCCTAACACACCTTCGCATGACTTGGTCAGGTCCTGTGTAAAATAAACAGTCTGCAATCCATGAAAAGTTAAAACTTTTCTCTATCAACAATTTCTTGTCCTTTGGTGAGAAGTGAGTTGGGATCTTGTTGGCTACTAAATAATTTGCAATATCTACATAACATGGAGTTTGAGTAGCAATAGAAAATAGATGTTCATCAGGAAAGCTATCATCAATTACCTCAGGGGTGGCATGTGTAATTGTTTGAAGTCTTGACAAGAAATCAGCCACCACATTAGCCTGGCCTGGCTTATCAATGACTGTGATATCAAATTCCTACAACAATAGGAGCCATCTTGCTAATCTGCCAGATATGGCAGGCTTATTCATGAGGTACCTTATTACTGCATGATCTGTATGAACCAAATATTTGGTAACCAGTGACATAATGTCGAAACTTGTTTAGGGCATACACAACTGCTAGCAATTCTTTCTCTATGAGAGTATAGTTTAATTCAGGACCTTGAAAATTTTTGCTAATGAAATATATGGCATGCTCTATGGAATTCTCTTTCTGTCCTAAAACTGCCCCTATGGTATAATCAGAAGCATCTGTGTGTATATAAAATGGAAAACTCCACTTTGGTCTTTGAAGAACAGGTGTCTGAGTAAGTAAGTTTTTAAGTTGTGGGAAAGATTTGTCACAGCCCTTCGTCCAGTTAAATTCACAATCCTTAGTCAGTAAGGCATATAATGGACTGTCTCTTTTGCTGAAATCTTTGATAAATCTTCTATAATATCCAGCATGTCCTAAGAAGCTTCTAACATCCTTTTATTTCATAGGTGTTTGCAAAGTTAGAATGACTTCTATTTTTGTAGGATCAACTTGAATTCTTGCTGGAGAGATATGATGGCCTAAAACAATTCCTTCTTACATCATCATAAAACACTTCTCACTATTCAAAGACAAATTGTGCTCCTTACATCTTTTCAACACTTTCTCCAAATTTCCTAATGCTTCTTCATAAGTAACTCCATAAGTGGTAAAGTCATCCATGTAGATCTTCATAGAATCATGAGAAATGTCAGTAAAAATACTAATGACTACCCTTTGAAATGTTGTAGGTGCATTACACAAGCCGAAAGGTAGGACAGAGTAGGAAAAATTTCCCAATGGACAGGTAAAATTTGTTTTGTTTTGATCTCCAAGGGCAATTCTAATTTGATTATACCCACTATATCCATCCAAAAAGCAGAAATATTTTTTACCAAACAATGAGTCTAGCACTTGGTCAACAAATGGCAGTGGAAAGTGATCATTTTTAGTTATTGTATTCAGCTCCCTGTAGTCTACACAAACTCTCCATTTTCCACCTTTTTTAGGAATGA
>CM021107.1:105437663-105677827 GCA_007115665.2 Sequoiadendron giganteum | reverse complement strand
GGCATATCTTGTGTCAATTTTATTATCTATGGTTCATCTGATCCATTGCATGAATTCTTTAATATGCTATGTTTCACTATCATACTTCTCATTTCAGTTACATGTGATTGCATTCTATACTTGAATGAGTTTATCATTGATAAATGAGAGCATAAATCTGTTTTATTTCAGTTTTAGTAAAATTTGTCAAAACAGTTAATGACACTGATTCACACCCCCCCCCCCCCTCTCAGTGTCTTTTTCACTCCAACAATAATAACTAAGCATCAAATGTTAATATAGTAGAAATTATGCTAAACAAATAGTGTATAATTCATAACATCAATGATCATGTTGGAATAGACTATCTATAGTTTAAAATTGCATTCGAAATCTTCCTAGAAGTAACATTCAAAAATGAACAACTCATGTCTAGTGTATCACAATTGATTCTAACTTAGTGTTGGATAGCTATATGTGTTTATAGCCAGTAAAATCCTTTGAAAGCAATACTTACTCATGTGAGGAATATTTTGATACATGATGTTTGAAACACACACCTTTCCTTATCAATATGATAACATACACAAAGGATAAACTGACGAGGTTCACACCTTTCAATAATATCAAAAGGGTTATAGTTATAATTTAAGTAATACTATTAGTAGAAATATATTGAAAGGACCACTAACTACATCAGTACCTCCCAAAAATTGGAGGACACCTCTAGATAGGGTGTTGCCACAATAGTGGTTTACACTTTCTGGGAGATCCTGATTTTTGCTGAAATCACATATTTTTAGAAAATATAATGATTTAATCCTTGAAAAGTTCCATTTAAAGGATTCCAATTGAAGAGTATTTGATCAAACCACACTATACCAAGCCCCCTTTAATAGAACCCCACTACTTTTAAACCTACCTATAATGGAGTCTCCTTTACACCTATCAAAATGGTGATAAAAAAACACTTTTGATTTACCTTTTGGGGGATCAAATGAATTCATTTAAAATTTATTTTTTGTAAGTATTTAGTCCTTATTATAAGCTTCCAAAAAATTATAATTTTAATTAAATTTAATTTGATTATTATATTTATTTTTTATTTCTTGTGAATGTAGGTTTTTCACTAAAAATCAAACTCTTTGTTCTACACATGTGGAAAAATAGTAGATTATCAAAATAAAATTTTGAAAAATATGTTCAGGCTGGGTATTGATGTTCTTGATCCATTAAAAAAAAATTGAATTTTGATACATATAGAAAATGTTATGTTGTATACAGTCCACCTATGTCTGAATTGTAATTGGTTTGACTTTGAAACTTGATTAAGGAAAAAATATTTAATAAAACACTATGAAACCAAATGAACTAGTTATATATCATAGTTACAAATCTAAATTCAAAAGAATTATAATTTTATCCTTCATACAAAAAAATTTATGTTGTATACGGTGAGCATCACTTTTTAAAAATGTTGTTTACTGATAAAAACTAGTTTTCAAAGGAGATGTAAAAAAAAAGTGTAATCTGATTCCAAAAAATTTCAAAAATATATATTTAGAATCTATAGACAAAACTCACAAATCTCTAGTTTGCATCAACTTCAAATTCCTCATGGTTTAGCCACTATAGGAGCCCGAAAGTGAAGATTTATTTAAAACAAATCAATTCAATGTCCAGTTTTCCCAAAAATTGTAAACCAATATTGTGGGATCACCCAAAAACAAATCAAGTAATAACCTTGATTCCCCAGAAGTGGTTCCTTAATCTTATAATGCATTTAATCTTGCTTATTATGGAAAAATAGAGCCAAGTGAATAAGATAACCTAATGAATTATTTAGCTAATGAGATTAAGAAAGTCAAAATTATTCTATCTTTATCAAAACTTCTCAAAACCCCGATGATTAAAAATGATTTCCTAAGTACATTAGAATACATCACTAAAGAAGGTTTTCTAGGTAAAGAAGCACCTTCTAAAGATGTTCTTTTAAAGGTGAAATAAAAAAACACTATTCCTCTTGTAGATTCTCATGTAGCATTGTACAAAGGAAATATGGAGTCACCTCTTTTCCTATTGACATTGAGAATATTTTATAATAATGTACATAATTGTTTAGTAGACTCAGGAGCTTCAACAAATGTTATTCCTTTTTCTGTATGTCAAACATTGGGATTAATGCCTACTAAGTCTTTTGAAAAGGTAACACAATTGGATAAAACTAAATTAAATGTAGTGGGTGAACTCACCAATATTCACATGCAACTAGCATCAGATCCTAGGGTGCAAAATTTCATTGATATACAAGTAGATGCTATTCCTAACACATGGAATGTTATTGAGAAAAGATTGGTCAAAACCCTTAAATGGCTATATGGTTACTGATTTTTCACACATTTGGTTACACTAGAGAGGAATTCCAAACCAAATTAGAATAGAAAGGGAACCATGAATGAAACACGTGATTACAAAATACAATCAAAATAATGAAATTACATACACTAATGTTGAACTAGGTTTTTACAACTTGAGAACTAGAGATATTAAAATAGGAGAGATATTCATGTGTAATATGAACATTTAGGATCAATTCACCTTGGGAACAAATATGTTAATTGAATCTGATTATGATTCTTCTGATGGGGGAGATAGTTTCTTAGAAAAAATTTAGAAACTTATGATAAGATAAGCTTATAAATGAAAAATTTTAGCGAACCTTTAAAAAATTAATTGTAACAAGGTTGGTATATATTTCACAATTCATTGCATTTGAAAACTAGTTGTGCATTGTGCCTGGAAATAATGAACAGGGTTGATTTTTTTTCCAAACAACAATATGGCAGTAAAGAATGAACTAAAAGTGGAGAATGATGGTAATAGACATTTGGAGATTCTACATAATTATAACTTTAATAATCATCATGAGAAAAAAACAAACAAAATGGTGAGAAGAAACATGTTCTTAAAAGTGGTTTAAATATAGAAACTTCTAATTTTCCTAAATTCAAAAATGTAAACAACCAAATATGGACCCTCAAGTTTTATGGTTCAAAATATAAACAAGGAATTGGAATAGGAGTAGAATTAGTGACCCCTTAAGGAAAATCATATTTGGCCACATACAAATTACAATTTCAATGTACTAATAATGTCATCAATTATGAAGCCCTCACTCATGGATTACTATTGGCTATAAAAAATAAAGTTAAACTTCTTAGAGTATTTGGAGACTCGGAACTTGTTGTTAGATAGTTATAAAATAGTATGTTTGCCACAATAAGTGTTAACCCACTATAGACATCATGCATGGGACTTGATTGAGATTTTTGAATATTTTAACATCACACACATCGCATGATGATTCAATCAAAAGTTTGATGCCTTAGCTACTGGTGTGAGCACTTTAGAGCCTTTCAGCACATCTAATCTAAAAAGGTTCATGTTAGAGTTAGTTTTGTTCCTTCAATACCAAATAAAATTACCAGTTTATAGGTCTAAGATGATCACCATATCCTAGATTTTATCACCAATTTAGGTATATTTGAAGCCTAGATAATTAAAGAATATGATCACCTTGACAACAAAATCTAGAATGACAACACAATTAATTTAAAATATAAAACCATTTCAAGAGGAAAGGTCAAGTTAGAATTCTTATTTGATTTTTACTACATAACCAACTAAAAATATTTACCAAAAATAGATGGAGGTGTTTATGAACCCTACAACTTGGGTGGTAAGTATGATCCAAAAAACATATTTTTTGGCAAAGTGTGTACTAAAGATGAATTAAAGAACATAGAAAAAGCTCTTATAGATTATTTCCATGCCATAGCTTGAAATTATGAAGATTTGAAAACTTACGATACTTCCATTATCACACACACTATTCCTCTGAAGCTAGAAGTTAAACCATTTTGACATAAACAAATACCAATGATTTAATTGAGCCTTTAATTCAAAAACAAGTATAGAATTTTTTTCTACTTGAATTGTTTTTTCAATAAAATAAATTCTAAATGGGTTGCAAATCTAGTGCATGTTAGGAAAAATAATAGAGATCTTTGTTTGTATGTTGATTTTTATAATCTCAATAAGGCATCTGAGAAAGATAATTACAGTCCCTTTACCTTCTATGGATAAAGTTTTGCAAATTTTTAATGGATCTCAAATGATTTCTTTCTTAGATCATTTTTTAGGTTATAATCAGGTAATGCTCAAAAAAGAAGATAGAATAAAGACTACATTTATCACAAAATAGTGAAATTTTGCATACAGATGAATGCCTTTTGGTCTGTTGAATGCAAGGTCTATATTCCAAAGAGAAATGGATTTTTATTTCAAGGATTTGGTTGGTAAATGTATTATCATATACATGGATGATTTGATTATTTTATCAAATCAGATATAAGATCATATAAATGATCTTAGGAAAGTATTGCCCAAGTGTGAAGCTTATGGAATTTCATTAAACCCCAAGAAATGCATATTTGGGGTTACTAAGGGTAAAATATTGGGCCATGTTATATCTAAAAGAGGTATTTATATTGATCCAAATAGAGTGAGAACACTAATGAATCTTTGACCTCTAGGTAGTAAGAAATAGCTAAAGTCCTATTTTGGAAAAATCAATTTCATCTAAAAGTCCATAGTCTAGCCACTGAATGCTATGCTAAATAAATATGAAAAATTTGGATGGACTCTTGAAGAAAAGGCTGCTTTTGAAATCATGAAAGAAGAAATTGTTGAGGAAATGATATTAATAGGCCCATATTATGCTCAACCCTTTTATATTTACTCCTTTTCCTTAAATTATACATGTGCAGTGGTATTGACACAAAGGGGAGAAAATAAAAAATAAATGTAAATTACCATTATGATTTTCACTTTTAAGGATGTTGAACTAAGATATATGGACATGCAGAAATAAGCTTTGGCACTAGTAAAAGTAGTTAGGAAATTAAAACTTTACACTCTTTGAATTCAAATCAACGCCATTATACCAGATGCAACGGTAAAGATGTTACTAATGTAGAGTGAATTAGGATAAAAGAGAGCTAAATGGTTGAGTATTGCAAGAATTTGATATTCAAATAACACCTATGAAGCTAGTTAGAAGACAAGCACTAGTTAGGTCAATTACTAAGGTAGATTGGAAAATCACCAACTCATCATATATTGGTAGATACACTAATAGGAGATGATTGGTATGCAAACATAATGCATTACTTAACTACTAATAAATTTCTTGAAAGTATGCAAAGATATCAAAGGAGACCTCTCAAGATCAAGGCTCAAAATTACATGATAAAAGGAGGAATCTTATTCAAAAATAATCATGAAGGGGTATATTTGAGATATCTAAATTTACAAGAAGCAGATGATGTATTACAAGAACTTCATGAATAGTTTGGAATAGCACATGGAGATCCTCTAGAAACTACTCATTTAATTTTAAAAGTTGGATATTACTAGCCAATTATCTTCAAGGATACTTTTAAACATATAAAACATTGTTATACTTGTCAAATAGTTGCAAATAAAGGAAGATATACCACCCAACCTTTGCAACCAGTGATGGAAATGTGACCATTTGCATAATAGGGATTAGATTTCAATTCAGATGATCAATACACCATCATCAATGGGACATATGTATGTAGATACAAAGAATTATTATTGGACTGAGGCAATATATATTAAACAATGTACAGAAATGACAAAATGCCTAGAGTAGATGGACACCCTATAGAATTCTACAAGACAATTCATTGACTGGTAAAGCAAAGATAATGTGTGCAATGAGGCCCTCAAAAGAGGGACACTTGGCAGAAGTATTAACAAAGGAATCATTAAACTTCTCCCCAAGGATGGGGATCTGACTTGTCAAAAACTGGAGACCAATCACCCTCTTGAACATTTCATATAAAATCTTGCCCAAAGTTCTTGCAAGGAGACTGACTGACATCCTTCCTACCTTTATTAATAGCTCCCAAGCTAGCTTCGTAAAGGGAAGGTATATTCTAGAAAACCTTATTACAAGTTGGGAGGCAATGGAATGGGCCAAGAAAACTGGACAAAAGGCTGAAATGCTCCTACTAGATTTTGAAAATTCTTATGACGGAATTGAGTGGTCCTTTGGATTCCCTAGACCCTTCTATGAGATGATGAAAACACTATTTAAGGATGCAGTAGCACAAGTTGATTTGAATGGGACCCTTACCAGGTAATTCATCTTGGAGAGGTCCATAAGATAGGCATGCCCCCTAGCCCCAACACTATTTGTTATAGCCTTAGATTCTCTACATTACATCTGGAGAGATATTGGGTCCTCTCCAAGGGTTACAACATCACTCTTTTGGATAATAATGAGCTTATCAACACCTAGTTTTCTCATGACACCTCCTTATTCATTGAATTATAAGAGAGAAACATGAGTAACCTCATGGATAAGCTCAAGATCTTCTTCCAACCCTCTGGAGTGAATATTTCTCTAGACAAGTCTTACATGCTAGGGTGGGAGAGCTCACCCCCTAACTGGTTTCAATGATACAAGATGTAATGGGGGGAAAAAAATCATAAGATATCTTGGCATTCCTTTTTCCATTGATCCGAAACTAAAAGACATGTGGATTTTGATAAAGGAGAAAATTGAAAAAAAATTAGACAAGTGGAACAAAAAGTACATTCCTTAGTTGCAAGGATGCAAATCTGCTAGAAGATCCTCTCTCCCTACACAATTTACTTTGCTTCAATTTAGTTCTTCAACTGCTACCAAATTAATAATATTCAAAATAAAATAAGGTAATTCTTATGGTTTGATGGTAAAGGGAATAGTAAAAGGCATGTTGTAAAGTGGGAGTGGTGCTCCCTAGCCAAAGCAAAGGGAGGGTTTGGCCTCAAAGAATTGAGGTTGGAAGGAATTTCACTAGCATCCAAGTGGATAATTGGGTCTTTAGAAGGGGAAGAACCCTGGAAGGTTCTTATTAGACAAAATATAATGAATTCAGTCCTGAAACAAGGTAAAACATGGAAACAACTCCCCTTGTGTGATATTTTAAGTAGTGCTCACCCTATATCCCATGCAAGCTCAAATGTGTTTAAATCAATATGGAAGGCTTAGGAGGCAGTGAAAAATAACATAACTAATTGTCATTTCATGAAGGATGGGAGTAGAACCATTAGGGGGCATAGGTCTATCTAGTGGAATCTGATGCATAAAGACAAGCTCTTAGCCTTATTTTAAGGTTGCTCATCAAAGGCTTCGGCCCAAAAAGGAATTAAGTATTTGAATGATCTCCTCAAAAATGAAAACCTAAAAGGTTGGGATGACCTATGTTCAGAATTTTAACTCCCTCCAAGTAATTGGATGACATATAAAATGATAAGAGAAGCATGTATAAGCATGCAATTCCTAGTGGATGATTCAACTGATAGTTAGGAATACCTAAAACACCAATGGAAGAAGGGTAGTTCACTATAGAAAATCAATTCCAAATCAATATAATGTACACTAATTGAACATAACAATATCATTGTTCATGTCAATAAGATATACAAAGTTAATCTAAAGAATAAGGAAGGGAAAAAATATTTTGAAACAAACTGAAAAAAATAACTAGAACAAAAAAAATCTTCTTTTAGATGGATGTTAATACTCCAAAGGTTGCCTTATAAATTTGAACAAAAAGACATTGACATATGTATTTTGTTGAATATCCAAGATACTGAGAGGGCGAGTGAATCAATATCTTCTTAAACTTATTGAACAAATACCATCCAATTAATCTAATGTATATGATAGCTAAGATAAGAAGAAGCATGAACTGAACATGGAAACACACAACACAAGAACACCAAGATTTTTATGTGGAAAACCCAGAATGGGAAAATCCACGATGAGGGTTAACTCACAATATAGTATAACCAGTTATAAGATATTACAAAGGGTGGCTCACTTCCAAGACTCACTGTCCAAAAGAGAGGCTCACTACCTAGAAAAGATATAGTACACAAAATGGCTTATAGTCAGAGAATGAACTGATGTACAAGTACATAGTACACAAAATGGCTTATAGTCAGAGAATGAACTGATGTACAAGTACACCTCAAAGTGTAGATTCAGTTCCTTTGAAGATCAAGAAATTTGCATGCTAGAAAATCAGTATTCACTCTTTTTGCATCCACACTCAATCCACCAACACTCGCATACACAATTTTTCTTCATCTATCTCCAAAGCTATCCTATATATATATCTGACTTTCCCACAAGTATCAATTTGGTTGGCTCCAAGAAAATAAAAAAACTTCTCAAAAACAATTCAAGCATGTAGCATGCTACTACATGTTGGCATGGATCACTCTAACAAAATTTTAATCCATTAAACCTTCAACCGCTTATTAGGCTGGCTAGGGATAGACCTAATAAATAAAATGTAAACAATAAAATGATGCTCACAACAAACACGATCATTTGTATGCACAATATTATGTCCATGTATGCACTCATCAACCAAAAACCATTTCCCAAGATTGTGTGTAATTACGATCACCGAAGGGGAAATACGAACCAAAATCTTGGAGGACGTATCTTCATTACCAGTTTAGAATACCGGATCAACATTGACTTGAATCTTGTAGTTACAACTCATGTATCATGGTGACATCAATGACAACACAAAATTTTATATCAAGAGATGTCTTCATCTTCATTCTTCCAACAATCTCCCCCTTTTTCATTGATGGCAACATGTGCCAGAAGAATTTACAGACTTCCTATATACAAAGAATACTCATTTTCTCTTTCCTATCTCCCCCTTTGACATCAAGGACAAAGGGTGACCCAAAAGATATGAACATGCATATGTACACATGGTCCAGAATAATGTACAACAAAAAGAATCAAAATATTAAACTCCCCCTTACGAGTTTAACACATACAATGTGTAAACCAAAAACTTTACCCAGAGGAGGGAGCACTTTGAAGTTCCTTGAGAATGTTGTGCAAGGCTATTTTACCATTCTTCCAACTTTGTTTAATAGATAACAACATTTTGTTCAAAGACTCCAATGCAATAAAACTTTCTTCAGCCTCATCCAGAGTATCTGAGGTCAGATTGATTTTATCCAATTTCTGAACATTATCCAAAGCATTGGCTACAAGAGTGTACTCCATGCTTACATTGTCACCAAGAAGACCAAATTTTTTGACTATTTCTTCCTTTTGCTTCTATAACATGAAAAAAAATTCTCTATGCATGGAAATGGCATTCCCAGTTGACCTATCTCTATCCATGGATACGTTGTATGTACTAGAAATAGTTGTCAACTGGGACTCAATGGAGTCCATAAGATCTTTTATACTTTGTGTAGCATCATGCCACCCTATGCAATAGGAAAACACGGAATTTGCTTCAGATTCATAGGCCTTTACAGATGCAAGGATCTTTTCTATGTTGGTGTGTGCCTGAGCACACTTGTCATGAAGTACCAATAGCCTTTTCTTAGTCAATTTCTCTTCAACTTCCTATTTTGTTTTCTCACCAAGTTTGGTGGCATACTCCTTGAAGGAGTCTAGTAGAAGTTTTAGGTTTTCTACCGGAGTGAGATGTGTCCACTGACATATCAGGCATGACTTCCTGCAAAGCCTTAATGGCATCTTCGATAAGCTCAGTTCCCTTCTGATGCATTTCCAAGATTTCTCTTCTACTAGATGCATGAAATACATCACCTAACACCATTTTATGAATAGGATAAATCTTGTCTAGATCTGCCTAGCCTTTATTCATGGGAAGTTGCAGGAGCTCTGAAGGAATTACCAGCTGGAATCTGATTTTCTTAGATAGCAGGCCTTTCAAAACATCATCATCAGAGGAAGACTCTTCAGAGGACTTTTTTGATTCCACTACCTGCTCAAATCCTTCTTCATTCTTTCCAGAAATTTCACCTGATTCCTCATTTCTTTCTTCTTCCTCAACTTTATCTTCATTTGCTTTCTTTTCTTCCATCTTCTCTTGTATCTTTTCTTCTTCTTTTCCTTCTTCTTTTTCTTCTTCTTCTCTCCTCTCTTCTTTGTTTTCTTCTTCTCTATAACTTTCATCCTTGTCCTCTATTTCATCTTTATATCTTTCTTTGGTAGAATGTACCAGAGGAGCGGCATCATGTATTTCTGCTTCAACATTTTCTTTAATCTATTTTTCAATCTCTAGAGACTCATCAGCTATATTAATTTATGGAAGAACATCTATACCACCTGTTTCCGGAGGGATATCCAAGTCATTATTTTCCAGAGGTAAATTTGCATCACCAATAATAGGAGGGTCTTCCTTAACTTCTGTAAAAGCTTCTTTTCCTAATTCAAGTTTCGAACCAAGTGCACTAAGAATACCATACTTCTCATTCATACTTTTGATTGTATTTATAGTTTCCTTCTTTATCTTCTTGATCTGCCTCTTTTCTTTGGTCATTAAAATATTAACTCTCTTCTTCATCCAGAGCATGGAAGAACAAACTTTTTTCAAGGTTTCCAGATCACCTAGAGTTAGAAAGGATCCAATTTTATATGCATCAGCCCTTATTATCTCATCCATCTCAACTGCCTCTAATCTTCTCTTCATCAGAGCTTCCCATAATTTTGCAAGTACATTATCCTTAACATCATCCCACTTAACTTCCAAAATAATGACATATTTAATGATAGTCATTGTTAAATTTTCCCTATCCTCTTCACCTACTTGATTAAAAACTTATGTTGTGGGTTTCAACATATTTTCATAATGCAATAAATTATTTACCAGGGCTTCTAGTCTGAGAGGGGCACCAGGCCTTACCAGAGAAGAATATTTCTCTCCTTGGTCCAGAGAAACCTCTTTTGCAACTCTATCCTTCTTTGCTTCTATTTCATGATCACTAATGTCTAGTTCATCAACATCCTCTAAGGATGATATATACTAAACTCTCTTTGATCCAACACTCATTTCTTGAGATGCACCTTCACCAAAGGAAATGTTTACCCTTTTCTTTCTTATCAGCATAGAAGTTGGTTCTTCCTCCTCTTCCTCCTTGTCTTCAATAACATTGAGATTCTTCTCCCTTGTAGCTTTTTCTTTTCTTCATCGCTTAGCTGGAACTACTGGAGGAACACCTTTTCTCTTCCCTGATCTAGTAGTGGGTCTAGAAGGGCTCGGGCCTTTTCCTTTGTTAGAAGCACTGGGCTCAATCTTTACTGTTGTCGGACCAGAAGTTGGCATAGAAGGATCAATCCTATAAGACATCCTTACACTTGATGATCCTTCAGACTTCTATCCACCCTAAGCTTTTCAACCATACACTTGTCAAAAGAAACATGAAATATGATGTCATGTCCTTGTACTTTTCAATATTTTTTCTCAAAATTATGTCTCTCGCATTCATATTTTTCTTAAATAAAACAAAGAATCTTGTCAAGGCATTTTATGTGTTCTTTAAATCACCCAACTTACGCATACGATCAAAAATTTGATGAGAAACCAATCGAGATGGGTCCCAAAACATTGTTTCATCTTTTTCTAAAAGCCTCTTAAGGAAATAGAAAAACAGAAAAAAAAAATCAACAAACCAAACTTGAAAGGATATTTCTTCTCCTTTGACATTCTCGGGTTCTCAAGTAGTTGTTGTCTAAGAATCTCACATAAAACATAATCTACACCATTTGCAACCATGTCAAAAATAGTATAGATTATTGTAGCGGACACGAAGTTCTCTTTGTTAGTGAAGTAGATTTTATGTCCGATCATTGTTGATGCATACTTCACAGCTAGATTAATGATAGGCTTTGTTGTAAGAGCCCTCTTATCATATGTTGGATCAGTGAGTTACATCACCACTTCATTTTTCATTACTTTCAACACTAGTATTAGTCTAGTATCACAGAGTCTAGTGGCAGCTTTAATTACTTCCTTAGTTATCAAATGGGGCTTGTCTATCCGTAACAACTGATCATGCATTCTGCTAAGAATTGTTTTAACATATTGATCATCCAAATTGGAATAGAAATTAGGGAAGGAGTTCCAACAATCCAATTTGTTTGCCACAATATTTGAATACTTGGGTTTCACCATGAAGTTATCTCTAGTGAATTCATTTAGCCATATGTCTATCAATTTGTTATGATTGAATTCCTCAATCTTAACCCTAATGTGCATTATGCTATCCTCTATAGGTATGATTCCATAAGGGATCGAAGAGAAGGCGCCCATAGGGTCATCTTCAAAAACCATCATTGAATATTTCCTATAGGAGGGTCTAGGTCTTTCTATTTCTTTCACGACTACGATATTTTCCATTTTTCAACACACAAAGCTCTAATAGATTCAAAAAGAGAATTTTCACAAGCTCAAAATGGCATAGAATAAAAAATAACCTTTTCTTTTACAAAGAATCGAAGCTAGGGTTTGCACAGGTCACACTTCAAATCACCTCAAGAACACTCCAAATCACTCTTCACTTCCTTCAAATGCACAAGTGATTAAAAATTCCTTTACAATTTTGATTTATAAACCAATTTGATGCCCTAATTCACATTAAATGCAATGAAATTTGAAAAGCTAGCAAAAACCCTTTAGCTACACTAAAAAACCCTAATATCCTCCACAAGTGAGCACACATGCACTTTTTCTTCCAGTTTCTTCTGCAAAACCTCTGCCTATTCATTTCTTACAACATCTCCTCATGCCAAAGACTGACACACCCAAAATCAGGAGGTTCAAATGGTTTTCTGCTAAAGCTCCCCCTAAGACCATGCTAGGTCTAATTCCTAAAGAAATTGTTTGCACAGGATGAGGGCATAGATGCATCAAAAGATTCTATCTCTTCTTTCTTTTTCCATATCTTGTCATTTCTTGCTTAACCTCCTCTTTTTCAATCTTCTTCATGGGTTCATTCTTCTTTACCAGAGCAAATTGTTTCTTCTTTTTATTTCTACATACCTTTGAGATATGTCTTGGTTTATTGCAATTATAACAGACAATATTTCTCGAATATGTTTGACTTCCATTAATCCTCAATCTACACTAATTTTCTTTATGCCCAAAATTGTTACAAGTATAGCAGTAATCGGCAAATGATTGATTCACTCTACCTCTATTAAACCAATTCATCATCTGAATTCTACATTCACTAGCTCTATATCCAATCTTATTACAAGCATAGCATTGTCTAGAGAAGGAACAAGAGAATTGATTCATCCTACTTCTACATTTAGTTTCCTTATGACCAAACTTATTGCATGAAAAACAAGTGCCGTTGAAAGATGGATACCTTTGAGCATTTGGTTGTCTAATAGGTGGCCTTATTTTTGGATTTCTTGTTTTTTTTTCTTTGCTTTGAGTCTTTTGATTGTTCATAGCTTTTAAGCTTTCACCTGCTTCTAACCCCAATCCACCTTTGTCTTTACATCTATCCTACAATCAGTTCATCAAGTCTGGTAGATATTGTCTTAAAACTATCTTTAGAGACTTTTTTATTTTTCAAGTTCTACTCTCAAGTTCACCGCTTCTTGTTCAAGCTTGAAACACTCAGTAGACTTGCTTTGCACTACTGCATTCAAGCACTCATAAAAAAAATTCTTCTCCTCCACTTGCACCTTTAGTCTGGTAACATCTTCATTTGGTTGTTTCAATTGCTCACTAACTTCTTTATGTCTCTCTTTGAACTTCATTAATTGTTGTTTCAACTTCCAGACGCATTCATTTGCTTCATCATGATTTTCTTTCAGATCTCTATTTTCATTTTTAGCTTTGTCAAGGTCATTAAGGGCAGTCTAGAGTTTTCATTTATCATCCATTTATTCAATCTTCAATATCTGCCTCAAGTTGTTAGGCTTCTCCAAAGGAACCAAGATTTCATACCAATTGTTGAATATCCAAGATACTAAGAGGGGGATGAATTAGTCTCTTCTTAAACTTATTGAACAAATACCATCCAATTAATCCAATGCATATGATAGTTAAGATAAGCATAAAAATTAACTAAACATGGAAACACACAACACAAAAACACCAAGATTTTTACATGGAAAACCCAGAATGGGAAAAACCACAGTGAGGGTTAACTCACAATATAGTATAACCAGCTATAATATATTACAAGGGGTGGATCACTACCAAGACTCACTGTCCAAAAGAGAGGCTCACTACCTACAAAAGATATAGTAACAAAATGGCTTACAGCCATAGAATGAACTGATGTAAGTACACCTCAAAGTGCAGATTCAGTTCCTTTGAAGCTCAATAAATTTGCATGCTAATAGATCAATATTTTCTCTTTTCACATCCACACTCAATCCACCAACACTCACATACACAATTGTTCTTCATCTATCTCCAAATATATCCTGTATATATATCTAACTTGCCCACAAGTATCAATTTGTTCAACTCCAAGCAAATACAAAAGCTTCTCAAAAACAATTCAAGCATGGGTATGTGCAGGATCATGATGGGCCAAAAAGTGGTGATATGTAAGTGATATGATGGCCCATGTGGTTGACAACCTTTATTTTACCAAAAATTGATGAAATGAAAAGGGTTTTTAGAGGAGATTCTCAGATTTCCACCAATATAAATTATGCTTTACTTTGAATTTAATAGATTATTATTATTTATTTTCTATTTGAATTACGACTAATGCCTTGATTGATAGGATGGTTGAAAAAAATCTATAGATTTTAAATGGTATCAATTTTTTTGAGTCTGAAACATGCATCACATTCTATGCTTTGCATACTATAGGATTAAAAAAAAAAATTGAATTTCATGAAGTTTTGTCCAAGTTAAGGTGGTTAGACATACGAGTTTTTATATTTTTTTACAGTTGTAATAAAAAATTCATAATTAAATATTTACTTGGAAAAAAAATTTTAAAAAATGTAAAATCATATCGGGACATGAGTCCTCTACTTATATCTAAAATCTTATAAAAAATAATTATCATTTTATTGTGGTTAGGGTGGTCAGACAGACACCTACTTCTTATTTTTTCCCTGAAATTTAAGTACTACTACATTGCAATTTCAAATTTTCACCAAATAGATTTATTCATTTTTAAAATAAACCTAGTAGTTTAGAAACTAAATTCAATTTTCTACAAATTCAATTTTTACATATTTTTTAAATAATATAGATAAGTTATTCAAATTTTTACGTCAAGTTTCCTAACTCTAATTTTCCGAATTTTTATTGCCTCTTAAGGGCCTATTTTTTCCATGATGATCCTGCACATACCTACATGTAGCACACTACTACATGTCGGCATGGATCTTTCCAAAAATAATTTAATCCATTAAACCTTCAACCACTTATTAGGTCAGCCAAGGATAGACCTAATAACAAAAATGTAAACAACAAAATGATGCTAAAAACGAACATGAGCATCTATACGCACAAGATTCTATCCATGCATGCACTCATCAACCAAAAACCATTTCCCAATATTGTGAGTAACTACGATCACCAAAGGGGAAATGCGGACCAAAATACCAGAGGACATATCTACATTATCAGTTCGGAATACTGGATCAACATTAACTTGAGTCTTGCAATTGCAACTCATATATCATGGTGACATCAATGAAAACACAAAAGGATATATCAAGAGATGTGCTCTTCATTCTTCCAAAATAGTTTGTGTAGGGTACTAGAGACTCTCAGGAATATTTTATTGGACTGTATGCTTGCTAAAGAATTCTGGAAGCTCTTTTGCAATGATATGAATGTCTAGGGATCTAAAAATGAACATTAGTCCTACAAATATTCTACTTGGTGTAAATAATAAAATGAATAAGAAATTATCTCTATTCTGGTTATGCTTCTCAACTGAAATCCTTTGGAATATATGGAATCTCAAAATGAAGATAAATTCAATGGGAGGGGGGAGCGTGCTTGTTGAGTCTTGAAAAAGGCTCATAATGATCTCATTGACCTTTCTCTTCAACATTGTCTGGTGTTCTTTACTTTTTGCCACAACCTTGTAGTAGTTGATGAATTCACTTGCTTTCCTTGAGGTGATTCTCTGATCAAGAATTCTTGTGTCTCCTTAATTTTCTTCAACGGCTTTGCATAACCTAGAAATTAGGTCCTCTGATTCCACAACTCGGGGAGCATAAATTTATAGAATTTGGTCAATGACTGGGCCAAAATTCTCGTCTAATTCCTAAGCATCCTTTAGAAACTACAAGACTGGCTTTAGAGCAGCAACTACAACTATGATCCTTTCCCAATGTGTGGATATTAGTCTTTTCAATATCAGGAGGGTCCCAGATCCTTGAATTTCATCCAATTCTTGATGGAATTGAGACTCCCTTGCCTTCATATTCTCCTCCATCTGGTTCTTCTCCTGGAGGGTGTCTTTTAGTTTGTTGTTCAACCTTTTGACCTCTTGATCGCGAGTCTACAAAACATACTCAATCTCTTATTTCTCTTGCTTTTCCCTCTCTATTTCTTTTTGGGCCTTTCATAGATTATCGAAAGCCTGAGATCGAACACTGTCCAATTCTTCCTACATGTTCTCCTAGATATGTTGGTATTTTGCATTCATCTGACGTTCAATGACAAGCTCAACCCTTAACTTTTCTATCTTAACATAAAGCTAACTCTATTCATTTTGGGCCTCCTTGAGCAACTTAGTTGCTTCCCCTGCTGATTTTATATTTTCCTTATGCGAACCATTTCCACCTCTATTCTCTTGATTTCTGCTATAGCCTGCTCACTGTGTCCTTTACATTTACTAACTCTACCTCATGCTTCTTTAATTTCTTGTCCAATTTCTCAAAATCCGTATAGAAAACTTTGTGGGTGACCTTAGCCAGAACCACTTTGTCATGTGGGAGAGTTTCACTTAAATCCAAGCCTATAGCTCTAATGTTGTAATCTTCCATCTACATTTCTCCCTCTAGCCTAGATACTAGTGGCTTCATGGTAGCAATCAATAAAGAATTATGCTCTTCATTGAAACAAGCCTCAATCTCCTTAGTAGTTGGTTGTGTCATGTTTTTTATCTATAGTTTCTATTTTCTAACCTTTTGGGCCATCTTCATATTATTGAGATGACCTTGAAGAATCTATGGGGTGTTGATACTTTATGTAGCAATAGAAGCACCTATAGGGAGACTGAATAGGGTGACAGAAGGAGAATCCTCCCCTATATGGTATTGTAGAGAAGCAAAGGGGAGTGTTATCATAGAAAATAGTGGGGTACCATATGGGGACTATAGAGGGGGAACACCCACCAGAGTGAAAGGGGAAGTGGGTAGAAAAAGTTACATTTTCTTGGAAGTAGATCGATTTGATGAAATTGGCAACAAAGATGCTTCATATTTTTCAATGGGGGACCTTGACAGGGAGATTAAAGAATCAATCATGCCCGATGCAGATGATGCTCACTTGACATGTGGGGTTTCCTCATGGGCTTCATTGTTGAATATGGTTGGGGGTTCATTTAGAATGAAAATATTAAAATCCATGGACCGGGACTCTTTTCCATAGACAGGGGGTGAAGGAATGACTAAAGATGCAAAGGCAGAAAGAGGAGGGGGAGCAAAACTTACTTGGGTCATTGAAGTTGAATATCCTAGTGGAGTAGACTCCACTTCTTCCTCTCCTTTGATTAGTGCAATGAGTCCACCCAAGTCCTAGACTCGTCTCTTCTTTGTATGGGTTGAACTAGAAGATTCAAATCCCTTGGCAGTCGATCCTATCGAAACTTGGCCTTCTGTAGTCGTAGCGGACAGCTTTGGGGATCGTTGGGTCCTCCTTCCTTTTCCTTGGGTGCTAACAGATGATGTGACCTATGAGTCCCTCCATTTTGACCCCTTTCCTTTATTGGCCTCCTGAGGCTAGGAAGTGTGGAGTGGAAGCTCTCTTTGCTCAATATCTTGATCGATCTCAAGATTACTATCCTCAATGTCATCCTCTTTGTCATAAATTTCATCAAACCTTTCATCATGTGGTTGGACATCTCTATACATGGTGTTGAGGCTCTTTATTTCCTATCAGAACCTCCAAAAATCTACCTTATTTCTCTTCAACCACCCTAGGTGCTTTAATTGTGTATTTAGGGACTTTCCCATCGGAAGGCTTGACTGGTACTCCACTGTCATAATATAAAATTCAAGCCTTTTTGGTTGGTCAAATGGTATGAAGGCTAAGTCGATGTACAATTCTAGCCTCTCTTTAGTTAGGTTCTCTATTGATTCAAAATACTCCCACCTCTCATGCCTCACAATTGGGAGGTACTTTGTCGGGTTGTAGCTCCATGTATGACAAATGAGAACCTAGCCCAAGTGTGCCAATTTGTTAGTAACAACCTTCTACACCTTCCTTGTCATCAGTGTTACTAGATTTCTAGCAATGGAGAGGGGAGTCAGGTAAAGCCCTATCTTATGCTCTGGAACCATAGACATTGTCGGAAATAGTTACCTGACGACACGCTTCCAAAGCAAAAACCCTATCTATTACAAATTTAGGGAGCCTAAAAGGCTCCTTAATGAAACCATGAACTTTGATGAATGTGAACTCAGCTCCTAGAAAATAATCCACCAAGGTCTATGATCTTTTTATCCATTGCAAGACTTGAAGAGAGAAGCAGCTTGAAGGGTGTGGGGACATGTCTACTAACACTAGCCTCATAGAATAATCCAAAAACTAGTAATAATCCCATGTCTTTGAAAGCACATGGGTCCAAACCAATTTTGGTTGGTATTACCCCTTTACATCAAACCTAAACAATGACAAGTATCTTTTGAGGAACTCAGATTTTTGATGTAAGATCAAATGCACCAGAAATGAAGAATACTTGAACTTGCATTTAGTGCCATAATTTTTCAGCTGATCCAAAATCTTTTTAGCTAATATATCCGTGAAATCATAATATTTTTGTCTCTTTTCCTTCTTGAGCATAAAGGCCATGCCCATCTGAAAAGGATAAACATTTTCATCATCATCATTGTTGTAGACATAGGCTAGCATTGTGAAAATAGCCTGAAGATATGT
Organism: Sequoiadendron giganteum; assembly: GCA_007115665.2. Lineage (NCBI taxonomy): Eukaryota > Viridiplantae > Streptophyta > Pinopsida > Cupressales > Cupressaceae > Sequoiadendron > Sequoiadendron giganteum. Next base: position 105,658,820 of record CM021107.1, on the reverse strand, counting down.
ATTGAACCTGCATGACAAAGAGAAGAGGAGTTGACCTCCTTCCAGCCTCTCCTTGGTTTCCTCTTCATAAAAATCCAATTGTTTAGTTCTAATTTTCCAAAAATCTTCCATTGCTTCTTTTTCAAAGCTCTTGGTGCCTCAATTCGTAGGGATACATAACATATCTTGGATGGTTGTTGCACTGATTGTAACCCTTATCCTACCACCAACTATAGCCCCCAATTCTTTGTCAAACCTCTTGGCATATATATCTATCATCTCTGAGCATGGGTGTACAATGGGCAACATGAATTGTGGAAAACCACAATTTCAGAGTTGTGATGCAAAACCTTCAGTTGTCCCATGTTTGAACATTCTTTGTAAAGCCCCTTCCCTAAGGCTTTTAGGGTTCGCCACCACCTTCGGTCAAAAATGTTGTCTACAAAATCTAGCACATCCTCTTTCTTAATATGGTCACCTACTTGTACCGATGTGGTATGGGCAACACATCATTCTTTTTGGCACTATAGCATTAGCGAACGAATATCTCCCAAAAATATCAGCATAGCCTAGTTTTTTAGACGAGGATCCAACCTTTCTACCATAATTTGATGCTTCCTCCATTGTTGTAATAAAAATTTGCAGAGAGCTTCCTTAGAGAAACGCCGAATTTTGTCTTGTTACCTAGGTAAAATTGAATTTGGGTGCATTTAATTCTTCTTGCACGTACATGCATTAAGGCACCATCATTACCACTAGCTTACTAAATATTGCCACTGAGGTGATACATGTGGATTTAGGATTTATATCCCTCGAGAATTCCAAATTCATTGCAAGAATATAATTAGTACATTCTCCATGCCTCCTTTTCAGAAATGAGATTTAAGCTTTTGGAAAGTGAGCTTTTATCCATGGGAAGATTGCTTAAGCAGTGTAAAGTACTCTAAAAAGACATGCATATTTAATTTGTCAGAACTTAGTGCGTTAATCAACATATTTTCACACAAACAAGAAAGTTGACGCTGATGACAATAATGGAAATATGACAGTGATCATCATACATGAGCATTTACTGTAGGATTTGAGAAAATACAACACCACAAAATCCCAAAAGATCTTTGCAAGCAAATAACCTATTACAAGGAGAAACAAAGAGAAGCAACAAAGGAAATGCTCAAGAATGTGGAGCCATGAATTCACACAAAATGTAAAATGAATTAATTATACAAAAGATAGTTTTCAACTACATATAGATGAAAACCCTAAAAAGGAAAACCCTAGGCTTGCACAATAATAATTAATAAAGTAATTAATTATTATGCACCTAATGTTAGCTTAAGTGAAAAGAGGTAAAAGGGAACTTTACGTAATTAAACAAATATTATTTAATTAATAAAGTAAATACCCAATTACTCTAACACCCCCCCTTAAGATAGACATAGGGAGAAGCTAAAACCTAGAAGAAGCTACTGAAAGCAAAAGCAATGGGTCCCGGCAACAAGGCTAGATCAGGTACCCATGTACAAAATCAATGCAAACTAAATGAAATGGGGTAAAGGAGAAAACCCAGTGGGAAAAAAACTCCTCCCAAAAATAGAATGCAAGGAAGAAATGCAATGCACTAATGAAAGAAGGATAGGAGGTGGATAAAATGATACCCCCCATAGATAGCTTCTATCATATAAGTACATGTACAATGATCTCCATAGGAGATATAGAAAGAGAGAAGAAGGCCCCCCCACAATGAAGAAACTCCTATCACAATGGTAGATGCCTGATGTAGAATCAAAAAAGAGATCCTGAAGCAGCAAATGATATTCCTCCCCTTGGGAAGAAATGGATCCATGGACCTATACCGAAGAAACCCTGTGAAGAAGGAAGAACCAATCTGTCTCAAGATGTGTGCCATGATAGGATGTTGAAGAGTCTCACTGTCTGAATGGAAACAAATAATGCCAAATCCAAACTAATGTGGAGAATACTGAAATGCAACCTCTGAATGCACAGATAACGGTGGGCGAATAGTGATAACCTAATTTTCAAGGTAGAGGAGATGAATGTCCTCAAAGTAATCCTCCAAATCTGCAATATAGGACTCAACAAACAAGAAAGATATGTCTGCAACATAAGAGTCCAAAGTAGCTATGTCTGGAAGATGTATGATTCCCTGTTGTACTAAATCAAGAACAACAGGAGATGCTGATGAAGTCTCAGTCTGAAGAGTAGGAACTGTGAGACAAACCTTTGATCCATTAGAATATGTAAGGGTGTCTAAATACTCAAGCTCCTCTAAAGTATCATGATCAAATGGTGTATTCTCTCTCCAAGCAATGGGTATGAGACAATCTAAAGCAAGATCCTTTGGGAAAGGAGATAGAATAGGGTCTCCATAGATCTCCCAGAGACGTGTCCAAAGTGGGTGAGGACAATCAATGTCCGATATAGCCAACACAGTGTCATGATCAACACTAGACAATATAACTCCTGCAATGTGATTTCTAATAATATTCCATGCTAATCTGCCCTCTAAAGTTGTTGGTTTAGGTATGAGATCATACAAATAAGGCAAAATATTAAGCCACCTACAATGTGTAAGTATACCCTTTGCCCATGACTCATAATTACCCCGTTCCAGAAGAACAACTGAAGGGTGAGTAGAGAAACCCATGATATCTCTTCAAATGAAAAAATTTAGAGACTAATGATCTCAACAATGATAAAGCATATCAAGATAACCCATCCAACGCAAACAAACCCCATGTAGGAGCTAAGATGACCAAGTAAATGAGCAAAGTGTAAAAACACAAAAAGCTAAATAAAAAATACCTGGTAAATAATCTGGTAAAATAGACTATAAATCTAGAAACAGCATTGTAACACCTTTCCAAAGCCTATTCATTTGCGTAAAACGGAGTTCGGACGCAAAAGATACGCCCCTTGGAGTGAAAAAACCAAGTACTGACTTTGACAAGCAAAAAACATAGTTAAACTGAAAAATCAGGAAAAATTACCAATACCACTGGCACGGCGCTGGAACCAACTTTCCGACAATATCTCGTTTGTGAAAAATGGAGAAAAATTTCCCATTCTACGCCCGATTTAGCGCAAGCTGCTCCAATGTGCAAAACAAATTGTTTGCAGCCCTCAAGGGCTAAAGTCTTCAGCCCTTGGTCACGTGGACGACCAGGGGGCTGGCTGCTAGAGGCCCGTGGTCACCCATGTGACTGGGCGGTGGGGGTTTAGAGGCCTGTGGAGGCTAGCATGGGTGAGCTCGTCAGTGGGCTCGGCTTGGCGTCGGTGGACTCGGGTCGTCATCGGCGGTCTCGACCGAGCGGTGCGCAGGGTCAGCGGAGCAGGGTGAGTAGATCCGGGGAGCTCAGCAGAGCCGAGGAGCAGGTGGAGCCTGACGGGAAGCAGCCGAGTAGAGTACGGGGTTGGCAGTGATAGAGCGGGTGGGCGGCCGGGGAGCTTGGCGAAGCTCGGCGGAGCCGAGCGAGCTGAGTGTGGCGGAGCCGGAGGCAACGGGCGGCGGAGCCGGAGCTGGTGGCTGCTTGGCGGCGCTGTGGTGGCCACCAAGCAACGAAAAACAAATGCACTGGCTGTGCAAAAACTTAATCAAAAAACCATAGATTTTGATTTTTTTGCGATTTTTGTGCGTTTTTTTTTTCTGAGGGGGTCGTACGGCCAAACCCTAAAAAAAATTTTGCAACCCTGGTTGACTGTGGCCAAAATCGATGATTTAATAGTCATTTTAGGGGTTTTTGGGCGCTACGAATCCAATGGCACTGTCCATTTGAGCCCAAAGTGAACCTAAAAATCAAAGTAGGCTGAATCCACAAAAAAAATCTTAGAGCCCTAGATTTGCTTCCAATGCAAAATCTTAAAACAAGAATAAGCAGTTGTAAATCTGAAGCTCTGATACCATGTAGGAGTTGAGAAAATACAACACCACAAAAGCCCAAAAGATCTTTGCAAGCAAATAACCTATTACAAGGAGAAACAAAGAGAAGCAACAAAGGAAATGCTCAAGAATGTGGAGCCATGAATTCACACAAAATGTAAAATGAATTAATTATACAAAAGATAGTTTTCAACTACATATAGATGAAAACCCTAAAAAGGAAAACTCTAGGCTTGCACAATAATAATTAATAAAGTAATTAATTATTATGCACCTAATGTTAGCTTAAGTGAAAAGAGGTAAAAAGGAACTTTACATAATTGAACAAATATTGTTTAATTAATAAAGTAAATACCCAATTACTCTAACATTTACTCCCAATGCCCAAATTTATTTCCCAGGGGTTGGTGACAAATTTTTTGTACAATTCATCTCTCACCCTCTAGTTGCTTTGATATTTTCTCGTTGTTGTCCGACAAGTGATGGATTTCCTGTTGGTCGAGCTCATCAACATGCCTTTTCTATAAATAGCTATACCACCTTAGTGAAATATTCACTTGAAAAAGAAATTTTAATTAGTACACCTTCCTTGTTGTATCATGTTCTGCTAGCTTTAGCATGTTTTCCATCATATTGTCTAGCCTAGGCACTCACATTCCGCTCTTGGAATGAAGGCCACAATACTCCTTCATGTTTGAAATTACCAATGACTGAATTTAATGTATGGCGAGGAAGAACAGTCACCTTACTGTGGTGGCATTTAAGTGGGTGCTCGGTAAGGACTATGTGAAGGATGAGAACCAGCTGTGGTGTAGCTCCAATGTCATCTCCCACTTTGTGGCCTCCCTTCTTGACTTGGATATATCCAAGCCTTGGATAATTGAGTTGTGCCATGCCATGTTTGACTCTGTATCTAGATGGGCTCAACAAAATTGTGCAAGTGGTCATTCCTAGTGGTGGTATTCTGAATGCCATGGACCTCTATAGGTACGCCGATTATGGGGAAGACGAGGTATGGTTTCCTCTCATTATAGATTTCCAAACTATGGACCTTGAGAGGTATTGCTCATTGTCCTATCCTATGGCTTCCTTCTAGCTAAGGGAGTTTGGTGTGGAGTTCATTCCTGGGTTCGACTGGAAAAAGCATTTTGAACTTCTGGTGTATATCTATGAGAATGAGGACTGAAATCCTTGGTGTGTCAATCTTGCACATGTTATGTGTTGACCCCCTTTCCCACCTTGCTAAAGAAGAAAAAGAAGAAAAAAAAATAACTCGATGAAGTGTCATTTTTCCTACCTAGCAATGTCCTAGATGATTTAAATTCACTACCTTTTTTTAGCATGCCTCCTTATTTCCTTTTTGCAATGTAACTTTTTGGGTTTTCTCAAGCAAGCTCCAAGCTTCTTGGAGCCTTGAGCTCATATTAAATTGTAATTTTTTCAATGAAAATAATATATAATACATTTTTTCTTTTTCTTGTTTATTCTCATGGATTTATTCACAAAAATAATCATATTTTACAAAAATTACATACGGTACATAACTGTGAAAATTTTAAAATATTTTGCACACTTTAATGGAACAATTTTAGATGAATACCATTTACCGGTATATCAAGAGTGTTCCCATCCATGTCTTCTAGCTCATACGCATTCTTTTCTTTGAATGTGCGAATGTGGAAGGGCCCCTTCAATAGGGCTTCAAATTTTGCATGTTGCCCTGGTTTTGCAACGTGCTCATTGTACTTTAGCACCGAACTTCCTTCCCGAAAATTTAGGTTGGAGGCCTTTTTCTTGAACCATCGTTTGATTATTTTTTGGTGGTTGATCATGGCTTCATAGGATTTTTCCCTCTTTGTTTAGGATATTTTCCAACCTTACTTCCATTCCATTGCTTTCTTTGACTTCCAAAGCCTTCAACAATTGCAATGCTAGAATCTCTATAGAAATAGGTAAAACCACCTCCCTTTTGTATACTAGCTCATAAGGAAAGGCCTTCAAAATTTCTTTGGGCATGTACACACTCAAATAATACTAAAATTATGCATCTAAATCTGAGCAATTAACAATTAAATTCCTCTATTAATAAAATAAAATAGTTTATTGGATTAATTCACCAATGTTCATCTAATTTAATTAAATGAATCAATTTATCCCTAAAGGCATCTTATTTAGTTAAATAAATCAAATGATTTAAATCAAATTCACTAAACCAATCAAAGTTAATTAAATTTTGAATTAATTGACTTTAATCACATTCTAACCCTCATTACCCATTCTCTAGGTTTTGACTCAACCTTGGTCAAACTAAACCCCTAGTTACCAACCCACCTGCATATGAAAATAGTTTCTTTTAATTAACTAATTACCTCATTTATCCTCTCAAAAGCATATTCTAAGGAATATTCCCTCATTAACTCCCTTTATTTGACTTTTGAACCACCAAAAACATATACAAGAAGGGAAAGAGGATTCCCCAATGAGCTTCTAGGGTTTTTCATCCTAGAAGCTAACTTTTGGATGAATGTAGCTCTCTTTCATCTAATGATATGCTTGGATTTAATTCAAAGAAGGATTTAAGGGTTTAATGTGAATGTGTGATTGTGCCCTAAATGCAATGAATATAAAATGAAAGCTAACTAAATGTAACTATGAAATGTAACTATGCTAGAAAACACATGAAGATATACAAGCATAATAAAAAAACCTAAGAAATATACATAAATTATTACAGAAATTGATGAGGTTGAAGAGGTGTGTACCTAGAACCTTGTAGAGGCTGGAAATGCTATAGAAGTTGAGGGGGACACTTGTGCCAATCTGGGTGACCTAGTCCCAGATTCCCGAAAATTGGTTCAAAGCTTGTTTCTGCCAAATGGGTGTCCAAAAATGTCAAAACCACAAAAATACCTATCCAGAGAGACTAGGTCATGGTTCTTGGTGACTTAGTCCTCTTCAAGATTTTTGGAATTTATGAAGAGGAAACAAAAGCCCTACTTTTGCACCCTAGTTCTTCATAGTTTCCCTCTTCTGAAACTTTGATATTCGGGCCTAAGAGTGATAGTTGGTGGATGATTTGACCTTGCATGCAAGGAGAGGTCTTCAACAAGTCTTCAATGCCTTCAAAGATCTCCAAAGTACTTGAATCTGCAATCACACAAGGAGAGAAAGAGAAAGATGTTGATTGTTAGAGATTAGGGGGTTGCCTTAGTCAAACCCCGTTTAGGTAACTAAACCAAAATGAAATAGAAATGTAACGCATGAATATGAAACAATGGAATAATGGATTAAGTTACCTTGCCATGATGGGAGAGCTTGTGTTGTTGCAGCAATCATCCCTTGAATGCTTCAGAAATGATGTCTTGTTGACTTGGAAGCATCAAACCCTAGCTTGCTTGAGAAGAAGAATGAGGTGAGAGATGATAAGAATGTGTGTTGAGAGGAAAAAATGGGTGATGCATAATGTGGAATTAGGGTTTTGAAGCTTATTTATACAATTTATGCCCTAATTTTCCCGAAACAACACCATACAAGATGACCTTAGGGTTTTAGAGACCAAAATCTTGAAATAAATTAACATTATTTTTCGGGGATTAAAATATTGTTATTGTTGCTTGTCAGGATTGTCTCACAAAACATACTGAAGTTGGATATGTATGAGGATGAAGGGGTCATTATAGCATAGCAAGGGGTTACTTTTGTGATGACAAGCCTAGGAGAGTGTGAAATATTTTTACAACACCTTACAACACTTCGTCACAAGGCTTGGAAAGGTATAAAAATAGACTGAAAATTGTCCAAAATCCATAGGCAAAGGTCCAAATGAGTGAAAAGTGTCAAGGTATACACTTTTTGGTGATACAACTTTATTACCCATTTAATTTCCCTCTAAAAAATATCAACCACATGCATTAACTCCTCTTACATCCTCATTTATTCTTCTTACATCCTCTCACATCTTCAACCATATTCATGTATTTCTCTTCCATCATCCTTTCCTCTTGCACATTCCCGAAAATGTGCTCCACCTTCATCTAATAGATTTGAGACAAGTGTCTCAATATCATTGGCTCTTCTTTAGTCCCACATTCCTCTTATCTCTCCCATCTTCAACTCTTCAACCTATAAATAGAATCCACTTCTACTTCAAATTCATCCACAATCTCATGCATTTTCACTATAGGAACTTTTCATCTCCATTTCATCACATTTTGAAGGCTTGTTCATTATTCATTTAGCTTATCAAGAGGGTGGGAAAGGGCATCCTTTTCACATCAAAGGAGCACCCCTTCCACTATGGGATAGGTTTGCACATTCTTTTATATGTTTTCAAATTAGTTTCTTTTATCTTTTATGGTTTTGTTTGGCATATTTAGCATGATTCAATATCTCATAGGGAGGCTTTTGTTTGCTTTGTTTAAAATAGATTAACATGCCAATATTTGTTTTTATTTGAACAAATGAAGAAGAAAGCTTCCATAGGGCATAATTTTGTTAGCCCATAGATCGGTTCGCAGGTTCTTGTGCCACTCCCTTTGTCTTTTTGACCCAATGAACTTGATTAACCTAATTAGGTTTTTGTTGGTCAATTCTACTAGCTCATTTCCTTATAGGTAGTAATTTGATGAATTCTTGAGGTAGACCCCATGCTTGAGAGTGAAATATATCATCCCTAAAACCATAAAATCTTATGGTTTATTGGGTATGATAGTTTTTGGTGATCCAAACCTTGCTACCAGTTCCTCAAGAAAATTTACAATCATTTTTCGTAGCATTTTTTAGAGCAATGGCCTCTGTACATCTTGTGAGATAGTTGGTTTCCATAAGTATCCACTTATGGCTTGCACTGGAAATAGGATTTATCATCCTGATGAAATCCAAACCCCATTGAGAAAAGGGTTCTTTAGTTCCAATCAAGTTTAGGAGCATGGCATAATTCTCTCACTTGCCAAAAAAAAATTGTCACTGAATATATCTTCGCACTAGTTGGTGTGCTTCGGAAAAAATGGAAGGCTAGTAGTTCCTTCCTGCGTTATCTTCAAAGCAGTAGTATTGGCGGAGAAATTTCCACCCTCAGGACTGCTATGAAATTCATTTAAAACTCTTTCTACCTATGGCTTGTCCAAGTATCGAAGTAGGACACCATCATAATTTCTTTTGAACAAAATACCCTCAATTAGTACATACCTAGTGCCTTGTAGTCAATAGTATCACCTTTTGTGAGGAAGAATATTCATTGGGCATTTCCTTTTTTGCATATATTGTGTATGATCTATCACCCATGACTAATCGGACTCAAACTAGTTTGTGTAAGCTTGATCGGTCTCTTCCTCAGCCAAGGAGATTAACTCTTGCATAAGGTATTCACAAAGACCTCTTCCCCAAACCAGCTTGGTTGGTCTAATATCCACATCGTATTCTAGGATCTTGGTGGTCTATTTGGCCCTCTTTTCACTTATTTTTCCCTCAGTGATATACTCCCAAACATTGAGATGGGTGATGAGAATGGTGATTTTGTTGGATGATACCAGGTGTCAAAATTTCTTTAGGATTTTAACAATAGAAAAATCATGTTTCTCAATAAAGTTGTACCTAGCCTCATATCCTTTGAGATTTCTTGAGTAGAATGTGATGGGATTCTCTCTGCTATTACCTTCATCTTTCTAAGTGAGCATTGAAGCTATGTTGTGTTGGTCGCTATAGACGTAGAGCGAGAAATCCTTGGAGAATTCTGGGTTAGCTAACACTAGAGCCGCAAAGATGGTTTCCTTTATTCGATTGAAATTTGTCTTGCCTTCAGGGTGATGGCACTCTCAAATTTTTCAAATTTGAGATGCCCATTTCAAATTTTTGCTTCTGCACTTTCAGGAGTGCACCTGAAGAATTTGCTTAGGTGACCCACTTTGGAGGCTTATAATTTGAAGCATGTTGATTGTCGTACAAAACCCATTTGCAGACATATTTTGTTGACATATGTGAACATGTGTGTCATTTTTCAGCTTACCACGATGACTTTTGTCAAAGTTTCGAAAAGTGAAGCTGAAGGGTTTTCACACTGTTTTGTTGTTTGCAGATTGTCAGTTTTGTGAAACAGCCTCCTGTATGAGCTTGGATTTTGCACCCGGTTCACTGTCATGTCAAAACGAATGTTGTTTTGTATTCTCCATATCAAGATGATCTCACATGTCAGTTTGTAGAGCCTCATGATCTGATTTTCTATTTTTAGCAGATCAAAACCAAATGCAACTTATTCAGTTTTGCATCTGCATTCTTGACAACCTTTATGAGAGGCCAACTTTGAGCATCAACATCTGTTGATGGGAGATGGTTCAAGTAAATATTTCTTGCACACATACTCAAGGTACCTAAATGTGCTTATGTTTCCTGTGGTGGCCTCCCAGGAGTTGATTTGCTATCTTTTCAAATTGGCAGTTGAATGAGTTTCAATTGGTTTAGATCAACTGTTGTTTTAGGAAAGTTTAGTTGGGAAACTTTGCCGATTAATATCTTCCACCTCGTGACTTGTTTTTTTGAGCCGTCTTTTGCACTGTATTCTTGGATCAAATTTATGCATGTCTACAAGTTCTCATTGCTTCACGAGGTCGATTGATCAGTTTACCAAGCTGATTCCTGGGCCCACTTGGCCAATTTTGTAAATTTTCCAAAATTGTCAAAATATAGATTTTCATGAAGACCCAGTTCATTTTTCATCTTCAGAAGCACTCAAAAGTAGTGTATAGTTAGTTGAGGGTAAAACTTGTTTGAAAACAAAAAAAAATTAGTCGGACCCACCTGGGGCCCAACATGCTTTGCATGGTCATGAACCTATAATGGTTTCAGTGTTGCATCAGGGAAATCACTTCAAGAAAATTGTTTTGAATAGGGTAGCACATTGAGGGTATACTTTCCTTCAAGTTTTAAAATGCATAGCAAGATCTACTTTTAAAAATGGGGTTTGAAGGTCATGCTATCATCAATGTCAAGGAGATGTTGGATGTTTATTGTGAAAGGTGTGCATGATATTTGATTACTCACAATGTTTGTGACTTGTCTCAAATGTTTAAGTGCTACACTAATTTAAATTTCATGTTTCTTGCTAATGTTGGTTCTTTTGATAATTTCAATGGGCAGAATCTTTAAGTGATAAAGGCATGAGAAAAGACTCAAAAGCACTTGATCTTGTTTGACAAAATGCCCCTTTCAATATGAATGCCATTTGCAACATAGTGCACAGAATGGTTGTGTTGAAGGACCTTAAAAAACTCTCAGGAATATGCAAAGTGAAATGCAATGGCAACATATACGCATGGATCGTTGAGGGGGTTTTAGAAATTTTAAAGCAATAAAACAAAATGGATTGTGAAGGGTGTTGGATATGTACAAAATGATATGTTAAAAGGCATAGAAACTTTTAAGAAAATGCATTTTGGAGGGAAGTGCTTCCATTATATGAGGTGTATGAATCGATTTTAAAACCTTTTCCCCAAAATAAGTGGTTGTATGGAGCTTTGTATTTGTTGTGCCACCATAGATTGGTTGAAAAGACTTTTTGAACCCTTAACTAGATACCAATGTGCCCAAGGCAGTAAGTGCTCACAGTAAGATGTATTAAAATTGTTGAGGAAATTCTATCTTTAGAAACTCCAAGAAATTGCAAGAAGCCTGCTTAGAAATGGAGAGAATTCCATAGGGTGCAGCATGGCCAATGATGAAATTGCAGGAGGGATCCATAAGTGCAGGTGAGCACAAAATGAATACGTTGTAAAGGAGTTAGTAACTTTCTAGGGGTGCAGATAGTAGATGATGAATGGCACCATGTTTATTCAAGCAGTGTGTAGGGAGATGAGTGAAGGCCTGTACCATGTGAAAACAAGACCATGGTATGGGGCGCATCTAGCCAATGAAGGCTCATGCCAGAGAAGGAGATGCACCAAGCATAACAAAAAACAATGTGATCTCATTGAATTCCCATCGATATGGCAGGTGCGGCCTGGAATAGGGGATAGAGATCCACCATGTATGAGGAGCAGGATGCGTGGCTGGCTGGAGCAGGATATGTACAAAATGTATGTTGGAAAGACTTTAGAGATTAGCAAACAAATTAAGTGAAGACAAAAGCAGTTGTGCAATAGGGAATCCCGTGCTAGAGAAGGTATGGTCTCTGCAAATTATAGAACTAAGTGTTGGTGTGGAAGGAATGGCAAGGCCGCGGTGCATCAGGAGGATCAATGCATTGGGGATGGATGTGCTCAAGGTGGATGAGAGCATTTCAAATGCTTTTTGTGTCATGTCATTCGGGGAGGATATGTGGATCTCCATAAATGTATAAAGATGAGAAGTCAACGTAAACAATAGAGACACCACTACACTAGGCGTGCATGGAGGAACAAAAGAAGCACAGAAGGTACGTGGCCTAGAACAGGCAAGTGCATTTTGTATGGGGACGTGACCATGTTTGGAGCAGGCATTTGAAACTTTCAAGCAAGTGCAAAGTGAAGTTTCAGAGGCTATGTGCATCCATCAATGTGCAAGGAGGAGGCTCGATGGAGGAGCAATGGTCACCATTACCCGTGAGATGGAGTGCTCAACTAAACAAAAAATAGGTTTAGGGCCAACCTCACATGCCTCGCAGGAATTTTTATGACCTCAGGAAAAGGCTGTGAGGTGTGTGAGAATGGGAAGAAAGACACTTAAAATTAAATGTTTGTGTGCATTGTGGTGGGACCGAAATTTTTCATTAGCCATTTTTTTCAAGTGGTTTGATAAAATGAAATGGGAATTTCATTTTAATGAAGACGCGAAGTGAATATTTTACTCCATGAGTAAAATAAAATATAATCAATGGAAAAGTATGTAGTGGGCCCGAGTGAAATGGTGCAGGGAGGAATTATTTTAATTTTTGATAAAATATTGCCTGAGGAGGTAAAATATAAAATATTTCAAATGTGAAATATTTAATGATGCACAGGTAAATAGTTTATTTGCCAAGAAAATTTTATTATATAAAATGCATGAAGGAGGTGGAGCATTTTTATCCATGGGGGTGAAATTTTAAATGGAAAGTGAATATTTCACTTTATAAACATGTATCATGTGATGGAAATAAAATTGCAAAGTGTGGTTGCAGCAAGTAAAGTGAATTTTATATTCATTTTATACTTGGGGGCATTTCAATGCAAACATTATCTTTGTTGGGGAATAAAATATAAGAGGATATGGGTAAAATGAATTTAATATTCATTTTTAAAAGGCCAATGTGTGTTGGGATATAATGTACAGCAAGTAAAGAGCTGAAACAGAATTTTGCACGGGAAAGAGGTTTTTTCCAGCAGTTGTGTGAATGATGAAATTCTCCACATGGGTAGATTTTCAGTTGCAAGGAAATGATGAGTAGAGGCAGTCTTGAGGGAATCAGTTTGTTGTTCCAAAGGAAGGGAGAGGAGATATTCTTTTCAGTTTGATCAATGGTGAATGAAGCTTCCAGATGGCATTTCCAGATCAAGTCTAGGGCTGCTCCTTCTTGCTTCTCTTCTTCTATATCTTCTTGTATTCTCTCATTGTAAAGGGTTCTGAGTTTTTGCATTGGGTTGTGTAGATAGAGAATTGTAAATTTTGAGTTATTTCTTGAGTCTATAAGCTTTAATTTTTTGAATTCATGAGTAAATGCAGCTAGTTTATGCAAATAAAATCATGAAGGTGTTTGCACATTCATGAATATCTTCAGATTGTCTCCATATTTGTACACATTTAGTCATATAAATTCAATAATACAAAGTGTCTTTGAGTTTATCATCTCAAATTTCATGAGATTTTTTTGTCTGTTCATTGTTTTGTTTCAAAGAAATGGTTAAAATTCTTTGAGCAAGTGATTGTGATTTCAGGTGTGCAAATGGGATTTGATAAGGAGAATTTGAATGATAATAAGAGATGGATTGTTGGTGCAAGACACTAACAGTTGATGCAAAGCATTAGCATTTTAAATCCACTGGTTGAAGTCAGTTTGCTAGGGAATTCATTTATATGTTTCACTCCATGGCCTAGAATTGGCACTGATCTATGTTTCAGTTTTGTGCATCTCGGAAACATTTTATAAATGCAAAATCATTCTTAATCCTACTATTTGGTCGGTTGTATCTTTTGCTTTCCAATGGCTAAGAGAGGGTTGAGTTATTGAGAATTTAGCCAAGTTTTAAGTTGTCAATGCTTCCCTTAGTGTATTTTCATTGGGAATTATCTGCTATAAAAAGCAATGTCAATGTGTATGGTTGAATTAAGTTTTAAACATTGTGTAGGTTTACCCACCTTGGTCCTACAGAGCCAGAAGTGTAGGAGATGTCGGTCTTTGACTGAATCTTGTCAGTTGGCCACTAGCCTTTGTGGTTCTTTAATATAGAGGTTGGCTGCCTCTTAGAGAATTACAAATCCTAGTTGGGTTGCATTTTAAAACACCAACATAATGGCAACTCTGCTAGGGAGAATTTGGGAAAATTATTATTGCAAAATATAGCCTTAAGAGTCATTGCATAGAGTCAAATGATTTTTTCATTGCTATGAAAGGTATAAATAGGGCAATGAATGATCAACTGTAGAGTTGATATGTGAAATTTGAAAAAGTCATATCAAGATGCCTCAATACATGCACCCTTGTATGGTTCCAGATGGAACTATGGTTTTTGATCAGTCCCAACCAGATTGTCAAAGAAGTTTCAACACTGGAAGGTACAAATCTATCAATTTTAGTAGCCTTACTAGTTACCCAAATGACATTCCAGCTAGAGTCAGAAATAAGTTACCAAGGTTCATTGGTGATAAGGTTGAATCAGCAAACAAGCACTTACAAGAGTTCAGTAATGTGATGGATGATTATGAGATTTATCACGAGGATGTGATCATGAGGTTATTTGTTCAGTCCTTGATAGGAGATGCAAGAGAGTGGTTTTCTTATTTACCAGCCTCTTTCATTCATTCATGGGAAAAGCTCAAGGTAGTGTTCATGGAACAGTTTGGAGAAAGGATTAACCCTATTTTGATAAGGAAAAGGTTCATGAACATGGAGAAAGGAAAAGATGAGTTAGTCCCATCTTTTAATCTCATATTTTCAATGATCATAAGAGAGATCTTGGAGAACATAAGGCCAAATGATGTTGAATGTTTGGTCGTATATTTAGGAGCATTTGATAAAATGATAAGTTATCTATTGAGGGATAAGGAGCCTACAACCCTACACCAAGCATATCACATGGCTATGTACATTGAGAACAATTTGAGATACTCAATGCTAAAAGGACATAGGGTTGTGAGTGTTGGTCATCCTAACACACCTCAGGCAAATAGAACTCATGGATCAGTTAATAAAAGTGCTTGTCAAGAGGGAAGTGATGTTGCTGCTCCAATTTCTCCATCATCACAATCTACAAATCCTAATGAACTTCATGTTAAATGTCATCAAATTGTGGTGTCTCAAAATCAAGGTAGTAATTGTCTTATTCAAGAAAATCATAACATGATACACAAGAATGAAAATAGTGTATCAGAAAATGAAGATACCTTTTGTATGAATGAGGACATTAATTGTAATCATCTTACAATCAGTACATGTGCAGATCATTGCAGCAATGAAGAGGAAGATCCATGGTTTGATGAACAAATAAATATGTATGAAAAATTTTCTTGTAATACCTTAAATGATGAAGAAATAGCAAAGATGAAAGACATCATTCCATGTCATGTTTATGTCAGTGAAGATGATACTATTGCTGATGATATTCCTTCTCAAGTTAGTGAACAAGACATTAAAGATGAAAGTGCAAGTGTCACTCTGAAGAATTTGAGCATGGTATGTATGGTGATAAGTCTTTTTGTGATGAGGATGATGGTGAAAGGCAAACTGATTTCTCTCCTGATGATTATGAAAGATCTTTATGAGAATGACTTTGAGGTATGTTCTTCACACAATGGATATAGTGATATGGATACTTATGAGGTCACTTATTCACCAGTAAATGATAAAATTAAATTTGAGACAAACTTGGAATGTAGTTCAAGTTTGACATCAATGTAACCTATTGATTCTATCAATAATGAAGAATCTGAAGATGAACATATATGTGTTCAATTTGCTAATCATATGCATAGTACTACTGGAAGTGATGAAGATATTGAAGAACCTATTTATATCTTTGTTTTCCATGATTGTTTATATGAAACAGAGATGGAAATGTCAGTTGCATATGAAAAGAATGATAATGTGCACACTAATGAAGGAAAGAATTCAGTTGTGAATGATCAAGTTGTGCATATTGACAATCACATGGTTCTAGAATCAGTATTATCATCCATAGGTAATGAAAAACAATTTGGTGGACTATCAGATTGTGTTGAAATTGTAAGATCTCTTGATCAATGTGTAGAGAAGCCATATGATCTAGATAGTAATGGATGTGAGGTCAATCAGTATGGGATTGAATATGGATCTTGCTTTAATGATCTCTCTCATCTTTATAGTTTGAAAATGGATGTGTTTCCTTTGAATAAGGAATGCATTGGTGAGACAGAGAATGAAGGTGTTAATTTCATTGCTAATGAGCAATTTTCTAATAACAGTGAGTCTCTTGTATATGGGTCAATGTGCCTATCAGATGAAAGTGCACATGAAAGTTTCTTTGCTAACCCTATTACTCCTAAAAATGATAGCATTGAACATGTTGTGAAGAATCAATGTGAAGACCTTGATTTAGGGTCAAATTTTGAATGGTCTGAATCTGTGTCTGAAGCATCCTATGTAGAATTGCATGATGGATTGAAGAATGAATTTCACAGCATGTGTGAACCTGAAATAGAGAACACTTCTCATGCATTGGAAATTGATGTTTTTGTTGAATGTTATGATGTGAATGAAGATGAAAACATTTTAGATGTTGATAAACTTGATTTTCAGAATCATGAAACACATGATAATGTGTTTGGGCTGTGGTGCTTGGGTGATGACAATCCAACCTATGATGTTTTTCAGTTGGAGGAGATACAAATGTATGAGAAATTTTTGCTCAACACATAAGATGGTGGCATGTTTCTTGTTAGCCATGATGTCTCCTCCGAACATGACCATTCTGAAGGGTCTAATGAATGTGATAAGATCATATTTTCATGTGATCTTGATCACCAGTTTCAAGTGTTGTTGCTTGATATGAAATCAGAAAATGAAATGATGGATAGTGATGTGGCCTATATAATTCGGTTGCCGCTTGATGACAGAGTTGGACAGGGAACAAGTTTTCACTTGCACAAGGGCAATTTGGTATTGTTGTTTGCAAAAATGCAGTCACCAGTGTTGTTATGGTCTGACAGAGACAAGCATGACTTGAGGGAGATCAGCTCCTTTAATAGATTGGTGTTTGACAGAGGTAAATATTGATCCCCATTTTTCATTTGGTGGCCTGGGGTCACTAAATGATGTCAAAAAATAAGGTTAAATGAAGGAGCATTTTGAGCACCTGATGAACTCAGCTCTTGGTCTACTCTCCAGAGATCTGGAATCTTGCTATGCCCACAGGGGTCATACATCCCCAGTTGGAGCCACTGATGGCACTCTCAAATTTTGAAAATTTGAGATGCCCATTTCAAATTTTTGCTTCTACACTTTCAAGAGTGCACCTGAAGAATTTGCTTAGGTGACCCACTTTGGAGGCTTATAATTTGAAGCTTGTTGATTTTCGTGCAAAACCCATTTGCAGACATATTTTGTTGACATATGTGAACATGTGTGTCAGTTTTCAGCTTCCCACGATGACTTTTGTCAGATTTTCAAAAAGTGAAGCTAAAGGGTTTTGACACTGTTTTGTTTGTAGATTGTCAGTTTTGCAAAATAGCCTCCTGTTTGAGCTTGGATTTCGCACCCAGTTCATTGTCATGTTAGAATGAATGTTGTTCAATATTATCCATATCAAGATGATCTCACATGTTAGTTTGTAGAGCCTCATGATCTGATTTTCTATTTTTAGCAGATCAAAACTAAATGCAATTTATTTAGTTTCGCATCTGCATTCTTGACAACCTTTTTGAGAGGCCAAATTTGAGCATCAATATCTTTTCATGGGAGATGGTTCAAGTAAATATTTCTTGCACACATACTCAGGGTACCTAAATGTTCTTATGTTTCCTATGGTGGCCTCACAGGAGTTGATTTGCTATTCTTTCAAATTTGCAGTTGAATGAGTTTCAATTGGTTCAGAACAGTTGATGTTTCAGGAAAGTTCAGTTGGGAAGCTTTGCCGATTAATATCTTCCACCTCGTGACTTTTTTTTCTAAGCCGTCTTTTGCACTATATTCTCGAATCAAATTTCTACATTTTTGCAAGTTCTCATTGCTTCACGAGGTTGTTTGATCAGTTTACCAGGCCGCTTCCTGAGCCCACTTGGCTAGTTGTGCACATTTTCCAAAACTGTCAGGAAACAGATTTTGATGAAGACCCAGTTCGTTTTTCAACTTCAGAAGCATGCAGAAGCAGTGTTGAGTTAGTTCAAGGTAAAAATTCTTTGAAAACAAAAAAAAATTAGTCAGACCCACATGGGGTCCGAAATGCTTTGCATGGTCATGAACCTATAATTGTTTCAGTGTTGCATCAGGGAAATCACTTCAAGAAAATTGTTTTGAATAGGGTAGCACGTTGAGGGTATACTTACCTTCAAATTTTAAAATGCAAAGCAAGATCTAATTTTAAAAATGGGGTCTGAAGGTCATGCTATCATCGGTGTCAAGGAGATGTTGGATGTTTATTGTGGAAGGTGTGCATGATATCTAATTAATCACCATGATTGTGACTTGTCTCAAATGTTTAAGTGCTACACTGATTTAAATTTCATGTTTCTTGCTAATGCTGGTTCTTTTGATAATTTCAATGGGCAGAATCTTTAAGTGATAAAGGCATGAGAAAAGACTCAAAAGCACTTGATCTTGTTTGACAAAATGCCCCTTTCAATATGAATGCCATTTGCAACATAGTGCATAGAATGGTTGTATTGAAGGACCTTAAAAATCTCTCAGTAATATGCAAAGTGAAATGCAATGGCAACATATACGCATGGACTGTTGAGGGGGTTTTAGAAATTTTAAAGCAATAAAAAAAAATGGATTGTGAAGGGCGCTGGATATGTACAAAATGATATGTTAAAAGGCATAGAAACTTTTAAGAAAATGCATTTTGGAGGGAAGTGCTTGCATTATATGAGGCGTATGAATAGATTTTAAAACCTTTTCCCCAAAATAAGTGATTGTATGGAGTTTTGTATCTGTTCTGCCGCCATAGATTGGTTGAAAAGACTTTTTAAACCCTCAAGAAGATACCACCGTGCCCAAGGTAGTAAGTTCTCATAGTAAGATGTATTAAAATTGTTGAGGAAATTCTATCTTCAGAAACTCCAAGCAACTAAAAGAAGCCTGCATAGTAATGGAGAGAATTCCATAGGGTGTAGCATGGCCAATGATGGAATTGCAAGAGGGATCCATAAGTGCAGGTGAGCACAAAATGAATACGTTGCAAATGAGTTAGTAACTTTATAGGGGGCATGGATAGTGGATGTTGAATGGCACCATGTTTGTTCAAGCAGTGCTCAGGGAGATCAGTGGAGACTCGCACCATGTGAAGAGAAGACCATGGTATGGGGCGCATCCAGCCAATGAAGGCCTGCGCCAGAGAAGGAAATGCACCAAGCATAACAAAAAACAATGTGATCTCATGGAATGCCCATCGATATGGCAGGTGTAGCCTGGAACAGGGGATAGAGAGCCACCATGTGTGAGGAGCAGGATGCGCGGCTAGCTGGAGCAGGATATGTACAAAATGTGTGTTGAAAAGACTTTAGAGATTAGCAAACAAATGAACTGAAGAAAAAATTAGTTGCGCAATAGGGAAGCCCACGCTAGAGAAGGTATGGTCTCTGAAAATTATCGAACTAAGTGTTGGTGTGGAAGGAGTGGCAAGGCCGTAGTGCGTCAGGAGGATCAATGCATTGGGGATGGATGTGCTCAAGGTGGATGAGAGCATTTCAAATGCTTTCTATGTAATGTCATTTCGGGAGGATATGTGGATCTTCATAAATGTATGAAGATGAGAAGTCAGCGCAAACAATAGAGACACCACTGCACTATGCGCGCATGGAGGAACAAAGGAAGCACAGAAGGTACATGGCCTGGAACAGGTAAGTGCATTTTGTATGGGGACGTGACCATGTTTGGAGAAGGCATTTGAAACTTTCAATCAAGTGCAAAGTGAAGTTGCAGAGGCTATGCGCATCCATCAATGTGCAAGGAGGAGGCTCGATGGAGTAGCAATGGTCGCCATTACCCGTGAGATGGAGTGCTCGACCAAACATAAAATGGGTTTAGGGCCAACCTCGCATGCCTCGTAGGAATTTGGTGACGTAAGGAAAAGGCTGTGAGGTGTGTGAGAATGGGAAGAAAGACACTCAAAATTAAATGTTTGTGTGTATTGTGGTGGGCCCGAAATTTTTCATTGGCCATTTTTTTAAATGGTTTGATAAAATGAAATGGGAATTTCATTTTAATGAAGAGGTGAAGTGAATATTTTACTCTGTGAGTAAAATAAAATATAATCAATGGAAAAGTATGAAGTGGGCCCAGGTGAAATGGTGTAGGGAGGAATTATTTTAATTTTTGATAAAATATTGCCCGAGGAGGTAAAATATAAAGTATTTCAAATGTGAAATATTTAATGATGCATGGGTAAATAGTTTATTTTCCAGGAAAATTTTATTATATAAAATGCATGAAGGAGGTGGAGTATTTTTATCCACGGGGGTGAAATTTTAAATGGAAAGTGAATGTTTCACTTTATAAACATGTATCATGTGCTGGAAATAAAATTGCAAAGTGTGGCTGTAGCAAGTAAAGTGAATTTTGTATTCATTTTATACTTGGGGGAATTTCAATGCAAACATTCTCTTTGTTGGGGAATAAAATATAAGAGGATAGGGGTAAAATGAATTTAATATTTGAAATAGAATTTTGCACGGGAAAGAGATTTTTTCCAGCAATTATGTGAATGATGAAATTCTCCACATGGCTAGATTTTCAGTTGCAAGGCAATGATGAGTAGAGGCAGTCTTGAGGGAATAAGTTTGTTGTTGCAAATGAAGGGAGAGGAGATATTCTTTTCAGTTTGATCAACAGTGAATGAATCTTCCAGATGGCATTTCCAGATCAAGTTTAGGGCTGCTCCTACTTGCATCTCTTCTTCTATATCCTCTCTTATTCTCTCATTGTAAAGGGTTCTGAGTTTTTGTATTGGGTTGGGTAGATAGAGAATTGTAAATTTTGAGTTATTTCTTGAGTCTATAAGCTGTAATTTTCTAAATTCATGAGTAAATGCAGCTAGTTTATGCAAATAAAATCATGAAGGTGTTTGCACATTCATGAATATCTTCAGATTGTCTCCATATTTTTACACATTTAGTCATATAAATTCAATAATACGAAGTGTCTTTGAGTTTATCATCTCAAATTTCATGAGATTGTTTTGTTTCAAAGAAATGGTTAAATGCTTTGAGCAGGTGATTGTGATTTCAGGTGTGCAAATGGGATTTGATAAGGAGAATTTGATTGATAATAAGAGAAGGATTGTTGGTGCAAGACACTAATACTTGATCCAAAGCATTAGCATTTTAAATCCACTGGTTGAAGTCTGTTTGTTGGGGAATTCATTTATATGTTTGACTCCATTGCCTAGAATTGGCATTGATCTATGTTTCAATTTTGTGCATCTCAAAAACATTTTATAAATGCAAAATCATTCTTAATCCTACTATTTGGTTGGTTGTATGTCCTGCTTTCTAATGGTTGAGAGAGGGTTGAGTTACTGAGAATTTAGCCAAGTTTTAAGTTGTCAATGCTTCCCTTAAAGTGTATTTTCATTGGGAATTATCTGCTATAAAAAGAAATGTCAGTGTGTATGGTTGAATTAAGTTTTAAATATTGTGTAGGTCTACCCACCTTGGTCCTGCAAAGCCAGAAGTGTAGGAGATGTTAGTCTTTGACTGAATCTTGTTAGTTGGCCACTAGCCTTTGTGGTTCTTTAATATAGAGGTTGGCTACCTCTTAGAGAATTACAAATCCTAGCTGGATTGCTTTTTAAAATACCCACATAGGGATCCATTTGAACATTAGATTCTCTTTTAGCATCAGTGTGATGGGTCTTGTGATGCCTGCAAAGTCTGTAATGAACCAGCTAACAAAATTAATCTTTCCCAAAAAATACTACAGTCCCTTTTGGTTGACTGGTAGAGGTACCTTTATTATAGATCTTACTCTTTCAGGATCTATCACTATTCCTTCCTTTGATACCACAAAACTGAGTAGCTTGCCTTGGGGCATTCCAAAAATACAATTTTTGGGATTTAAGGAAATCCTTAACTATTGACATTTCTAGAAGACCCTTTACAAATGATCAAAGTGATCATCCTTTTATTTTGAAAAGATCATTAGGTCATCTAGATATATTATAATAATATGATTAATTAAACCTCAGAAAGTGATATCCATTTCTCATTGAAAGGTCACGCCAACATTGGAGAGTTTGAAGGGCATTTTGAGTATGCAAACATTCCCCACTTAGTAGTGAACGTTGTTTTATGTTGATCTCCTTCTTTGACATACACCTGGTTATAACCTGAAAAACCATCAAGCAATGAGAATTTTTTTATCTAGCCATAGTCTATTGAATCTACTCCATTGATGGCAAAGGGTAGAGATCCTTTATCAATGCTTTGTTTAAATCACTAAAATCCACATAGAGTTCAATATCGCCATTCTTTTTTTAAACAAGTACAAGATTAGACACCTGAGTAGAATGTTTAATTAGGTATATGATCTTTGATTCAATTAATTTGGTGAGCTCTTGTGCCATCAATGCTTTTACCTTTGGATTAACTGGCCTCTTCTTTTGTCAAGCAAGCTTTGAGCCTTCAACTAAGTAAATAGTATGTTGAATTATGCCAAGATCGTATTCTTTGAGATCATCATAGGTCCAAGCTACAACCCCGTCATATCTAGAACATAGCCCTTTTAATCTCTCTTTTTCCTTCTATGGAATGTTCCTTTCGACATTTAATTTTATTTCAATTCTGACATCAAGATCTTCATAGTATTTCTCATCAGCAGTGAACCTGTTTCATCTATTTCTCGTATCCTCACAGTCAAAAATATTTTCAAGAGAGATAAAACCTCGAGGGATCTTATTCCCTTTTAATTGGATCACTTTCCCTTTGGAGGGCTCTATGGGACTATGAATGGTTGAGAGATTTTCCTGATTTCTGTAAAAAAAAGGTGATCTGAACATCATCCTCAAATACCTATAAATTTTTATCATTGTTGAGAATTGTTGGTTGGATGATGATCTATACTGCATTTTGCTTCATTGTTGAATCAGAAATTGGCTCAAATTTTGAACCAATCGAATCCATCTAATCAACAACATCATTCTAGGAATGTGTGACAAGTTGAATGTTAAAAGCCTCAAAAGCCTCAATAAGATCCCATATTCTATGTCTATATGACTTTATTCTTATATTTTTGGTCATCGCCTACCCATGGACTTGACTTACAACCAACTTTGAATCTCTGAATGATTATATTCTATTTATGCCCATCCAGTCTATGAGGAAAAACCATGGAAAAATGTTCCATTATTTCCATCACTATTTGAGCATGGCAATTGTAAATGAAAAGCTTTCAGGGTCTCTGACCCTGTCGAGGATACTAGTTGGACACCTGCTCCCAAATAAGCTTTGCATTTGGCACCATCAAAATATAATGTCCATAGACTGTTGTCACCCAAACCATTAGGCTCTTCCCATTCTTTTACCAATTTCGGGAAGACTTGGTCATCATTGAAGATCACATAGGTGCCTAACATAGTAGAATGAAAGTTTCTGTTAAGGAGGACGTATTCTTTGGGGGTCTGATCACTCGTGTCTTCATCATCTTCTAACAACTCTACACAATACCTCTCCCTTTGTGAGAAGGAGGTATATTCTATTTCAGATCATAGGACCACATTGTCCGCTATGTGTTTTGGATGCAAGGATTCAGAAAGGATCTTCATCTTTGCCCCATGCTTGGTTTGCAATATCAAGTGAGACCAATCAAGTGCTAAATATCTGCCAAGCTTTGTTGTAAAGTCCCTTGAAAGGAAGATCCCAAATAATGGGGGAGTGTCTATCACAACTACTTCTTGTGTGACCATTTGGCTCGGACATGAGAAGAGGGTCAAAGATAGATCCTTGATGCGACCGACAGTAAAAACTTTCTTCCCATCTAATTACACGATTCCTTTCTCAAGAGCCTCATACTTGAGTTTCAAGGTATCATACACTTGTTTAGGCATTATCATGGTACTTGCTCTCGAATCAATCATTTTATTGTGTAAAAGCTTATCTCCCACAATAAGTGTTAAAAATAAAGGTGTGGGCTTTGAGGGTATGTGCAAGATCATGATAGGCCAAAAAGTGCCAATGTGTAAGTGATATGATGACCCATGTGGCTAACAACTTTTTTTTTACCCAAAATTGATGAAACAAAAAGGGTTTTTAAAGGAGATTCCCATCTTTCCATCAATATAAATTATGCTTTACTTTGAATTTAATAAATAATTATTATTCATTTTCTATTGGAATTATGACTAAAGTCCTGATTGATAGGCTGATTGAAAACATCTTTAACTTTCAAACGGTATCACAGTTTTTGAATTTGAAACATGCATCACATTCTATGCTTCCCATACTATAGGATTAAAAAAATAAAAATTGAATTTCATGAATTTTTGACCAAGTTAAGGTGGTTAGACATACGAGTTTTTATATTTTTTAAAAGTTGTAATAAATAATTCATAATTAATTATTTACTTGGAAAAAAATTATCAAAAAATATGCATCACATTGGGAAATGAGTCCTCTACTTATATCTAAAATATTATAAAAAAAACTATCATTTTTTTGTGGTTATGGTGGTCAGACAAAGACCTACTTCTTATTTTTTCCCTGAAATTTAAGTACTATTGCATTGAAATTTGAAATTTTCACCAAATAGATTTATTTTTTTAAAATAAACCTAGTAGTTTAGAAACTGCATTCAATTTGCTACAGATTCTATTATTATATATTTTTGAAATAATATAGATAACTTATTCAAATTTTTACGTCAAGTTGCCTAACTCTGATTTTTTTGAACTTATTGCCACTTAAGGGCCTGTTTTTTCCATGATGATCATGCACATACCCTTGACTTACTTACCTCTTTCTCTTTTTCATTGTCCACGACGTTCACATAAGTTGCAACTCTTGAAGTTTGGGAGTCTGATGTGAGCCCTTTGTCTTTAACTTGATCACATCATCGAATCGCATCTATTTGTGGTATCTGTTCTTTCTTCTTTAACACTTTTTGGAGCAACATCTTTTGTTCAAGAATGGATATTATGTCCCATATACATACATTAATAGGTGTCTTATTTAATTGTTTAACCACGTTGAGCATTCTGATTGGTAGGGTCTTGGGTTTGAACGATGGTATCTTTCTCATCTTCGAGAGGATTCAAACTAACGTGAGTGGACTTGGCACTTTGTCCATCTCCTTTTTTGGCAATGGTGAAGCTTGTGATTGTTGAGTAGGTCAGGAAATGACCTATGGAGCTTTCTTTTCTTTTGATTGTGGTTAAAGTATTTGTGAACGCTATAGAGCTTGTTGCACATATTCTCTAGTGAGCCTTATTTTAGACCTTGTATTGTATTCTAATTGTATTTGTGGGGCACTATTCATCGAAGCATCATTTGAAAATACTACATCCTCTTCTTCCATCCATGAGAAAATTGCTTGGTCTAGTGCAATATCCATCTCTTGTTCTAAAGACATTCCTTGTGTTTGCACTTTGAAGCGAGCATTCTCCATTTTCAGAGACTGGTATTCTTTTGTACTCGAGAACATGCCCTAGCTTCCTTGATCCGCTATTTTCTATTGCATATTTCCCCTCTAATAGTTCCAGGGCATATGACTATCATTACATGAGAAGCACCATGCGTTATCATCCTCTACCAAGTTGTTCTTGCCCGGGACTAAATATTTACTTGGACTACTCTTGACAGCCTAAAGCAGCTTGGTAACCAATACTATTTGGTTTGTGGATACCGATTTATGACCTCCTCCTTGCGAGGATCCTTAGTACGCATTTTATTGATAAGATGGACTTCCTCCTTGATAGGTCTACATGGCTTGCTTTAGAGGTGCTGCTTGCTATCGTCGGATGAGGACTAGCTCATTAGCAAAGGACCACATGAGATTCTTCATTTCATTGATGTCTACTACTAGTGAAGAGGGCCTCAATGTGCTTGGTTGCATAGTGGGGTATATGTACATGGATGATGGTATATTCAATGTGGTTGCTTATGGAGTGGAGTTGGTTGAATTAATTTCTTCTCGGGGGCTACTAGAGATTTTTACAAACATGGGCATTAGTGTGATGGGACTTTTAAAATTTGTCAAACTTTTGCCTGGTTTTAGGCGTGTCTGTTCATCTTTCATGACTAGGGGTCTAATGTTTAGGGTTTAGGGTTTTGTTACCCATCTTGAAATTAGTTTTTTATCAAAATAAACCCTCACATTATAATTTTTTGTTGACATGTTAGCATGGGTTTTCGGTCTTTTAAGTCGTTCGGCTGAACCTTGTCTACCGTGTTGTTATCAGCCCCTTTACCTGACCTATCGATTCTTTCTCCATGTTCAGGTTTTAATATTATTTTTGCGTAAAACGGGTGGGTTTTCCCAATGTTTAGACTTTGGCCTAAAATTCATGCCTTTGAGGGTCTTTTCCCTTTCTCCTAGTCGGCCCCACTATTATAAACGACCTTTTTTTGATGTGCAAATTGGCGGGTCCTCGGATCAAGTGCTTCAAATCTGAACCGTTCCTTGTAGACCTCGCAAGGTTTCTTGCTGACGTCACTAAAGTGTTGTGAGGTATGCGAGGTGCTTCTATCTGTCGTGTACAGTGGAGTGGGGCATGTCCCAATACGTCAACGGTGATAAATGGATATCAAAGCAATGGCGATTATTTAATGATGGGGATTAATTATGACCATCCCTTGCCAACCTCGCACAATCGGATTGATGTTTCTAAAAGTTTCGTGAGGTGTGCGAGTTGGTCACACATTGCCTGGCTCCGGGGTATGTGATTGACTGTTGGGTTTCCGAGTGGTGACGTGGGTTTTTCAATGATCTTTGACTTGATCTGAGTCTTCTAACATGCCAAGTCCTCATCACATTGATAGTCTAAATTCAAAAATTTTAATCCACCCATGTGATGACTATTTGCGCTCTGCAAGTTACATTCATTAACGCCGCAGGTTTTTTAACGAATCTCATCCTGATTTCCATGTGTATGAGCGGTATTCACCTGGTAATCATGACGGGTTGTACACATTTTTCTATGAGCCTGGAGATATTCTGTGATGGCAACATCAGCCACTGATCGCTCGCTTTCTCATACTGCAATTGGAGCAATTAATGTTCCCTACACTGGCTTACTTGATAAATGCCTACTAATTGCTCATTAGAATCATTGTATTTTTGAGTTTATTTTTGTTTGCAGGTAATTGGTTTTCTTGCTGAGTTTTGAACTTGTGAATTGGATGGGTAAGTCAGTGGTTCTTGCTTCCCTAATACAAAGAAGCACTAGGATGGGCGCAAGGAATTTGTAGTAGGATGAGAAACCAATTGAACATAGTATTATTCCTAGTGCTTTTGGGGCAGCTATTGAAGGTGTTGGGTATGTCCCAAATCAAGCCAGAAGCAATTCTCGTCTCAAGGGAAAGGTCATATAGGCTGAAGTGGCAGACTATCCAGTAATGAGGGAATGTGAAGATGACTACAGGTTGGCTAGGGTTGAGACAAGGTCTGGGTGTTATGAGTCACCTATTGAGCTTTCTATTGGATCTGGTGGTGAAGGGTCTGAAACTAATTCGGACTACCGTGATTACGTCGTGGCCCTAACTAAGTTGGTGGGAGTGGATGAGGAGGTCCTTGCAGCTTCTCCAATTGTTGCAGTGGCACCATGTGTTATTTATGGGTCTCATGTTGATGCAAACAAAGGTAAAATGATGGTCTCGCTTCATACTAAAGTAAGGACAAGGAGCGATCACCTGTATCAGGGTCGTGTGGTTGTTCATGGTGCAAGGTGATGATATGATCACTAGGGTTATGCCTTTTTTTTTTGGTGTTGTTTTTGTTGTTCGGGTCAGATGTGGACGTGTGTGTGGGTGATGAGGTGGCTTTTGCTCTGTTTGGCTAGTTATAGTGGTGTAACCGTTTTGATTCCTCTATTCGTAGTATGGTTACATTTTGATGATGGGGAATTTTGAAATGTAATCCAAATTTTATTTGGTAAAGATGAAATTTGGTTGAAATCAACAATTGAGCCCAATGCTTGTTGCTCTCTTGGTCTATAAAGGAGATTTCAAGGCTCTTTGTTGAGGTCATATTTTTGAGTCCTGAAGTTTAGACGGTGTACAGTTAGGAATATATTGTAGTATCTGGAAGGTTTTAGCTAGGAAGTCATTATAGGTCGGGTATGTGCATAAGATAAGTGTACTGTGCTTTTTTTAATTACTGATTTTGAAAGAAATCTAAAAATTTAAGACAATTGCTCTCCTATGTATGTATGACAGATTGTGAATGAAGTTATCAATGGTTATTTCATTCATCTTCAATGGTATATTTGAATGTGTGATTCATTTTCTTTCTTTAACTTAATGAGTTAATCAAATTCTTGAAAAGGATTTACAGATCTGTGGTAATGTGCTTAGGATTTGCTAAGGAGTATTGTTTTGAATATTGGCAAATGTTACAGTGTAAGGCATTATGAAGATAGTTCAATGATATCAAGGTTATGTTTAATGTGACTCTCACCCAATTGAATGAGGCACTAGTTAATCCATTCAAGATCCTTTTGAACATACAATAATGTCACCCTAAATGTGTGGGTTTGAAGTCAAAACATTTTAAAATCGAATTCTATCTCTCTTGAGATGCAAATCTCACATTAAATCAATTTTCCTAGCTCTACATATTTGTTCTTACTTTGTGGTTTTCCAAAACCTTGGTAGATGGTATCTAGTTGCACTAATAGGAATGTATCTATGTATAGAAGTGTTCTTGAGACCTGAAGCATCTTTATGAACACATATAGGAACACCCTCTTTGGTTTCACAGAGCCAAAAGTGTACGAGATCTCAGTCTTTGACTGAATCTTGTTAGTTGGCCACTAACTTTGTGAATTGTTGAATATAGAGGTTGGCAACCTCTTAGATAATTACTAAGCCTAGTGGGGAAAATTAAAACACCAACACGGTGGACGTGGTGGAAGCTTCCCGATGTCGATCAGACTATTTTATATGTGCATAGCTAGATCGTATGTGTTGGGAAAGATATCTCCTCCCATAGAGGCTATCATGACCATGATATCAAAATTGAAAGCCTTTAGGTAAAACATGAACACCATCATGGCAGGAGGCCTAGCAGTCACAAGAATTCTTTGCCAAGTTTTATGAAACTTGGTGTTGAAGTCGTTCACGGCCTCTTGAGGGGACCTTATGATGGTGATTAATTGATGCAACAACGAGGAGTGATCTCCCTTTTCATAGAAATGTTCAAAAAACTTTTCTCCAAGCTGATCCCAAGAGTGGATAGAACCAGAAGCCAAATACCTATACCAATCCTGAGCTTTTCCCTTGAGAGATGCAGCCAATAATCTAAGAGCGATATTTTCTACTGCTATGTTATGTACACTTCATACCTCCACTATATGTTGGAGATGTTCAAAGGGGGTTTTGAAATTCTCCTCGAAAATTTTTTGGATGGTTTGGAGGGCATTAGTGGGTATGGAAGGTCATACATCTAGGGGCATAGGTGGTTTTACCAAACTTCCACTATCCCAGGTTACAAATTTCCAAGAGTGGGGAAAACTAAATGAGCCATTGAAAATAGATTCATATGAATAGGGTGTATTGGTGTTTTGATTTAAAAAATTTAGCCTCTTGGTGGAGTAGATAAAGCTTTGGATCTTGGGCTAACGCTTATTGCCTTATTGCTCCTTCTAGGTGATATGGAACCTATAAGTCTTCTTCTCCTTGATACTAAGTTGGGTAACTAGGAGTACTAGAAATGGCCTCTTGAGGACACTCTTGTTTGGATTCCAGGTATGAAATTTCTAGTGTCTTTTCTTCATTTGATTTAAGAAATATTTCAAACTTCTAATCATATTTTTGAAAAACTTTGGTCCCACCACGCATGCTAGAAAAATAACTATTGATCATCAAATCTTGTGCCTCTCTGACAGTCTTATGGTAAATTCAACAAGTGGGGAACCAATTTGTGCCTCACTGACTAATCTCTGGGATTTTTATAGAAAGTCGGCTCTTCTTTGTGTTGGGGGAGGGTAGAAAGAAATGTGAATTAAACATGAAAATGGTGATGTGCCAAAGCTTTTACAACATTTAAAGCCTCAACTCATTCCTTATGATTGATGATAGACACGGAATGTCATAGACCCTTCATTATTGGCAAGAGAACAACCAACAAAGGCCAAGAAAAAGCATAGTGCATTCTTTCAAATCTCCCTATGAGAATCACCCATTAAGGTCCAATCAAACATAAGAAAACTCTACAAGTTAACAAAAATATTCAAAAAATTATAGAAACCCTTTCTCCCTTTATGGCATAATATGAAAACTAACAAATTTCGTAGAAAATAGAAAAGTTCAAAAGACATAATCCAATTTTTGAAAGCTATCTTTTAACATAAAAGCTTAACAACATCGAAATTAGCTACCAAAACTATCAAAATAATCTTAACATAATGTTTTTAACATGAACAAAACATATAGAATAAATTTGACAAAGGCCATAACATGCACAGTTTCAAAGATTTCCTCTAGATAGATCAAAATTCAATATCAAATGAACTAAAAAACAAAGGTTAGATGCCAATCTGATGATAGTTTGAGTTAAAATATAACATGCTAGAGAATAGAAGTATTCTATTAAACTTTCTACTTCTGAAAACATAAAAAAGCTCCCTACTAGATCTATTTCCTTCGAAAATATTTTTGAAGTAATTTTTCTCTAATTCCTTTTTGCTTATGTTTCCAACCCCTATTTATAGCTAGAAGAAGAGAACATTGCCACCAACATTTCGAAAGAAGAAATTTCAATATGCCTTCACCTACTAGCCCACAATCCGATCTTAGATCTTGATTAGATCACAACAATATTCGTTCATTTAGTCCCAACTACTTTATTAATGGCTTTAGATATTTAGTGAAGATAGATGTCAAAAAAAATCAAATTCTAACACAACCTGGAAAAAATCTAATTGATCAACCATACAGATTGATGGAACTGACTCAAAGGTTCCACCCTGAAGACAAGACACTCATTGCATTCTGATAAACTCCATCCAAAGAGATCATTCCACAAAAATACAAACTACCCAAACGAATAGATGACATGTCGAGTGAGCAAGAAATCTCATATTTATGAGAATGGATTTGAAGAAAATCTCCGCCAAGCTGACATGTGTCTCATCCCACACCCAAAAGTAAAATGATATACAAAAGCCTCGCAACCACCACTTGTCATGTTTTACACCTTTCAAAGTTTTCTTTCCTTTATTAAGCGTGGACTTCTCCTGAAGTTGAAAAGGTAAAAGCTGAAAACTAAAAAGATTAAAATAAAAATTGCTTTACAGATAAAAGAATAAATTAGATGTAAGAGAAGCAACTACTAGAAGTGATGTTGGATTTTGCACTATATATTGAAAAGGAATATGAGGAAGATGTTCCAAGGATCATTGTTGAAGGTTCGAAAGCAATAATATATCCACCTGGACTCAAGAGGGTGACAACCTTTAAAGGGAAGAAATAGAAATGGAAGAAATAATGGAAGTAATGCCTCTGATTCTACAAGAGCAAGTGGTTAAAGAGTTTCAAAATTATGTCATTCTAGAAAGAGGAGAATAAGAGATACAACTAGAAAACTCAACAAATGTTGAGATAAACAAGGACTAATCCCAACATCTGGGAATAGGTAATAGTAATACAAAAGATCCACTACCAGAGTCTTGGCCATAGGAAAGATCAAATAAAGATCAATCAGTTAAACCCACTAAGGTTGTTGGTGAAGGACATGAAGGTACTAGAAAGGATGATGTCCCAAAGCTTCATGAAACTTACCCATGAGGATAGGATAAAAGAGAAAATTGGGGAAGAGAAAGTGTTGAGAAAGGAATAACAAGTAAGCAAAGAATCATCTTAGTAGGAAGGTGATATTGAAAGAATCCCTTAAAAAGAGGGGACTAGTGATCATATGTCAGAAAAAGAATCTTTTGAGAAGAGAGATTAGGTAATAAGAGAGGGTTAGAAAGAAGGGGGGTCAAGGGAAGACATTCCTAATTGGTTGGATTAGCAATTGCAGCCACCAATGCAAGTTCAATTGGTATCACTAGACTTCAAAAGCATGACGTGGGAGGTAGAAACATCAAAACCTAAGGCTAAGGCTAGAATTAGGCATTCAATTAAATGAAGTGAAAATTGTGGAAAGAACGTACAAGTTGCCACTCCTGTAGGAGAGAAGGATAAGCATGAAGTTACGACCTGAGATTACCAAATATCAATAATTAACTTGGGGCATGTTTCATGGAACTAGGATATAGAAGAAATGAGAATGAGCTTGGAAACGACTGTTGTCCAAATGAGAAAATATAAACAAAATAATAAGGAGCTAAAAGAGTGCATAGCTTAGATGTAATTTTTTCTCAAAGTAGTGGCTCAGCCAATCCAATCTTTGATAGACTTGCCTCCTGACCCAATAATAATGTCCAAAGAACAAGTGGACGTCATTGAAAATTTGAAGCACAAACAAAATTTGTTTGACAATTGGACCATAGGGAATGTATTGAAACAAGGTGAACAAGCCATGAGAGGAGCCATAGGGAAATTAAAAGAAGCTTATCATTGGTTTGGGAAGGCTAAAAGGTTAGTGACCAATTATAAAGATTACCTAGAATTAAATGATATGGAGTTGCAGTGAATGATAATCATTCAGAAGATGGATATGCAACTACTCTTAGGAGAAAAGGTGGTGATGGAATAGAATGTTCCAAAGATAAAGGCCTAGTTATTGCAGTTAGAATGGGAGAGAGGTTATTTACTACAATAGGTGGTGGGAATAGATAAGGTCATCGAAAAAATTGAGAAGATGATGGACAAATATGTAGAGCTTTTGGATATGCTTACCCAAAAAATGTATAACTCAAATAACTTGTGATAGGATGATGTAGAATTTAAAATCATTAAGGCTATACTTGACAAGATAATCAATGACCCTATCTATAATTTGAACCAATAATTGATGGAAGAGACAATTAAAACTAGGAACATTATCCTAAGGTATGGAATGTACATGTTGCAAAGAAATGATAAAATAAAGAATGTATCTAAGGGATATGTTTAGGAAAAGTTTCAATGGAAACTCATGTAGGATTTTCCTATGGAAGATATGAGCAAGGTGCTAGTAGATTTCAATGAATACAAGTTTAGGAAGGGGGAATATGCACTTGTTGAAGAAGTAATTGAAAGCAAGTAGTTGGTCATTTCATTTCAAGTTTGAATGATGGATGGTTAATGATTGCAGTTTTGCAAGTTTTGTGAAATGTGGGGGTAGGTGTTAATATAGTAGTGAAGATTTTTTTTCGACTCTGGTAGTAGATATTTTTTTATTCTAGTAGTTTTTATTTTTCCCAATACTAGAAGTATTGTCTCTGAATGTGATAATTTGGAAGATTGCCACCAATGTATGGGATTTTACAATTTTGAAGACTAGAGGAGCTTGAATAGCTTTTCTACCCAATGTTTTTGGGAATTTGGCAATCGTCAACTTTAATCAAAGTGATGGAAACATAACTTTGATATTTTCCTTAGTGTTTATGAGTTGGCATCTCCCATGTGCAACAAATACCTTGGTGTCATGTGTCTTTTGGTAGTTGGTTTATTTCTCTCTAGCCATGTTCTTTTTGTAACGAATTCTTACCTTGTGTTCTATAAAAGGAAGCGAGTTTTTTAGTTTAAGGGATCGCAATGTGTTGAAATAATAGAACTTAAATTGGAACATCACAAATTTATTTCTTTAATTCATGATTTTTATTCAATTTTTAGTATAAATACTTATATTTACTATAGAGATTGATAATTATGAAGCAAGTAAAGGTCATTAAAAATCATATATTTTATGTGAAGTTACTATTTTTTCATGCCTATTGAAATAATCAATTTGTTGCACCAAATTTGGGTGCATTTCAAAGCTATCTCAGTGGTGAACAATTCTATTTCTTTAAACTCTTGCATTATTTTGTATGTAGTTGTGAATCAATTTATTGAAATATAAAATAATTAATGCTTTAGCTTGTCTATTTCTAAGTATATGCATGGGTGATAACTGGGATAAATTAATTTATAAGGGTTTTATCTTTTCTTTCCTTGATCTTATGAAGTTTTTTTCTTAAAAAGGTTAGGATTAATTGAAGTTTGAAAGTGAAGCAAGTATTGTTTCTTATGATTATCACATCATTGATTATTCATTCAAAGCAACTTTGAATATCAGCAAGCCCCCTATGTTAAAACAACAATTGCACAACAAACCCTGAGTGAACCTAGTGTGTCAAGACCTAACATTCCTAGGCCTTGGGATAGCTAAATTCTTAACTAAATTTGGTGATTCTTTCGAGGTAGATAAGGTTTTTTTGTTCAAATAACAAGATTTTATTTGCATGTTGTTGTGTGTGTAACAACCCGATCAACAGTATCAAAAACATCAATACAACTCATGCCAACAACATATCCAACCAATAAATGACAATCACAAGCTCCTTGTATAAAACATTTCATTAAAGCACATACATATCCACAAACTCCCACTACATGGATAATGTCAAATATATCAAAGAGTGTGATTTTAAACATTGATGCAAAAAACTATGAATAATTTTTAAAATATTGATGCAAAAATACAAAAAAATCATAAATTTATAAAATAAACAATATAAATAAAAAATATATATTTCTTAACAATTATATATAATTCTAAAGTAAAATTAAAAAATCTTAAAGAAATAAAAGAATTTTGATATCTTTCAATTTTTTTAGATAAATATATTTAAAATATCTATATTAATTTCTATTATTATGTCAATAGAAGTAACTATAGTGACACTAAGAAGTGGAGTATAATGATATGAGTGTGTTAACAAAAACTAAAACAGAACTTGAACATATATTTAAAATTAAAATAACTATTACATCAATAAAATAAATTCAAATAACTCAAATTCAAATAAAAGTAAATAATGTAAATAAATTAAAATAATTTTTAAATGATTTTAAAATATAAAAAAAAGTCTTAAACAAATAAAATAATTCTTTAAAAAGATGAAAATAATTCTCAAAATAAATTTTAATTAATTGTAATATAAAATAAAATAACTATAAAAACATTTTCTAAATAATTCTTAAAATACCTATATTAATTTTATTGTCAATAAATGCTTCTGGATTAGATTGTGTTAAAAAAATTTACATCTATTGACAATAATTTTCATGGATTGTGAAAATCTCTTCTCATTAATTTATATTAATTTTATTATCACATCATTCTTTAAATTTTTATATTATCAATTATCACTCTCCACTGTAAAGCCTAAAATTCATTACTATCCCATTTTTGAGACTGTACAAGCATTTATTTTACTTACAATATCCTAGCAACTATGCACCACCACCGTTCTCTTTTTAGGTAAAAGCAGCGGAGACGTACCTATTCAATCTCTGTCTTATCTAAATAAGATAGACGAGTATTTAATAAGGTTTACATTAATGAGGTCAAAAAAACTCATTAATGAAAAAGGGTAGAGTTCGTAAGGTCCAGATTTAGATTCTCAACTAATCAGCAGTATTGAAAGTGACTAGAATGAGTAAGCTAGATAATATGAATTGGACTCTGAAGTCCACTGAAACTGAATTATTGTGGGCTTAGACAACTTTAAAGCAGCATGTGTCCACTATTATAGTGGTAGGTGTGTTTCAAAACTCAAGATCCGTTTTTCAACGTTTAAATGGGATGAAATCAGCTATAAATACGGCTAGTCTCACCATCACTCATTACAGTCTTAACAGTGGAGACATTGCCACCCTCATCCTGGCGGATATGGATATCCTCGTTATGGTGGGTTCAGTCATGGCGTTTGTGCTGCTTCTTTATATTATGAAGGCCACTCTTTCAATACCAAAGCCCACTCTCCCTCCAGGAAGTTTTGGGTGGCCTCTGGTTGGAGAAATGCCGCAGCTTCTAGCCTCCATATGGGTTAAGGGCTTCGAGAGTTTCCTCGAGGATAGATATAAGCGATACGGAAAAACCTTCAAGGTATCTGTGTTTGGACACTCCGTGGCCATGTTGTACAGTGCTGAAGGCAATCGATTTCTGTTCAACGCAGACATCCAGAACTATTATCCTCATTCCACCATGAAGCTCTTCGGAAGTTCCATACTAAGCAAGATGGGGGAAGACGGCAGACAAGTCAGAAAGATGCTCATGACGTTCTTAAAGCCGCAAGCCATGCAAAAATTCGTAGGCAAAGCAGATTCCATTGTAAGTGAAGAGCTGAAAAGTCACTGGATGGGAAAGCAGCAAGTGGCGGTGTTTCATCTCATCAAGCGCGGTATGTTTGCGGTGGCTTGTAGTCTCTTTGTAAGCATGATCGATGAAGTGCAACAAAGAGAATTGTATCTCCATTTCAAACATGTATTAGAAGGAATTGTACAGATCCCTTTCGATTTTCCAGGAACACCATACCACAGAGGATTGACCGCTAGAAAGCGAATCCACAAAATACTGCAGAAGATCATAGATAGGAGGAGGAAGGATCTGTCAAATGGGACCGCTTCACCAGAGCAGGATCTCTTGTCGTTCCTTCTCTGCAACACTGATGACCGTGGGCAGATGATGACGGACGAAGAAATTATAGATAACATGATGGTGCTTTTAGTGGGCGGCCACGACACCAACGTTGTCACCCTAACTTTCCTGCTCAGAAATCTGGCTCTCCATCCTCACTGCTACACCCAAGTACTCCAAGGTACAAAACGCCATCTGCTTCTTTCTTTTCATTTTTTCTCCCCCGCATATACGAAACTTCTGATGTGAGGAAAGCCTCAGAACATCTGCAGATCATCACTGAGATGGAGGGGAGGCAGCAGCTGGAATGGGATGACGTGCAGAAGATGAAGTATTCATGGAGGGCGGCACAGGAGACGCTCAGACTGCAACCTGCAGCTGCAGGCTCATTACGTATGTCCTCCGTAGACATCTCTTACGATGGATTCGTCATTCCCAAAGGATGGAAGGTAAGCACATCAAAAGAACTAAACCGACAGATTGATTTTTATTTTTATGGACTAATCATAGCATCAAAAGCTGTTGAATTGCTAGTATTATTTCTTGGCTTGTTAATTCTGTGGAATGGACTGCAGCTAGCTTGGGCAGCACATTCGACACATAAGAAAGCAGAGTATTTCCCTGATCCAGAGAAATTTGATCCAGGGAGGTTCGAAGGGAGTGGACCAGCACCCTACACATTCGTACCCTTCGGAGGTGGCCGTCGAACGTGCCCCGGGAATGAATATGCACGGATGATAGTTCTCGTGTTTCTTCACAACATAGTGAAAAATTTCACTTGGGAATTAGTGGACGCAAAGGAGAATATCTCTGCTAATCCGCTTCCTATCCCCGAGCAAGGAATGCCTCTTCGACTGTTTCCACGCTCTCAGCACTCCAATGTTTAAGCAATGATCCATCTTACTGGGGATTTACTCATATTATCTAGAAATAAGACTGCAAATGTTGGCGCTCAAGCAGCTTAGATATTATTAGCCCCTATCATGTGGGAGCTAGCAATTGCACGAAAAGAAGGTGCAGAGTTTCTCTATTGTATGGAAATTATTATGTTTTAGAATATAATTGAATGAATGTATTAGAAAACATTGTTTTATTTTTTAATTTTTATTTATTTATTTTTATATATCAGTCTTTAATATATTGACATTTGTTATGTTATAAATTTAATATCGTTTTAAATTAAGGTATTTAGGTAATAAGGAGTTATATTTTAAGTAATTATTTTAAATATTTATTTCAAATATTTTTTAGAGTTATTTTTGGAATCTTTAAGACTAAATTATAGTGGTCAAATATTGAAATTACTTCTTATATCAAGCTATTTTATTTAAGCTAAAATCTAAATTTCATGATTGAACATCCTTTTTTTGTTTACACTATTAGAATGTTCTCTTGTAGTCATAGGGGCATTGTCTACTCCTATCTTGCATTTGTAATATTATGCTAACAATTGTATACATTGATGACTGGAACTACATTGTAGGCATTATACTATATGCAAATGTTTATAAACATGTCATTACAAATTTGTGACTAAGGTATCTTTTTGCTTCATCCTTAAGGTAAATACTTAAACATCTCTCTTGTCTAAAATGCAATATTTCTTTCCAAAAAATGACAATACTTCTATCCAAGTTTTAACTTTGTAGCTTGTGGTTTTAATAGTATGTTGAAGATAAACATACCTTCCAAAATATAAAAAACACAATATAGAGTATTTTAGATTGTAGAGATATTATATAGCCCAAATTTTATTTGCAATCATGAGTCAATAGTAAATGTTGATTTGCTTTCATGTCAACTAATCAATAGGTAAAGAACATTAACAAAATTGAGAAAACACTTATTTCACTAAGTGAAATCTTAATAAGTATTGTCATCTTTTAATCTCAAACCATGAATAATAATTAATGATTATATGTTCATTCTTTTCATTTATTTTTGTTTCATTTTTTCTAGAAAATAGTAATAAAACCTCTTAAATTTTGAGAAAATTTATAAACATGAATATTCAATCTAAAGAGATTGGAGTGCATGTATACTATTTCATAAACTATTTTTGACAAGGAAAGTTTTGCAACTTTAATATGGTATTTAAAGAAAAAATATATAATTTTAGATGCACAAATAAGAATGGCCTACATATTTCGAATTTGATACTTTATTTAATAAATAAATAAATCAAGTTATTTTTTAATAGAAATTTTGAACCATAAGAAAAATTAAGGGTTAGCATAGAACTACTTTTCATTTTCATGTCATCTTATGTTAAAATATAAACTATAAAGTATATTTGATAACAAAGAGTCATGTCTCATGTAAGAGACACACATATCCATATATTATATCTATTTAAGGGTCTTTGGATCTGTAATCTAATATATGAGATAATAGAGAAAATTTATTCAAGCTCTCCAATTTTAAACCTAAAACATAATTTTTCTTTATATATTTTTTTCCTTAAGCGTAATTTATATTGCAGGAATGGAATAAAAACATAGTGAAGTGAACTCAAGTCTCTAAAATAGTTGAATTGGTTGCAGGGGTTTAATTCCATGATTTTTTGCACATCATATCATCATCTAAACATATTTACTATTTATTTGTTGCACTAGAAAGTCAGAGCTTGCATGGAATGAAGTGGTAAAGTGAAGTAGTTTGAATGCTATTTGAGAAATTAAAGGTGGCAACTAATACAGAGAGGATTGATACTTCAATACAATGTAATTCATTGGGTGATATATTTGAAGTATATAAATTTTCTTAATGGCATGAAGGTAGTAGTCCAACTATCATTTTCATAAGTGTTTCCATATTTAGTTTTTATTTTTTGGATTGCCCAATTGGTGTATATGAATGATGATCTATAAAATTTGGAAAAAAAAAATTCAAAAGGGAAAAGTAAATAAATATCTTTTCTTTCAAAGAATATGAATTTGTGAAGAGGATACTTTTTTGAATGTGGTATCA
The DNA here is from genome assembly GCA_007115665.2 of Sequoiadendron giganteum. Classification (NCBI taxonomy): domain Eukaryota; kingdom Viridiplantae; phylum Streptophyta; class Pinopsida; order Cupressales; family Cupressaceae; genus Sequoiadendron; species Sequoiadendron giganteum. Next base: position 105,618,912 of record CM021107.1, on the reverse strand, counting down.
CAGTTTAGTTTGGTGATTACATAATTAAGTACCTGATTATATGCATTTTTGGTGTGGTATAGTTTAAAAATCATGATTAAAACATAAGTTTGAAGAGATATAAGTTCATTAGTAGATCATTTCAAATCATGAAAGAGTGAAGGTGTGTGAAGACACCAAAATCAATTGTCATCAAATATTACCTAACTAATTTTATTGTAGTTGAAATTTGATTATAAGGAAATCATCAAAGAGAAAACAAAGAAAATAAAAACTTAACATGTATTAATAAAATTTTGGAAGAAGAGCTTGAAAAAATTACAAAGAAATATGAAAAATTAGAAGAGAAAAATAGGTCACAATTTAAGGAAGATATATCAACATTGAGAGAAGAAAATATTGTATTTAGTCAATTACTTGAAGCTTACATAAAGGAAAATTGATGTCTAAAGTCTAATCCTAAATTATGTAATGTGTCATGTGATACAAGTGAATTGTTTTATTTATTAGATGAATTGTTTGATAAATGTGATATAGCTAAAGCCTCTTTTGATAAAAAAGTGTAAGGCAATAATATTTTTGAGTCTAAAAATCATGTTAATTATGAGGATAATGAGAAATGATGTTCTTCAAAGAATGTTGGATTTAAGATAATGAAAAGAATGGGATGCAAAGGAAAAGGTTTGGAAAATATGGAAAAGGAATTATAGAGCCCATTGAGCCAATTATAAGGCTAAAGAATAAAGGCCTTGGATATGTTAGTAAAAATAAAAATGATGTCATAGGTGTTATAAGTTCAAACAAATTATCTCAAGGAATACAATGCATACGATGTTCTCATTGTCATAGGCATGTCTGCATAGAAAAGATTTGTGTTGGGATCTTCAGCCTTGTATGATCTGTGGATTGAAGAAATATTCTAAGAAATTGTGCTGGAATAAAAAATGGAAGAAACAACCTCTACAAGATAGTATACAAATAGATTGTGGATGGATCGGTGTATCTAATTGGTTAAAGGTCACAAGTATGTTCAAAATATTGTACAAGCATAAATATTCTCATGTCAAACAAAATAGTAATCGTGTAAGGTTAGATATCATCCTAGAAACCTTGTAATTTAATCTATGATTTTTTTACTACTATAAAGGCTACTTGAATAATATCCATGTAGTGGTACAAGATTTGAAGTTGGAGCATTCATATATGCAATATTTTAAGTTAGAGCAATCATATATATATAGAATAAGTATCATTGATCACAAAGATCATTGTCGAATGGTTGTAACATTGATTCCAAATATCACTGTTAAACCTAAAAATTGATATTGTTGATTGTGAAGATCATTGTTGAATAGTTGTAACACTGATTGTGAAGATCATTGTTGAACCTAAAATTTCTTTTGTGGCCACAAAGATTATTGTTGAATAGTTGTATCGTTGATCACAAAGATCATTGTTGAACCTAAAAAATTATAGTATTGATCACATTGAAATTGATCGTAGAGATTTTTGAAGGTTTTGGTCGTAAAGATCATTATTTAAATTGATCACAAATATCATTGTTTAAATTGATTGTAGAGATCATTGATAAATCTATGAAGGTTTTGGTCACAAAGATCATTGCTAAATTTTGAAGGTTTTTCATCATAAATATCATTGGGAATGCTTCACTTCCTGAATTGATATAACTATGAAGAATGTCTTACTATGGATAATGATGGATAAAAAAAATCAAGGTTATTCAAAAGAAGGATAATTTTTTACTTTCAAGAAGGAATTTCTGTTAAATATTCTTCATTTTTACATGGGTAGCTAATAAACATATTTGTTATAGGTGGCCCCCATCATCTAATTAAGTTGTGTGATAAAATAATGTTTATTGGGGGTGTTAAAATATAAACTATATTTAATCACAAAGAGTCATGTCTCATGCAAGAGAGACACATTTCCATGTATAATATTTATTTAAGGGTTTTTGGATCTATAATTTAATATGTGAGATAATAGATAAAATCTATTCAAGCTCTCTAATTTTAACATCTTTATTGTATTTTCATCAATTTCTTTCTTCAAAAAATTATGAAAAATCTCACGTGAGATTTAGTTGACACAAAGGAGAATATATCGGCTAATCCACTTCCTACCCTGAATAAGGAATGCCCCTTCAACTACTTGCATGCTCTCAGCACCCTAATGCTTAGGCAACAATCTAGCATATTGGGGATTTAATCATATTAGCTAGAAATAAGCTCACAATGTTGGCTATCAAAGATTTTAAATATTATTAGCCACTATCATGTATGAATTATAACAATCAATATTTTGAAGATATTTTAATTAGCTATGGGTTGATGTTGTAAGAAGTTGGGTCCACAAAAAGCTCAAAAAGTGAAGTATTTTTGCTATTTTTCAGAATTTGTCACACTTGGACTAAAAATTTGAGGCAATTACACAATGAATCTTAAAAAAAGTCAATAATATGAAATTTAGAATTCTAAATATAGTTTCCAAATATGCAATTTATTCAAATACCCAGATGATAGAAATTGAATTTTGATAGGGATGTATAAAAACAACTTTTTAAAAGTCATTTTTTTTACCATACCATGCATGTGTACGGAAACCACTTTTTGACCTAAATAAAAGCATTTTTCTAATTCCTTTTGGGGAAAGATAGCTAACAATATGAAGATTGATGAGGATATTTTTTGTAATTTTTTTCTGAATTTTTTTTATTGATTTTTCATTGGCCTTAATTGTTGTTTTTAAAAATCAACATGTACAGACAACATAACTGGACCTAAACTAAACATTTTTTGAATCTTTATTTTTCATTATGTAGAGAATGTTTTGAAGATTGATGCCATATAATTTTTTTACAAGAAAATTAACCAAAAAGAGTTATTAAAAACAAAAAATGTCTAATATTTCAAGTTTATGGACTAGTTTGCTTAGAAATTAATTAAAAAATAACAAATCTAATCTAATCTTTAAAAAATATATATATTTGGAAACTAGACATCATTTTTTCTAATGCCCATTTTAATTTCATAGATTGATTCAAAAATAAAGTTCATCAGCCATATTGCCAAAGTTGGACATTTCTCTTGAACCTACCTTAGTTTTTAGTTGCAGGTCAAAGGCTAAGGGTTGGGTTGCCAAGCCTTTCCCAAGCCTAAAACCGAGGCAACATGTGGGTTGGGGATTCAAAATTTTAAAATGCATACTGTAATTAGGGAAAATCAGATATAAAACTAGAATAACAAGATATCAAAACCCTAACTAGCACAATAGAGTACAAACAAGCATGAAAATCAAAATAACAAGCAAATGCAAACCAATCTCCAAGCTTGAATTGATTTATCTCATTGCTCTTCTCCACCTGCATGAAAATGCATGGTTTTGAAGGTTTAAATGTTGATATGTTGATTTCTCATTTTTGCAGCATAACGATAAGATGAATATGATAGAAGAAAATAGATAGATAGATGAAAAGATTGAGAGAAATTTTGGTAGAGTGAGGATGCTAGAAGAAGATTCCCCAAATGGCATGTGAAAGGCTTGATTTATAGGAGAAGGCTGATTTGATTCGATGGCCAAGATTAAAAGTCAAATTTGTGATATGTATGGCTAGGATCAAAAGTTTATTTTAGTGTCTATGACACACATTAAGTGGATTATGACATGAGACCAAAATTAGGATGTGAGGAAATAAGTGGGATTCTATTCTTTATTTTGGAAGAAAAGATGCTTATGATGCACAATGAATGGGGTAAAAATAGGATGTGAGTGGGAATCTCATAATTTAAATAATAAAATTATTTAAATTATTTATCCATGTGAAGAGTTGTAGTCATGTGACACATGTTGCAATGTGACAATAAGTGAGGGATTAATTCAAATATTTAATTTGAATTATTTTGAGACATGTGAATGGGGGAATTTATTTAATTAATTAGGAAGGTGATTAAGTGGAATAAATGGGATAAGTGGGATAATGTAATGAATTAGGATAAAATATTACAAAATGTCTTACAAGGTCATGCATCGACTAGGTAATATTATGACATGGACAATTTTGGGTGTCTACACATACATGTTTTTAAAAATGTGTACCCATTACAAAACACATGCATATTCTTTATTTTCTTGATTATTTAAAAAATTAAATACCTTTTAGAAACGCATGTGTTTTGCATTATAAAACGCATACGCATTTCTAAAAGGTATTTAATTTTCTAAACAAATGACTTGTACATGTTATAAAACACATATGTACTATATAACATGTATGTGTTATAATGTGTGCGCGATTTTTTAGGCTCGAGCACCTTAAGCATAATGCATACGCATTTTTTAATAACACGTATGTGTTTTTTGTAAGAATTTTTTTGGCCGAAACTTCCCCTCTTTGTGGACCCAACTTCCTGATTTTAACCCTATTAATAATTGTTTTGTTAAATATAACTTTTTAAATTAATATTTATTTTTATTTTTCAAATATTATTATATTTTTTTTTTAAATAATTGTAAAAATTTCAAATGAAAAAGGTTATTGATTGAAATAATCGATATTTTTAAAAAATTGAGAATAGATAGAGAAAATATTTTTTTCCAATTTAATGTATAAAAGACAAATGTCTATAATATTAATTATCAATTTACTATTTTACATTTTTTTAATATTTATAAGACAATAAAAGTCTAACATTTCATACTGATTATTTTTTAAAAATAAATTTATAATTTTATATAAATATAAAATTAATTATTTATAATTTTATATCTATAAAATGAGACAATTGTCAAATTATTTATCATCATTTAGTTTTTTTATTTTTTTAATTAATGTAAAGTGTTATGTTAAATATTGGTATCCTTAATATGTTGAGAGGCATAACTAAAGTTACAATAAGGATGGAGTTTAATGGTGTGAGTGTGTTAACAAAAACTAAAACAAGTCAATAGATTCTTTATAAAAATAAAAATATAAAATAAATCTTATATTAAATTAAAAATTTCTTCAAATAAAGTCCGAAAACTGTAAATAAATTTAAGTAAATAAAAACAATTCTTACAAATTAAATAAAGTAAAATCATTCTACAATAAAATAAAATAAAACTTAAAACTAATACCTCTTGCCATTTTTTAAAGATATGTTATTTAAGAAATATATACTACTTAATTATAGATCATTTGTGTGTTATATTAACTTAATATTGATATATACACATATACCCATGCATGTGCACATACTTATGAATTTTAAATAACTAGTATAGATTCTTTAAATACATCTATCTACAATTTAGAGTCATTTTATTTATTAAAAGTTATTTCATTTGACTTAAGAAATATTTTATTTAATATAAAATCATTGTATTTACTACATACATGCATATACACATAAATTTTATTGAACTTATATTGTCTACTTTATTTTTTGATAATGCATTTGTTTTACTTTTGAATGTAAATTTTAATTTTGCTTTCCAAAAAAATACCATTCATTATTTTGATAATTTTATTTTTTTAAATAGTTTATTTGCATCTATTTTTTTATATTTATATTTTTTTAAATTAAAATATTTTTTTAAATAGATTAATTTTGGTCTACCAAATAAAAAATTTGATGGTAAATTTTAATTATGAAATAGTAGATTAATTATATTTTCATTTTTAATTTATTTTCTATAATGGTTAGTTATTTCATTTTAAATAACATTTATGTGTCTATCTAAACTTATGATTTAATTTTAAAATTTTATTTGTGTTTCTTCTATATTTTTAACTTGGTTAATTATTTAAGAATATATCTTTGAGGTATTTTTTATTTATTTTTTGTTTAATTTAAGGTAATATATTAGTGTTTATATAGTTTTAAATGACATATTTTTAGCCTCTTTATGTAGGTTGATCCCCAAGTCTAATTATTGAGTGTCTAGTCTATGAATTTAGACATGTAGGTTCTTGAACCAACAAATGGCATTGTTGCTAGGAAATATTTGAATTCATTTCAAACTATTTTTTTTGTATTTGCATTAGTATGACTCTACTAGTGAATAAAACCAACCTTATTTCCACTATTGGAGACTAATCTTGTCTTTAAGGTTTAATCCTCAATTTTTGAAGTGGTGAATCTATTGTTATATTTTAGAATGTCTTATTAAAATGATATTTTCTTTGTAAAATGTTGGTATTGCAATGTATGTTAGAGCACTTTGGAGTATTAGAAGGTATATGAGACATTGAACTTTAATGACATTTCTAATTTTCCTAACCTTATACCTAATAAGGTCAAAAACGAGTTACAAATTTCTATGGAAGAGGTGTTGAATTTGGTCACAAACATATTTAGGCTAAATGTTAATTTGACACATAAGTGTGAAGAGAGTGTTCAGGATCTTATGGATTTTAAAAATTTAATGTAAAACAACTCTAGAGAATGCACACTCTAGACCTAAGCCTAAGTATGTATGTTGACCTAGGTACAAGGAGAAAGTGACATGATCAAGCTCAATAAGTAGTAATGAACCACTTAATAAGAGTGGGAAACTCTTCTTCAATTCATGATAATTGCAATATTTGGCCACTTTCATGGTTTGGAATGTTGTGTTATATCTTTCAGTGCATCTATTCACACTTTAGAGCAAGTGTGATATCTTTTGTCGCATTTGAGCTATCTTTTATTATATCTACTTGAAACATAGGAAAATGATAGAAGGGGGGAGGCCCTAGGTTTAGTGTATAAATCCTAAAGTCAATTCTACCTTTTTTGAGGGTTTCATTAAGATGAAAATCAACAAGGAAAATGGATTGACTTTCAACCATAAAGGTGAGTCAATCAGGCTTAGATATAATCCTTTTGAGTCTTGGAAATGGACTGGAAATGATTTTTTATGATTAAACTTATTAGACTATATGACCTAATATGAAAAATGTAAGATGTCGACAAATAATAGATTGGAGCAGTAAATTGCAGGCAGAAATATAAAGTGCAGGAGACTGTGTACCTATCCTAAAAAATTGGTTTTGGAATTGCACAAGAGGACTGGGATGCCTAGGTGCATATGGGTCTTTGATAAGGTTTTCTTCTCTACTTTTTGGGTCCTCTGATGATAGATCTAAGCTTTTGATTTTAAGTTGTAGAGTTTTTAGAATGCTAGATAATTTTGTAGGTGAGTTTTGTGGCTTGACAAGATGTAATGCTTTGAATGCAATAATAAGTCATTTGTCTTTAATCCTTTTTCAATCCTCTTCAGACATAATATTTATGCATTCACAAAGAGAAGATATGTTGTGCCATTTAGGGGCTTGCCTTAATCAAACATCGTATAAGTGTTTCCACTTACACAATGGCAATGTTAATGATAAAATAGATAATTGAAAGGAAGGAATGATGAAATCACAAAGTGTTGCAACTCACCACCCTTTAATGGCCTCCTTGAAGGACTAAAGTCATGCACATCATGTCAAGGTCTTGATCTTGCTTGCTTGATTTTCTTGAATTCTTTGGAGACCTACATAAGTGTTAGCCTTCACAAAATGATGATAACATGAACACACATAAACTCACATATTATTTGACATGATGTTTTTGAAAAGTTAAACAGCATTTACAGGTCGTTGTACCCTACACAACGAGCCACAAGGGCCAAAAAAGGACAAGTCTAAACAGCTTAAAAAATAGGGAAAAAACCAGAGACAGCCCACAAGCAGCACAACAACCGCAGAGAAATAGCAGACTAGCCAGCAACAGCAGCAACTAACTGGCTTCATCCCAGTTCTTGATCAGGAGGTCCACTGCCTCCTCTCCCACCCACTCTTTATTTTCCTGGCTATTGTTCCCCTCTAGTTCCTCCTTTATGGCATTTGACAAAGTACTTGTAACAAAGTGACCCAGCTTCATGGTGAAGCGGGTCAGCCCCCGAAATATTTTTTCTAGAGTGTCCAAATGCTTAGCCACCTTATCTGAATCCATCCCATGATCCATATCACCCTGAGCCTCACCAGGCTCATCCACCAGCGGCTGTGAAGGGTGCAAACCAAAGCCATCAGAAGGGAGCTTACTGTCCACTGGAGTAGGCTAGGGCCTCTCCACTAAATCTTCTTCCACCTCTTCTGACTCTTCTTCCTTGAAACCCTTGTTGTCCGACTACTCCTCATCCGAATCCTCAATAATTAATCTCTTCTTGTTGTTCTTAGCCAGCCTCCCAGATCTCCTCCTGACACTTTCCCCTCCAGTCATCTCTGTGTTCCCCACAACCGTGTCCCCTCTGGAATCTTTTCTAATCTCATTCTTACCCTTTCCTTCTTTGATAGTCATAGCCTACATGTATTTCTTCTTTCCTTTTTTCGACATAGGGACAGTAACAGTCGTATCAGCCTGAGTCACTTTTAGCTCATAGAGCCCTTCCACCGCACTAGCATGAGCCCTACCCAACCCACCCTTAAGCTTTTTGGAGGTAAATTTGGTCTTGGCATTCCCTAGATCAATATTAGACTTTTGAGGAGGACTCTTGGACTCAGCCGGGGAGATATGCACCGTGGAGATGGGTTCAATGTTCTCAACACAGACAGTGGTGATGGCTTTGGGCGGGTAGAGGGAAAGATGTTAGGATCTTGAATTTCTACAATAAAGCTTTGAAATGTTGCTCTTGGCTTTCTTTTGACAATAGTTTTTGCTCTATGAATGCTTTTTTATTTTTTCTTAATATCCAAATGATGCAATAACTAGGTATTTATAGGCATTTCTCTAATTTCTCGAGAATTAAATCCTGATAGTCGACATTTAAAATTTGAATTTTGAATGTTACAATGGCCACTCCAATGCATTAAAAATTAGTCCCTAGTAGAATAGGGGGGCCCATATTCCCGTGGGTGTATCCAGGTCCTAGCCCTATTTTCTAGGACATAATGTATCAGAGGCAAAACATTAATTACTTGCATTTGTTCAATGTTCAAGCAATTTATCGAAAAGTGGTTCAAATGGGCTATAGAATGCATAATTTTAGGAAATTAGGGACTCAATTAGGATCAATAATTTAGGGGGAGCAAAAATAGTTTGAAATTGTCAAGGGTGACAATTTATGACCCCGTGGATACACAATGATTTTGCACATCATAGGTTTTAAACCCCATGTTGTGTAGATTGGTATGAAACCTGACATACATTAAACCTACCCCTACATGCCTCAATGGTTATTTTTACTACTTATATGTATGTAACCCAACCTATTTTTACATTACATCGCACAGAAATGTACTGACAGTGCATGTAGATTTTTTACCTTGCAAGGTGTTAATCACAAAATCTTATGCAAGGTCAGCATATTTTGTCGAAAATACATGAAGGTTACCGATTTGTCATATGTAGAGTCGGTGAAATTCACTGCTCAAACATCAAACAAATCAACCCATACCTACGTCCAATGTCTAAGTAGTAAAATTTATCGTTTCAACACACCTTCGATGCATATTGCATTTTTTTTAAATACCAAGCATACATGTAACGGCAGTAAAATTTACCACTAGTATATGTGACCTACCAAACCAAAACTCGATCACCAGTGCATGTAGCCTTAAGTTCTCCTGAACGAGCGGTAAATTTCACCACTAGTGCATTTATATAGTCCCACATTTTTGTGAGTGTAGATTCAACAAATTTCTCCACCCTTACATTAAACCTTTTAAATGCAAAGTGCAAGAGCAGAGTTTTTCCATGACTAAACACTTAGACATTTTACCCACATGCAGAGTTGGCAAAATTTTCTGACCTTGCACTCTAATGTTTTACCTTGTGTAAGGGCGGAGAATTTCTTCACCGTTGCATCTTTTTTTCTACTAATGTGTAGGAGTACTAAAATTTAGCGCAACTGCACAAAATGTTAAAAATACTTGTAAAAGCATTGATTTTCACTACCTTTACACCCAAATCACCAAAGCACATGTAGAGGCGTTAAATTTTAGGACTATTACACCAAAATACAGATTTTCAAGCTAACGCTCAAAAAAAAAATTTCCTTCGCATCCAAGTTGTCAATTCACTTACATCTACTCATTTTTCTAGCACCTTGGCACCTAAATCCCTCAAGCCAACGCACTTGCTCAAAATTTTCCCACTAGTGCATATTACCCTTTTTTTCTCTAAAACTAGGAAATTTTACCTTATTGCTATAGTTTCACTTTGAAAAAAGCAATTCCATCAATTTATGAGCCTTTTCCAAGAAAAGATAAAGCCATGAAGTATAAGTATCAGGAGTTTTCCTAGTGACCTCGAGATCTTCCAAAATCAATGAAATTAAGGATACTGAGATAGGACGTGTGGATATGTCCAAATTTATGGATTGGACCAAGAAGCAACCTTTGACCGAAGGAATGAGATACATAGTTGAAAGTAACATTCAATTATTGTTCTCTTTCCCAATTTTCGGACACAATCCTAAGTTTTTACTTGCAATGGTTGTGCACTATAAAAAAGATGATAGAAGTGTCATAAATGTTGATGGACATGTGGTGATTAGGCTCGACGTAGAGTTTTTTTATTTTATCTTTCAGTGTCCAAGCATTGATAGATATTTAAATCTCACAATTCATAAGGTGTAGGCACATTATGACCAAGATCCAAATAATTGTAAAAATACAATCAACGCAAGATGGTTAAAGATTCCATGGAAAATCATTTCAATATGGCCAAAGAGTTTTCCTAGGAGTTTTTTTTTTTGAGGAAATCAATTATTTAATTACCCTTCTCAACAAGGTAAAAGGTTTTCCTAATTCCTCTAATTTTCAAGATTCAATGTTTTCAAATATTCATTTCATTAAGAAGAGGAAGCAGAAAATTTATTGGGGACAATAGATCACTGATGCTATCCATGAGCAACTGGTAAAAATGCCTACATCTTTGAAGTTTTCTATGACTTCATATTGGGTATAGGTTGTTGCATCTATGAGGAGCTTTCTAGGACTAACATCTGAGGGGGACATAAGGCATATTCTAGTATATCAATACTATCCTCAGTGACCCTAAATTAAAGCATTCATGATTTCTAAAGGGTCAATGATGCCTTCTTTACTACTTTTCTAGGCTTTGATAAACTATTGGAGAATAAAAGGGTTTCAGATAAATCTTGGGTCATAGTCAATAGATATGGTTGCTTGTATTTGTAATTTCCCATGTTCAATTACCTGAGATTTGTTTGTTTTACGGGTTATCCTTAAATGCTCCCAAGGTACCCACTAAAAATATTTTTCTTATGGAGCTCTACAAGAAAATAATAGTTGTACACAGTAAGCAAATGGAATCTCATAAGCTAGGTTCTAAGTTTCCTCTCTCTATTGGTAGATATTCAATTCTTACTTCTCCAAAAGAAAAGGTTGTAGAATTAGAAATGCAATGGGTCACCATGAAGATGTACAAAATGAGGCCCAACTTTGATTATAGAGGAATGAAAGATAGAATCAATAAATTATGCAACCATATGCATAGAATTGAGGATGTGTGGACTAATTGTAGGATGGAAGAGGAAATAAGAAAACTAGATTACTATTGGTCAACCTTAAAACGCATTGAGAATCTTGATCTTGTAGATATTCCAAGAGGTATCAAAGATGATGAAGACATCTTGGATCCAACCTATGAGAGAAACAACATTGCAAGAATTCCTCTACCTTCAATCCAATGGTCTCAGAAGGAGATGATTTCAATCAAGGGAAGATTTCAAACTATCATTGATAATACAAATGTTTGGCTACAAGAGAAAGGAATGAGATTGAAACAATTAACCAATTAATCTAAAAGAGAATAACTTGAGGTTCATGTGGGTAGGAAAGCTAAGATGGGGACAAAGAGCAAGGAAGATGTTCCTAACTCCAACAAAACCCCCAAAACAAAGATTAAGTTTATCGTTAAAGTGAGTAAAATTCCAACCATTGAGGGGCCATCTACCGCAATAGAAGAAGTGTTAATTCAAGAGGAAAAGCAAGAGGAAGAAGGACAACATGAGGAAGCACAAATTTCTCATCATAAGAACATTCTAGAGGACCCTCTCATTACTTCTCCTATTAATTCTATTATATCTACCCCTACTCCTCCCACTACTATTTTTGAACAATATTTTCCATCAACCTCTAGTGTTTTTGGTGTTACTATTTTTTTTCACCTACTAGTTCTATTCATTCCATTCATTCATCCCAAACATAAAGATCCATTTTTGATAGCCCTAGGAATGAATTTGAGAATATCTTTGGTTCACCTTCCAGTATTCCAAGTTTGTCTTCACCCTCCTTTGGCGTAACTTCTCAATTAGAGCTAGATAAGTTTATTGTTGAATCTGTGCAAAATGTGACAAATGTGGAGACTCCAAAAGCTATTTTGACTAACACCCACCACTTGTTACAACAAATTTTATGACTACAACTCCAGCTTTCCAAACCATGACTACATGACTTGAAGGGATTTCTTCTCCTCTTCCACCTTGGTTGCAGAGTCAAACACCAAAAAGGAAGAAGCAAGTTATCTCCCCACATAAATTTGATTTTAGTCAACTAGCGCCAGTAAATAAAAAATCCACAAAGAAGTCGAAGACACTTTCTCGAGTTTGGTAGATAAAGCTGGGTATAAGTATAAAAAATCTGCACAACCTCCTCCTACGAAAGAAGTAGAAGATATTGATATCTCAGAGTACTCAATAACTAGGATTGAACTTGGTAAGAAGACTCATGAGTGAGAAGTATGATCAAGAGAAAAAGGAAAATGGATTAGTATAAAGCTAGAGTAGAATAACTAACCTCGGTCCTTCAAAAGTACCCAATCTTCAGAGTTCGTTGAACCTGTGGCAACTAGTATTGAATATCTTGTCCTACATAAGGTAGAGAAGACTTGTTCTAGATTCAGGGTAGTGGGTGATTTTATTGATAGAATGATGGAACAGAGAACATAGCTTTTGAAGATAGCTATAGAGAGAATGGGGAATATAGAAGATATAAAATTAGAGCTAGATAAAACTATTGACATATTTTTCCAAGAGAAACAAGAAATAGAAGGCATTTTAGAGGTTTGGATTAAGATGAAGGAAATGAAGCTCAGTGTGTTAGTAGATATTGGGATAATTCCCAATAGAGAAATATTTTTAGAGGTGAAGGAAACAATGAGACATAATATATATATCATCAAAGGTTTGATCAAAGACTTGCAGTAAGCTTGAGAAGTCAATGAAGACAATAATTTAAATCTTGTCAATAGAATTGAGGAGTTTACTTATAGATCATTGGATGACAATCAAAAAATCCTTCCATCTGATGAAGTTACATGAAATTTCACATCTATGATATAGAAGAAATTTGATGATCAATCCTTCTCAGTGGCTTCGATGGACAAATCGCTAGACATTCAACTCACCCTAGATAATCTCAAGGTATTTTTGGAAAGACACGGGAAAGCTTGCAATACCATCAAGAACTCAATAAAAAAAGTTCTTGGTATCTCCAAGCAAACCTCAAGTCCTGGTAATGAAGAAGTCTAGGCAATTTTGAAGAAATATGAGGAATTTTTGGGGAAAATGGTGGAGAATGATGGACTTGTTTTTCCTAGACTTAGTTTATTTTTCAGTATTTTTTCTTATGTAATTAGTTTTTGATATTTTACATGTCTTTTATCAATATGTAACTACATGTAAAAACAACACAATTCTTAAATCAAATCAGACTATGATGTTAAATAATTCAAATTAGTTATTACTTTCCTAGATTAGCTCTCAACTCTCCTCTATATATATGAGGGGGTTTCTTTTGTAATGAACCCTTTGATTTTTTGAAGTAGAATGTTTTCCATTTTTACAAGCATACTTGAATCTTGACCTATTGAATGTGCATATCAAAAATTGATCAATAAAAGAGGCATATTTGCATCCAACCTTTGTTTTGGAGCACATTGGTTATGTGTAAGATTTTTCTTACATCTTTCTTATCACATTTTCTTGAAATTGGTTTATAAAGTAGCATGATATTTTGTTATTAAAGGGAATTCAGATATAATATTGATACTCTTTGTGCTTCCTTATTGCATTTGTATCTTATATGTTTGTATGAGAACTTGGTTGATAACACAGATACTTTGAGCTACGGTTATTCGCTACATTTGTGTGGATATTTTGGTGTTTTTTGTTGGAGTCTTTGAGTTTCAACATGCATCACTTGTTATCTTTTGGAATCATTGTTGGAAATAGCAAAAGTCTTTGAGCTTTTGTTGGTTTTTGAACTATGAAATCACTGGTATCTTTGAATATTATTCGTACATCTAATCAAGTTGGATATTGGTTATTACTTCTCTAGATAATACTTTGAAGTAGATTACTTGTCATAATAATTATTTTTGAAAAAAAGGAAAAACGTTTTTGAAAAAAAAACAAGAGAAAAGGATGATTGTAACACCCAATTGATAGTTTTAGTATTTATAATCTTGCTTTGTTACTAGTTAGTTTAGAGAGAAGTAAGAAGAGAGCCTCCCCTTTCTCGGAGGGGATATTAATTTCTCATCATAGTTGTGGCTGAAATTATCATTTTGTACAATTGTTAAAGGAATTACAAAATATTCACCCAACATTTTCTATTTGGAAGCTTTTGGATTGTGTTCAATTATTATCCCATTTTTGTTACCTTGTTCTATGTTTAATGCCTAAATAGTGTTTGGGCATGATGAACCTAGTATTTGATTGTCTAGATGGTAGAAAACAGTGGCTATGAATGTTGTCTCAAATCTTAAAATGATTTAAAGGCTACATTATCTAATATTTAATTAATTGATAACTAAATAAATTTATTGAGTAAATTAAATGAACCAAGATATAAATCAAAAAAATATTTAGAGTTCTTGCATAGTATCAATATGAAATGTCAAGGAGATACCACATATACGTAGAGTATTTAGATATCACTTGAAACCTCCCCTCAACTTGTAACATGAATTCATACTCAAATCCACAAGGCCATATCTTCATGCCAATGTGATGACACTCCTTGTCTCCTTTAAAAACCTCATCCTTGATGTTGTTGGGTTTTTCATCTAAAGTGAGATTGACTCCACCCCATGTGTGATTATATGAGACCTAGATTATGTATGTTTCTATAACTATTTTTTTCTTAATAGTTGATATGTGTTTTCTATGTGATTTGGTTCATTTTTAATGCATGTATGTTGGTGATGTTTCCCTGGGGTAATTTTATGTTATGAATGGTGGATCATGATTGATGGAATTTTATTCTTTCATGATTTATCATATCATTTATCATGTGTATGTTATGATGGTTGTTCACAATTATGGCATGTGTGTGAGCCATAGACCCTTGTTTGGTGTGAGTGTGTTCATTGTCCCATGTGACTATCTCCTAGACCAATTGAGTGAACCTATGGGTACCACATGTTTGGATGGTTCTCAACAACTATTGTGGACTAGAATATCCATTGGAGTGGCTTAGGATCATGCACAAGATGAAGAAAGGCTTCATATCTCTCTTGGTTACCTCATTTACAAAAGATATAAAAATGTATTATTTAGGGTATTTCAATACTCTTATTTAATTTTAATATTATATTTAAACCTATATTTTTTATGGATTGTAAAGTACCCCCATAAGTGGTGGTGGTTTGATTACTATGTTTACCAAATGTTGATGTCGGTGTTAAACATGCATGTCAACTTATATGATTTTCATCATTATTGATATAATGATATAATTAAATTAGAACATATTTGAATTTGGGATTAAAGTGATAAAAATGTGATAGAAAAATAAATTATAATATCATTGGATTATGTGTTAGTTTCATCTTCCTAGGCTTGGGTTGTATGTTAGGACCCGCAACAAGGTGATGTCATGTTGGTTCTCTTCACCATATGAGGTAAAGTGGGTTATGTGAATGACATTCCTATTTATCCCCAATGTTCTTGGACTCATCTTGGAGTCCTTGTATACCTTCCAATGCTTGGGAAGCATCTTGTATGTTTGGTTGCATTTTAGAGATCAGTTATGAATGTCCACCATGATCTCCCCATTATTTGTGGTCATTCCAAAGTTTGTGTGTGATGTAAAATTATTATTTTTTATTCTTGGGTATTGTCCCTAAGTACAAGACCTACAAATGTTCATACATTTAATATCTAGTTAGAACTAAAACATAGTAAAAGGATTGAAATATAGATTTTGGATTCCAAAAAAAATCTACTCATATGCAAGAATTGAAAACCTACATATTCATGCTATTGTCCCTTTTGGTGTGTTAATTTCCTCCTAACATTCTATTATATTTTTTGCATGGTGTAGTCCTTTGACACACTATAGTCCTTTTTTTCATTAGATACTAGTATTTCTAGGTATTTATCAAGGAAAATTTGATACAAAAGTTGTTCCCCTTGTCCTTGTGTCTTTCTATGCCATCACTTAGCTAAAAAGTGTCTCCATTTGAAATTTATTCCATACTTTGAATTGGGAAGCATTCCTTTGCACAAAAATTACCCATTATTGTTTCTATCAATAGAGGGTTTGTACCTCCTAGTGGAACAACCTCTTGTGAAATTTTATCCCTTGATTTTTATTTTCTTTATTATGGAGATATACCACCTTGTCTTGGGTAAGTGTTTCATGCATCCCAAGAAATAGTGATCATTTGTCTAGTAAAAATGTGATAACTCCTAGTTTTCCTACCAACTACATAAGGTTCACACATGGTGATGTGACTTTCATCAATTTTATTTAAGGGATAAATTTGACTTATTAGTTCCCTCATCCTACCCAATGTTGATTTTGTAAGAGATCACAATCATGAGGTTAGGACCCATTCCTCATCATGTAGCTCCACTCTCTCATAGGTTCATCGAGGTGGTTTCATCTCACAATTATTTTTATATACTAGAATTATGTTTCTCAAAGGGTTGTTATTCTTGACCACATCCTTCTTTTTCAACCCTATTAGTTGCACCTATTGTTAATCCCACAAGTTCTAGTTCTACCTCTATACTTTTCAAACTAAAGATAAAAAAATTCTAAGACCCACCCGTACCTTGCATTTAAACCTATCCTAAGAGTTATTCTCCACTATATCAGAGCCAACATATTTCCTATCCCACTTTATAGCCTATCTCAAGGCCCATTGTGTGATCCCACAATAGTGGTTTACAATTTTTGGCTAAACTGGACACTGAAATTATTATTTTTAACTAAATCTTCACATTCAGGCACCTATAGCGGCTAAACCATGAGGAATTTGAAGATAATGCAAACTAGAGTTTCATCACATTTTGTGTGTAGATTCTAAAAATATTTTTTTCAATTTGTTTGGAATAAGATTGCATTTCTTTTTCCATCTCCCACGAAAACAGGTTTTTTTCAAAAAACAACATTTTGAAAAAGTGGCGCTCATCGTATACAACATAACTTTATTTAAATGAAGGATTAAATTCTAATTTTTTTGAATTTAGATTTATAACTATGATATATAGCACTTTCATTTGGTATCATATTTTTTTATTCAATATTTTTTCTTTAATAGAGTTTCAAAGTCAAACCAATTGCAATTCGAACATAGGCAGACTGTATACAACATAAAAAAAATTGTATGTATCGAAATTCAATTTTATTTTTTTTAATGGATCAAGGACATCATTACCCAACACGAACATATTTTTAAAAAAATTATGTTGGTAATTTTCTATTTTTCCACATGTGCAAAACAGAGAGCTTGATTTTCGGTGAAAAACCTATGTTTAATAAAACTAAAAAAACACATACATAATAAAACCAAAACATATTAAAATTATATTCATGGGATAGCTCATTTTGAGGACTACCATAATAATTTGAAATAAATTTTAAATGAATTAATTTGATCCCCCAAAATTTAAATCAAAAGTTATTTTTTATCAGCATTTTGATAGGTGTAAAGGAGACTCATTTATAGGTATGGTTTAAAACTAGAGAGGTTTTATCCAAGGGGGTTTGATCTATGGTGGTTTGATCAAAACCTCTTCAATTGGAATCCTTAAAATGGAACTTTTAGAGGCTTAAATCATTATATTTTCTAAAAATATGTGATTTCAGCAAAAATCAGTTCCTCTCAGAAATTGTAAACCAGATTCTCATTGTATTTCCCAACCCGTGTCTTGGCCTATTTCCATGAATTTTTATTAGCCAACTTCCCATTCACCCATGCTCATCATTCTTCCTTCCCATATTTAACTAATCCATATAGACTTTGCATAGTTCTAGCTCCCTAACCTACAACTAAGTATAATTTTGAGTATTACCTTCCCCTCCCCACCACCAATCTAGACCCAAACTCATGGTTTATTTTTATTTATATACCATTAATATTATCATTTCTCAATATTTTTTGGTTTCTCTTATATAGACTTAAAATATGTTGATATTTATGAGGACCATATATCCATGAACTATTCTCCACTTGATATGACAACACATCTAGGAAATGGATCTCTCTTTGGATCAATTATAATTTTCCTATTTTATGATTGGTATTCACTCAAGCATTAGATATTTATCCTTCTATTATCCCAAATAGCACTAAAACTTCTATATGTGTAAAAATTTTGCATTGTACTGCTATTACTATTAACCTTCTCTATCTTGTAAATAATCATAATTGGGATGTTGTTGACTTGTTAGGTGAGGATCTTAATGATTAGGCATGTATGTTTAGTATTGTGTGTGTGTGCTTGTACATCTTGGTTTAGATTAGATATGTGGATGTTTTTAATGTATCTATGTCCTTTTATGTATATATGCCAATTCCCCTTAGAGGACCCATGATACTCTTGTAAGTACATGGATCCAAAAGGAACACCGCGTTGTTCTATTCTTCTATTTGTATCTCATATTTTTTCTATATACAATTGGTTTTGACTTAAGAATATTTTGGGATGATGCAAAATATTGTGACATTTATGTCTCTTGTATGTGAACCACCAAAAATATTGTATATGCTAAAAGGGAAAGAGGATTCCCCCAAATAGGCCCTTAGGTTTTTCACCTAGGAGCTTGGTTTAGGATGAATGACTCTCTTTCACCTAGTGATCTTGTCTTTTTGGTGATTGCATTCAAATGGTATGGATTGAGTAGGGTTGTGATGTATGTGAGGAGTGTGGATAAGTGGGTATGTGCAGGATCATGATGGGCCAAAAAGTGGCAATATGTAAGTGATATGATGGCCCATGTGGCTAACAACTTTCTTTTTACCCAAAATTGATGACATGAAAAGGGTTTTTAAAGTATATTTTCATCTTTCCACCATTATAAATTATTATTTACTTTGAACTTAATAAATTATTATTATTCATTTTCTATTTGAATTACGAGTAAAGTCCTAAATGATAGGCTAATTGAAAAACATCCATATCTTTCAAACAATATCACATTTTTTGAATCTGAAACATGTGTCACATTCTATGATTCACATACTATAAGATTAAAAAAAAAAAATTGAATTTCATGAAGTTTTGACCAAGTTAAGGTGGTTATACATACAAGTTTTTATATTTTTTAAATTTTTTAATAAAGAATTCATAATTAATTATTTACTTGGAAAAAAATTACAAAAAAATATGCATCACATCAAGAAATGAGTCCTCTACTTATATCTAAAATCTTATAAGAAAATATTATCATTTTATTGTGGTTAGGGTGGTCAAACAGACACCTACTTCTTATTTTTTCCCTGAAATTTAAGTAGCATTACATTGAAATTTCAAATTTTCACCACATAGATTTTTTATTTTTTTAAATAGACCTAGTAGTTTAGAAACTAAATTCAATTTCCTACAGCTTCTATTCTTACATATTTTTAAAATAATATAGATAACTTATTCAAATGTTTATGTCAAGTTACCTAACTCTGATTTTCTAAATTTTCATTGCTACCTAAGGGCTTATTTTTTCCATGATGATCCTGCACATACCCAAGTGCTAGAATGAAATGAAACTAAACTAACTATGAAATTTAAATGATTTAGCAAATGTAAACTATATGCAAGCTAAACTAAATGACCTAAATGTATGTAATCTCAAAGGAAACTAGAAAATACAGAGATTGTCCACCTGGGAATGGAAGCTTGTAGAAGAGGAGCCCTGGAATGTTCTAAAATCTGTCATAAATCTGTACACAGACACTTACGCCAAAATGGGTGACCTAGTCCTTATGTCAGGAAAATTTGTCGGAGTGGGTTTCTGCTAGAAGGGTACATCCAAAAATGTCAAAACCCTTTTTCAGGCCTGGTACACGGACAAGGTCACCAATGATGGTGACCTAATCCTCTTCGTACTTTTGAGAGATTCAAAGCTTGATTCTATGGGCCACCACTTGCACTTCCCTTCCTATCAAATACCTATGTCAGAATCTTTAGAAAATGGCCTGCAAGTTGTCCTTTTTCTCCACCTAGGGTTTGATGATTTGAGTTGACTTGAATGGAATGATTGTACCTTTTCCAACACTTTTAAACCTTGTCAAATCTGAATACAACCTACAAAACACATGCAAAGACAAGGAAAATGTTAGGGTTATAGATTAGGAGTTTTCCTTAGTCAAACCACATTGATGGTAATCAAACCCAAATGAGATAAAGTGAAAGGAAGAGATGGTTGACTAGTAAAGAAAGTAGAAACACTCACCAAATCCTTTGTTGTTGAAGTTTGCAACATGCAAGAATTAGCTCCAGTGGAGGTTGCTTGAAGTGCCTTTGTGCTTGAGTACTTGCTTGAGAAGCTTGAGTGCAAGAGTTCTTGTGAAGATGAAAATGATATTAGGGGGGGAATGGAGGTGAAAAACCTTATTTATACAAGATATGCCCTAATTTCTTGAAAATGTCACTTGATAGGTTGACACTAGGGTTTTGGAGGAAAATTCCTATTAGGTTTTTGTTTTAATTTTGAATTTTATGCCTAAAAGGACTAGGTCGCCCAAGGTGGCGACCTAGTCCACTTGGACAAATTCAAGTGGTGGTCGAGAATAAAAAGGTGCTAAATGATGCTTATCAGACTTGCCTCCCGAAACACACTTAATTCAAGCCCAAAAGTACATTAAGGGAATAATTTATCATTAAAAATGGTTGAATTAGTGATGATAAGCCTAGGAAAGTGTGAAAATACATTACAACACTTTGGTACAATGCTTGAAAAGGGGTCAAAAGGGGTTATTTAGGCGAATTGTGTTGAAAGGGTCTTAGAAAAGTGGGAAGATGTGTTACAACACTTCACATCACCTTTGTAAAACACCATTAGATTTTTGTTGATTAACAAGCATTCAAAACTAAAGCAAGGAAAAACAAGGCCAAAATCTAAGGGAAAAGGCCGAAATGAGTGAAAAAGTGTCAAAGGCTACACTTTTTGGCAACACATTTAGCCCCCACTTTAGTGAGAGGATGAACTTGCTTCAAACTCACACTAAAGTAGCCAAATCATGCATGTTGAGAGGGATCCAATGTAATCATTCTAGTAAAATGAGATGACTATGATCAAGAGGGATTATCAAGCCCTCAGGATCAAGATCCCATGGCAAACCGAACATAAGCACAAAAGATCACACAAGGAGTGATGTGAAATAGTGGAGAGAGAGAAAAAGTCAGATCAAGCTTCGATCGTTTGTCCAGCTAGTTGTGGATCAGATCTAGGTTGTTTTTTCGAAAGAAAAGGTGTACTCACTCTAGGCCAACAAGACTTTCAGTTGTCCACTGGGTGAGAATGCTGAAAAAAGGAGTGAGATACATACACACGGTTATTATGCACTCACACACACACAAAGGTGGCTATGGGGAAAGTCGTGCTGCTAGTTGGGCTTCCCGCTCAACCATACCAAAGTTATACCTCTTGATAACTTTGATAAGGTGCCACAAAAGAAAGGGTTGTGGTTCATGAGACAAGCAAAGCCTTGGATGCTTAGAGCTCATGAACAAGTGCAAGATAGCACCACAGTCATGCAAGTTGTGTTATGCAAGGTGGTCATGTATGCACAATGCAAAAATGCAAAAGAATAAAATGAAAAAGAGGTGTTCGAAGGAGTCTTATTTAGTTCATGTGAGGTCTTTAACTTAGGGAACATTGTGTCTAATGTCTCCAAGAGAGGACCAATTAAAGAATAGAAAATTCGCTGAGGGGATGCAACGTGTCGCATCAGGCCACTAATAGTAATGTAATATGCTAAGATAGGTCACACTTATGAATAACATTACACCCAATGTCATCCACAAAGTGATAAATAGGTATGTGCAAGATCATGATGGGCCAAAAAGTGGCGATATGTAAGTGATATGATGGCCCATGTGGCTGACAAATATTTTTCTACCCAAAATTGATGCAATAAAAAGGGTTTTTAAATGAGATTCTTAGCTTTCCACCAATATAAATTATGTTTTACTTTGAATTTAATAAATTATTATTATTCATTTTCTATTTGAATTACGACTAAAGTCCTAATTGAAAGGCTAATTGAAAAACATCTATAGCTTTCAAACGGTATCACATTTTTTGAAACCGAAACATGTGTCGCATTCTATGCTTCACATACTATAGGATTAAAAAATAATAATTGAGTTTCATGAAGTTTTGACCAAGTTAAGGTGGTCATAAATACGAGTTTTTATATTTTTTAAAAGTTGTAATAAAAAATTCATAATTAATTATTTACATGGAAAAAAATTACAAACAAATATGAATCACATCGAGACATGAGTCCTCTACTTATATCTAAACTCTTATAAAAAATTATTATCATTTTTTTGTGGTTAGGGTGGTCAGACAATCACCTACTTCTTATTTTTTCCCTGAAATTTAAGTACTACTGCATTGAAATTTCAAATTTTCACCAAATAGAATTTTTTATTTTTTAAATAAACCTAGTAGTTTAGAAACTACATTAAATTTTCTACAAATTCTATTCTTACATACTTTTTGAAATAATATAGATAACTTATTCAAATTTTTATGTCAAGTTTCCTAACTCTGATTTTTTGAATTTTCATCGCCACTTAAGTGCCTATTTTTTCCATGATGATCCTGCACATACCCAAACATGTCATATCAAGTGATAAGGCTACACTAGGAACCAAGGACAAAGAAAAACAAATGCTAATGAAAAAATAAATGATGCCCATGTATTCCCCCACTTTAAAGGAATTGCTACACATCATTTTGTGAGCAATTTCTTTAAAGTAGAGAAAGGCAAAATGCAAAAAGAAAGAAAAGGATATGAGATCCTACTTGGAAAGCCCTATGTCAAGTGATAGTTTTCCACAAAAGGCTGCATCATGTAGAAGAAAAGGAAAAATAAAAGAGAAAGGGGGTTTCCCCCAAAATGAAAAACCACAAACACATAAGGGATCTATGGATTTGGGGTCAGTATGTTCATTGCTACAATGTGTTGTTTAAAGAGCTCATAACTTTCATCATCTCCCCAAATGCATAGAACTGGAAGAAGAACACAAAGAGAGCGAAATAAAATGAAAAGAAAGAGTCATTTTGGGTCAACATGGAAGAGACATAGGATGTCTCGATGCTTTGCATCATCCCCAAAAGGACTGTAGACACAGAAAATTGGCAAAACAAAAAATGAAAAGATGAAAGATGTTGCGAAAATTGAAGCATGATTCACGTCGGGTTCACCAAATGTAGACCTTGAATAAATGGAAATCTACACAGGTAGACGTGTTTAATCTAATCTAACAAATATTAATCTAAAATCAAACAACTAAGAATGAGTAAAAATGAACAAAACAATTAAAACTATAACTAGAATAGTCTCACCGAATATGCGTCCACTCATTCGAATTATCTTGATTGTCCTTCTCCAATTTGTTGTCTCAGTATTCTTGCCCTCAGATTTTCAATATTGATGCAAGCATAACCTGGATGTATTGTCTTAGCAAAATATCAAAGATAATAGGTTCTTCTCAAAAGTATCGATTTCGGGAGAGGAATAATGATAATGACAGGTCAATTTATAGAAATTGGGTTTTCAAATGATCAGCTCAGATTCGAAAGAGAGATCAACAATAAAGATTGATGAATGCCATGCGATGTGAGTTTTGTGTCAGTTAGAATGCGAGTTAGGAAATTATGCAGGATAGAGATTAAATTAGAACAATAACTTAATCTTGTGTCAAGACTGTTCGAAAATAGAAAGAACATGAGTTCCAGATTAAATAAACAATTTGATCTTCAGTTGAGAGTCTTCAAAAATAGAAGAAATAGACTTTGTATGAAAAAAACTAAGTTAGAACTCGAAGAATAATCCATTTGAATGCACAAATGAATTAATTAATTAAATAAAGATATTTAATTAATAAACACATTCATGCATATGAGTTAGAACTAGTTAACTGACTAGTTGTGACAGAGAGTCTCCTCATAGAGACGATCAGATATTGAATTAGAAGATAACTGACGGATTTAAAATAGATCTCGAGTCAGAAGGTGAGTGCATGATTAGATAATTGGATGACAGAATAATGTGATAGAAACAATTAATTATGAATCAAACTACGCACCACATCTGTAAATTTAAAAGCCGCATCTACCTGGTAAAATTTCTTTTCATTTTTTTCACTTTTCTATTTTCATGATTTGATTTTTAGTTTTTGTCTTGTTTTGTTTTCGTTAATGTTTTGTTTATATCTATGTTTAGGGGGATAACTTAGTTTTTCACAAGACAAAGCGTAGAAGACCAAAGAGAAAACCAAAAACATCTTATTTTTTTCTACAGGATGAAAGCCGAAGACACAAATGAAATTACTAATCTTTTCTATGCAGGATCTTATGAAGACATTGATTTGTTTAGTTAATTGTAAAAGCTTTCTATTTGGTAGATAGAAAATTGTCATTTGGGTTTAAAAAATTAACTAGTGTTTTTCGTGTCTGCAATTGTTTAGTTTAGAACCCTGATTCGGTATATTGAAGTATCCTCTCCCCTTGTGTATTTATGTGATCCTGGGTGTAAGAAAAATGATTACTGACTCTAGAACTTGGACCTGTCTTGGTGGGAAAAATTACTAACCCCAAGATGACTCAAAATTGGTTACGCGCTTATTGCCAGCGACTCCCAACTGGTATACAAATTTCAATACTCGAGGAAAGCTCAGTATTAGGAGGATTCCATTAGACCAACACTTGACTCCCCAATACCCTTGTGGTATTTTGAAACCTGCAAAGAGCCTAACCTCTATAGAACTAGGATGATATTGCCTCTCACATGGCTCTTATGAACGAGTGCCCAAATTAAAAATCCAAATTGTTGTAGTTTTCCAAAATCCTTTCTATTTGCTAGTGCAGCAGGTTTGGACCTGTGAAGCCGTCTTACATATTTATGGTTCATGTGTGTATATGATATGTATTCCATGGGATTTTCATGGGTATAGTAGCTTGGCTGCCCCATATAAGTGAGTGTCGTGGAGCGGAGCCAGTGAGGTCAAGCTACTAGTCATCTGCCTTGAATATGCATAGCTGGATTTATCTAAGTAAGAACTCAGTAAATATTGTCCAACATGACCTTGGGTGTAATTGTTCTCTGATTTTAATAGATCCATCACTACAAACTGCAAACACATTGTATTATATGATTTTTTTGTTGTATTCGTCAAAAAAATTGATCATCAAACGGAGTCATTCGAAACATCATCTTTAGAAAACCGCAACTGTCAAAAAGAGTTGCAACTGTCATTTTCAGAACCACATTTGTCTTAGAGAGTTGCAATTGTTAAGTTAAACACCACATGTGTCTATCAACATTTTATAACTTTCATAGTCTAGTTTCTGAGCTGCGCTTGTTATTTTTGAGTTGCATGTGTATTTGTGAGCCGCAACTGTCAAACGAAAAATCGCAAGTTTTTGTCAATAGTTTTAGATTCATAAAGTCCATATTCTGAGTCGCATCTAATCAGCTGAGTCACATCTGCAATACAATAAACCACATTTGTCAAAAAACCGTAATTGCCTGTCAATATTTGAAACCTATTTTAGTCAAATCGCCACATGTACAACTTAAACCGCATCTATCTGAAATATCAACGCATCTGATAGGTGAACCGCATTTGACTATCAAGAAAAAACTTTGAAAACTACAAACTGAGTCTGAAAGCATAACTATCTTTTTTGCTTTTGTTTCTTAAGATCAACCTTGGACAGAAACTAGAAAAAAAGTGCTCAAAACCTTGCATTATTAGGTGTCATATGCGTCCTAGTCATAGTCATCCTAAGTTGCATACATTTAGACACTTCCTAGTAAATTGCATATCATAGAATAGAATAAATTTCCTCGTCATTGGATACGTTCATGCTCCGATTTGTCACTATCATTGAACCTAGTCACTATTATCCTATTTGTGAATCTTTCTAGCTCAACAGTCTAGTTTGGGAAATTCACCTTGTAAACTGTCTTTGTCCTACAATTAGGTTCCTTGGTAAAGTTATATCATTGCTTGGATTTATTCCATAGGTGGTAGGTTATACCATCTTAGAATCATTTGCTGTCATAGTCTACTCAAATTTTTGCATACTATATGTCCTAGCATACGTCATCCTAGCATAAGAATCATTTTAGACATTCCTTATTTGCTAGAAGAATACCAAAAAAAAAAGTGGCATTAGCATTCACTTTTTATATCCAAAAAACATAGACTAAAAATTATATCATTTATAGAAATAATTCCATATCATTTGCATTACCTTCCACCACCATTTCTTTCATTCACCTTGATATGCTTGCTAGTCAAGTTGAATACCAATTACTTCACATGGGTCAATACCAACAAGCCATAGACTTCAAAAGAAAATTTATCCAATCCAAATCCCAATCAACTTCAACCCATGGTCAACTACCCACATATCCCTCTTATCAACAACCCATAAACTCTAGTCTTCCATCCATCTACCCTCATTATCAAGAGTCTCTTAGCACAATCCATGCCATTAATCCACAACAAACATCCATTAATCACCCTTACCTTAACCTTGACAAGGAAAACCAACCTCCCACTAGTCTATTCCAAGCCTCCACATCCTATCTTAGTCCATCATCCCTCAACCCATTCCAAGCCTCCACATCCCATCCTAGTCCATCATCCACTAATCCATTCCTACTCACTCCATCCCAACCTACATTTAGTCATGAAAATTCATTTGGTCATGGTCTCCAAAGTCAACTCACATCTACTAAACTTGAGGATACATGTCAAATGGAAAATCTAAAGCATGACATCATGGCTTCACCTTCATGTCAAGATCAAAGTAGTCCATCCCATGACCCTATCTTTAGGTCTATCCAAGAAGTCCTTCTAGATAACCATGGAATACAAAATACACCTATCCTTGATCAAGATTTTATTCCCAATCAAGTCATCCAAGACAAACCTATCTTTGACCAAGACACTACCATTGATCAAGAAATCCAAAATGATCCACTCATCGGCTTTTATGCCATTCATGATCAAACATGTGAATTCGATCCTACCCAAACTCCCAACACCCTCATTTCCCAAAATGAGACACTTGTCTCTATGGGACACATAGATGATCACACTCTAGAACAAGAGTCTCCTAATCTAGACATATTTTCAAATGATCAAGCTATAGCTAAATTCACTAGACTCCATGATAATGACCATAAGGAAGGTTTATACATTGACTTGGAAGCTCCGATATCTTTTGAACAACAATCAAAATCTAAAGTTTCACAAAATCAAACCAAATATGGTAATCAGAATTATATCCAACATGTCAATGAAGCTACGACATCTTATCATCGAGGATTATCTATCTTTTTCATAGCAGGATTTCTTGTAGAAGAGAATATTTAATGTAACAGTGTCTACATACACAATGATGGCCCAGCATCTTGTTTTCAAAATAAAAAATACCCCATTGCAAACAGAATCTTTCAGAACATGCAATATCAAGGAAAAGGACTAGGCCTACATGAGTAAGGAATTCTAGAACCAATATAGTGTCTAACAAATTTTAAACATCAGGTTCTTAGCTATTCTTCGATCAAAAAATTAAATGATGTTAGTGATACCTCCTCAATATTGGGGAAAACTTTATCCGATACAAACATCACAATGGGGGCCATGAGTAATTCTTACCATAAGATTGTTACCAAAACTCCTTCCATCCATAAACCATCACTCCAACATGAATAAACCTTCTATTTGGAACCAACAAAAAGAAATTTATTACAAATCCAAAGTTCAAAATAAAATGTCAAAGGCCATCAAATCATTCAAAAATCTGAGTGGACAAATGAAGTTAAAATGGATCTTAAAGAAAAATGGATCAAGCAAAGAAAATATTTCAAATCCAAAAGTCAATCAAAATGTGGAGCCACAAGAAAAGACGTCTCCCACATATAATAAATTTCCACCTCCTTTAAAATGGTCATCAAACAAGACATATAAAAGTGTTGGTTCCAAACACTATCCCAATCAAAATTCCAAACTCCGTCATCCAACATCCCAAGTTTGGAAAATAAAAAGTGATTCATCTAAACTTTTGAACAATCCCCCCACATCTACCATCATCCGTCATAATCCAAAATCTCATCTAAAGTCAAAAAATCCCATGTCATAAATCCATCGCATCTTGGCAGCAACTCTTTATTGTAAGGACTCTAATGGCACTCTATCGCGATGTGTGTATTCTGATAAGGCCAACTCCAGTATCAACAAGGGTTGCAATGACATTGATCACTTATATGCAAGCCCTATGATCCTAACAAGACAACTAATTCATAAAGGCCATTATTGGCATATCATGGCACCAATCTCTACATCAGCACCATCAATGGATTCAACACAGTCAGTGATCATCTAAAGTATCGAGGCAATCCAGAAAATACAAAAATAAATTGAAATAACAAAAAAATTGTTACCTTGATGAAAACCTGGCAAATAGGCGTCTTGGTGACACCAAAAAAATTGGAAAATAGTAAAGAGAAAAAAAATTTCCAATAGTGAAAACCATTTTTATGGTGCTTTGGATAAGTACCATGATGGAAACCTGGCAAATAGGCGTCATGTGTAAGAGCAATTATCTATGTGGATATTTACACTTGGGGGTAAGTTGTCTCATCTCCCATGCCTTCCTCATGACATTTCCATCCATTTATTTAATCCATATCATTTCCCTCCATTTTCCCACCTATTTTTATCTTGATAAGAACTAGGGTACAAACTAAATCATGCTTTTGGAAAACCCTTGATATGACTATCCTTTGGTCATACACTATCCATGAAACATCATGGCATTAACTTCATAGTTTCATTATCCCTATGCGAAATTGTCCTTGGAGACCAAATGATAATTTTCCTAGCCAATAATCCTCATGTCTCCTATCTTTTACAAAAAATCAATCCATTATCCTTTTATACCTATTGCATGCCTTGGTTTTCCCTTGTCAATCATCTAAGAATTTTAATCCAACATCCTTCCATCATCCCATCTAGTCCTATCCAAGTCATTCCAAATGCAACAAGCCCAATCCATACAATCTTGCTTGGAATTTTAACGCATCATCCAAAACATTCCTTGGCTTTGTTTCTCGCCTTGCTGCAAACCTTGATCCTTAAGTCACATTATTGTCATCCTCACGTTGTTTCGGGATGTGTCCTTCCCATGTCAAACAACGGCGTCATCATCATCACCTGGTAATTGGTTTTCAGCTTGACTAGGAGCAAGATCATGGTTGTCCTTGGATTCTTGTGTGTAGGCATCATTTACATGCATTTGTCACAACTGCCATCAGAAAATGTCCTGCAAAAATCCAAAAACATCATAAATGTCCTAAAAAATTCAAAAACAATAGAAAAACTTCAAAAAGACAAAAAAATCTAAACATGTCAAAAAATCCCAAAAACAGAGTCAAGTCAGTCATAGACATAGTCGAACTACGTTGCCTCTGCGATTGGACGTAGGCAAGGCCATCAATCAATGTGCTCCCGAGGCATTAGGTCTATCTGTCTAGGTTTGTCATGTATCACACACATTAAAATAATGACTCTTTGTACATTCAAAGTCATTGGTCGTGTAGAGCTACAAGGTCTTTGTGTGTACAATGTAGCCAAGGCTAATTAATCGATGAGCCCTCGAGGCCACACTAGGTTAGTCCAATAGGGTTTATTACGTTCACTATCACACACGTTGCATATCATCAACTTAAGTACATATTTTCAGTCAATTATGTTAGTTAAAGTTGGATCGAACTATGAGGTCTCTGCATGTACCACATAGGTAAGGCTAATCAATCGATGAGCCCCCGAGGCCACATTAGGTCAGTCCTTTAGGGTATATCATCTGAAGTCATACACTATCAACACACACACACACAAATTAGTCAAGGAATCAAAACAAGTCATGCATCAACAAGGAAAACATCTTAAAACTGTCATCAAGTCAATATCAAACACATTGTCAGAGTGATCAACTTATGTCTTAAGCAAGATATGTCTTTCTTGTCAACGGACATCGTCAAATTGGCATAGCCTCATGTAGCTTGTCGCATCAATGTCATCAAGATCCAACGTCTTATACGGCACATGTCTTTCTGAAACTAGGATTTGCCATGCCTTACACAGATAGTCACCAAGTCAAAACCAGACTCAATGTCTTATGCGGTATGTGTCATCCCTCACATTACGCTATGTCAAACATCAAACAATCAAACAATCCCACAAGATCAAGTTTTGGTGAATACTTTTATTTGGCTTTATGAATTTATATCTTATTTTGTCTTATCTTTCTATCGATTTGTGAATAATTTCGATTACTAGCTTTCTCAAGGATGTCCCTTGAAGGATTTAGAGAAGCAAGTATGTCTCGGAACTCTTTTTCTTTGTCTGTTGTCTATCAACTATCTTTTAAACTTTTGATTTTGAGCCATGTTACTCGTTTCCTCAAGGATGTCCCATCAAATATTTAGAGGAGCAATGACGTCTCATGACCCGTCTTTTATTTTTTTGTTGTCTGTGTTTTGTCAAGACAAAACGACTGGGGCAATCTTGTCCTTAGTATGAGTGAAGACACTCCTTGTCTACGACTATCTTTTTTTCACAAATGGATGACTTTTTACACTATGGTCTATCTCATATCATGGTGTGTACTATCCATTTGTGTTAGTCCCACCCATTGATGATAAAAGTGTAAGCTTAGCATATATGGAAAAATATCGAAGATTATATGTCCTTTCAATCAACCTTCTTTGCTTCTTACTAACATTTCTTCTTTTTTTCATCTTCACCACCATTATCTATCCATTTTGATAGCACACTCATTTTCTTCAAACCCGCCTATCCTCTCGAGGGGGCATACCAATACATCCTCGTCATCCTTCCTCACCCTACTTTCATTGGGGCATATCTTTTTTTCAATTTCTTTGACACAACACCAAAACAACATTGTATCAAAGAGGGGCAAACTGTAGACACCGAAAAAATTGGTCTAGGCCTATGAGCACCACTTTCAACATACTATCAAGGATTTAGAGGAGCAATGATGTCTCATGACCCATCTATTATTTGTTTTTTGTCTATGGTTTTTCAATACAAAATGACTGGGGACAATTTGTCCTTAGTATGAGTTAAGGCACTCCTTGTCTATGACTATCTATTTTTCGCAGATGGATGACTTTGTACACTATGGTCTATCTCATATCATGGTGTGTATTATCCATTTGTGTCAGTCCCTCCCAATGATGATAAAAAAGAAAGCTTAGCATATATGGAAAAATATCAAGGATCATATGTTTTTCAATCAACCTCCTTCGTTGTTTCTTAGTAACATTCTGAAATCATTCGTGCTAACATTTCTCTTTTCTAACATAATGATAAAGTCCTATGACACAAGAAAAAAATTAGATAATCTGCATATGCATACGTTCTATAAGCATTATGTAAACAATGTCGTATGTCCATATATATACTTACATCATATAGATAGGAACATTAGAAATCTTCATTTCATATCTATGAAATTATTGCATCATAGGCATTCAATCATCATAAGATACATAATAGGCATTCAATCATCATAAATTACATTACATCCATCATCATATAGAGTCATCATAACATCATAGATTGCATAAACTCATCATATGTAGAAACAAATCATTCATAACACATGTACATACATCATCTAGGAAACATAATCATATAGAAAAAATGCATCACCATAAAATAGAACTGCATATCATATAGAAGCCGCCAAAAATCATATATATATCACTCAAAATAACATGTCACAGTACAATGTTAGAATGTATCCATAAATAAAAATGAGCTCACAGGCTCTCTGATCAAAATACAGTGTCCACAAATATAAAGTGTCAATGTGTCCCACTACCGCTACTGTCACGTGGTGAAGGTGGAGGAAAATGCCTCGAAGGTACTCTCTGTGAGGTGGAAGGCCTTTCATACGGACCCAATCTTGGTGGTCCTACCACACCCTCTATGCTCTAAGTCCTAGTTTGACTCATGCTCTATGATCTGTGGCTGTGAACCTTTGAAAATCTAGGATCTCGTCTCTCTATTGGCACCACTGACTCATACAGATCTCTATAATATGTCACCCTCTCTACTGATCTGACTAGCTCACGAACCATACCATCAGATGAAGTGCCACTACAAAGTCGTCTAACCTCTGTGAACTGCTGCTCTATCTCATATCTCCGAGCTACTGCCTGGTCCCTCTCCATAAGAGTAGTATCTCTCTCCATAAAAGCACTATCTCTCTCTATCTGCAAGGCATCCAACTCTTCTATAACCACTCTCAGCCTCTCCTCCAATGCCTCCCTATCACTGTCCCTAGGAGCCTCCTCATCTCATTGCCCCTCTACAATCTGATCCCGGAGCTCTCTCTCCTGCTCCTCCATAGGTAACTCCTCAATATCATCCTCCCCATAATCTACCAAAATACCAAGAGGATCAATATCCACATCAGCCTCCTCCTCCTCTGCAAGGTCCTCTCTACCAATCTCTACCTCTGCATGCTCATCTCTAACCTGTGCCTCTGCCCCACCTCTGAGGTCCAACATCGGTACATCCTCCACCTCTGCCTCTTGGATAGGTGATAATCCACCTACCTGGCCACCTCTTTGTCCTCGTCTACCACCACCACCTCTTCCATCATCACCACCACCCCTACCACCACCTCTACCTTTGTGCCACCCTCTCAGCCCTGTACCTTATCTCTCTACTGGTGTCGGCTGATCTGGATCTATATACAAAACAAGACAATGCTCTACCCACCAGGTGTCATATGCAACTATAGTCCCTAGATCTATTGCTCCGCCTCTCCATCCCCAATGTAAAGGTTGTAAAGCCTAAATCTCTGCCTCTATAGTAGCCACTGGTATCATAGGCCCCCAGTGTGGAACCTCTCTAGAAGATCGAACAAACTTTGCTCTACCTCTAGGCTCATCCTGAACCTCCCCAAACTGTCTCAAAACCCAATCAGGCAGGTGTCTCTCAATGATGTGTACACTCAAAACAGTCCTACCAATCAAATATTGTGTCTGCCAATAGTAGGTCAAATGCTCATCCTCATCTGACCATCTCTCGCAATCCATGTATGTCCTCCACGTGAACTAAACTAGTGTGTCCAATGCATGTCTCTAGTAACCTGTGTCTCTGATATGACTCTGAGTAATGTTTCCCGTATACCAAAAAACATAAGGAGATCTAGCCTCTCGCTCTGGAGTAACAGGAGGATGAAATAAAGCAATACGCTCTCATGCCCAAACCATGAGAAGAGTAGTACCACAGCTCATAGACTATGTGTCTCTATACATTATATCATGTAGATGGAAGTACAACATGCCTAACAGACAGGGACCCCAGGCATACACAGCCTCTCTCTCTAACATCCCCACAAGCATCTCTCCCCACCCGATAGGAAATCCATGACCCCGCTAGTTAGGAAGAACTATCCCTCCAATCAATGTACATAGGATTCAATCTATCCTCTCGTACCTATCCGCTAGAACCTTCCATTTGATATCATAGTGCTCTATCCCTAATCTCCTAATGTCATCTACAACATAAAATCTAGTCAGCTCGATGTACCCATGTTGTGTGTCGTACATAACCCTCTCTCCTCTAATAGGTAGTCTCAAAATCCTACAAACATCCTCTAATGTAAGCGTCGCCTCCCCAATCGACAAATGAAATGATGAAGTCTCAGAATACCATCACTCACACAAAGCAGTCAACATACCTCTATTTTCCCTAATCGTGGGCATAGTCAGTACATGTTGTAGTCCCAGTCTCCAAAGTAATTATTTCTCTGCACTGACCAACTGAGCTCTTAGCTTGAAAGTATTAGGTCGTGTCTCCCGAGTATAAATGTGATCTAAAATAACCTGTATAGTGCATTTCAACCATGATGTCAAATGTCAATTTTTTTCAAAATTTTACCAGCCAAATGCGCCTCACTATAGCACATGCGGTGCATTTCCACAAATGCGTTGTAAACCAAAGCATTTGTGTCACCCATTTCATATGCATTTTATAAATCAAATCATTTTAATAGATAATAAAATGCGTCATTCAATTCATATGCAGTGCAAATTCATTTTGCCTACCTATATGCATATGTGTTTCATTCTATCACTTGCGTTTCGTTATACTACATGCGCCTACCTAAAACACAAATGTGGTGCATTTATTCTCATATGCGACTAATGCCTAGCTGACCTAAATGATCTTAGATGTATTTTTGCAAATGTGTTGTTCCGCAAGCAGATGCATTGTGCACGAATGCATATGCGTTGAACGTGAAAGACCACATGTGAAAACTAATTTTTTAAGCAACTAAAACTACGTGCAAAATGAAATTTCAAGAGCTCATTTTAGGGTGCATACTGGGGGTCCTGCATCAGTTGGTTGTTTGAATGTCCAAACCTGATATCCGTGATGCACAACGTAGGGAACTGGAGACATCTTCATCCAATACTCAGAGCAAACTTCTCAATTCTTCAACTCTTCCGGGTGCAAATGAATTGGTTTTCAACCTAATTTCTATTTATACCTAGGGTTTGGGTGGCATTTCTTCTAACCTTGTCTATTGGCCACTTAAAATTCCAACTTCTATTGACCCTTACACATCCATAACACTTCCAAATTCAATTCCGTCAACTCCATAGCATTTCTGACCAGCAAATTGACTTATCGGGAATATTTCCTAAATTTTTTGAAATTTTTCAAAAATTTGTCAATTTTCTTGAGGGGGCATACCCTAACCTATTTCATACTGGGGCACAATCGGGGCATATTTTCTTTCACACAACACTAAAACGGCATTGTATCAAAGAGGGGCAAACTGTAGACACCGAAAATTGGTCTAGGCCTACGAGTACCACTTTCGACATAATTTTATATTATCCATGGTCATGATTAAATAATGTTTATTATTTAATTACCTTTCCAAACACATAGTTCCTCTATTAATTAAATAACCTTTTAATCATTTAATTAATTCATTATGACCTTTATTCAACTTGATTAATTAAATAAATCATATTTATTTAATTATGTTGCTAGCTAATTAATTATCCTTTTTTAATTAAATAATTTATTATTTAATTACCTCTTTGTCATATTTCAACTATAATTAAATATTTATTATTTAATTATTCAATTAATCCTTTTCAATAGTCAATTAAATAAATTACATTATTTATTTAACTAATTCATTTCAATTTCAAATGTTGAATTAAATTAACATTTAATTCATAATTAATTGTTTCTGTCACATTCTTCTATCGTCTAGTTATCTAATCATTCACTCATCTTCTGACTCAAGATCTATTTTAAATCTGCCAATTATCTCTAGATTCGATATCTGATCGTCCCTGCGAAAGGACTCTCTATCACAACTAGTTAGTTAACTAGTTATAACTCATATGCATGAATGTGTTTATTAATTAAATATATTTAATTAATTAATTAATTCATGTGTGCATTCGAACAGATTATTGTTCGAGTTCTAACTTTCTCTTTTTCATTCAAAGTCTATTTCTTCTATTTTTGAAGACTCTTAACTGAATATTAAATTGTTTATTTAATCTAGAACTCGTGTTCTTTCTATTTTCGAACAGTCTTGACACAAGATTAAGTTATTGTTCTAATTTAATCTCTATCCTACAAAATTTCCTAACTCACATTCTAACTGACACAAAACTCACATCAAATGGAATTCATCAATCTCGATCGTTGATCTCTCTTTTGAATCTGAGTCGATCGTTCGAAAATCCAATTTCTATAAATTGACCTATCATTATCATTATTCTTCCTCTCCCGAAATCAATACTTTTCAGAAGAACCTATTATCTTTGATATTTTGCTGAGACAATACATCCAGGTTATGCTTGCATCAATACTGAAAATCTGAGGGCAAGAATACTGAGACAGCAAAATGGAGGACAATCAAGATAATTCAAATGAGGAGGCATATTCGGTGAGACTGCTCTAATTATATTTTTAATTGTTTTGTTCATTTTTACTCGTTCTTAGTTGTTTGATTTTAGATTAATATTTGTTAGATTAGATTTAACACGTCTATCTGTGCAGATTTCCATTTATTCAAGGTCTACAAGGACAACGAAAGAAAAAAGACAAAGACAAATAAAAAGAGCCATATTTTTGAGTCAACATGAAAGAGACATTGTGGTCTCAATGCCTTGCATCATCCTCAAATGGAAGGAAAAAAGAAAAAGGAAAAAGGAAAAGGAAAAGGGGGTTCCATTTGGGTCAACATGAAGGAGGCATTATGGTCTCAATGCCTTGCATCATCCCCAAATGGAAGACAAAAAGAAAAGGAAAAGACGTTCATTTGGGCCAACATGAAGGAGACATTATGGTTTTAATGCCTTACATTATCCCTAAATGGAAGACAAAAAGGAAAACAAAAAGGACAAGAGGGGTCCATTTGGGTCAACATGAAGGAGACATTGTGGTCTCAATGCATTGCATCATCCCCAAATGGAAGACAAAAGGGAAAGCAAAAAATCAAAAAGAATGTATGACATAGAGAAGAATGAAGATACACAGAAGAAAGTCACAAAGAGATAGAACATCAAATAGTACTAGGGAAAACATAACACACTCAAGAAAACACATGACTAGTAAGGAAAGTGTAATTCAACCGTTAATAAAGTCATATGCCTCCCAATCTCAGTGGGTACAAGCAGGAAGTGAACAACAAAGCTAAGGGACAAGGAAAAATGCATTACTAGGACAAGGCTAACACCTCCTTGCCCCCACTGAGTGAAAGGAAAGAATGAGTCGAGGTAGGTGATGGGAAATATCATGTAATAGTGAGAAGAGAAAGTTCTACAACTATTACATGATAATGTGTATGGGAGTAGTTTATGGTTGGAGGGGGTAGCAATAATCGCCAACAAAGTGATACT
Organism: Sequoiadendron giganteum; assembly: GCA_007115665.2. Classification (NCBI taxonomy): domain Eukaryota; kingdom Viridiplantae; phylum Streptophyta; class Pinopsida; order Cupressales; family Cupressaceae; genus Sequoiadendron; species Sequoiadendron giganteum. Next base: position 105,581,479 of record CM021107.1, on the reverse strand, counting down.
TACTCAATATCTCTCACAAATGACGGCATTCATCGCTTCTATGGCCAAGAACACAATGATAAGAAAAATGTGGGACATTAGCATCTTTAGGATAAATCACCAACCAATTGCGATGAGGTAAGGTAATGAGTCCTTTGTTTAGGAGGATTTTTAATTTCCTCTCACATTCAGGAGGTGGACAAAGAGGAAGTTTAAGTTTTGTAATTTGTACTGCCTCTTGCATCGGCTAGACTCTCCAACTTCCAAAGAGGAGACTAGGGCAGGAGGGCCCGAGATGATCTTGGAATTAGCTTTGTTGGGATTAGGAGATGGTGAGCATTCTTTGGGAAGGAGAAAATCAAAATTGGGAGGGGAATCAAAGATCATTGTGCCATCATCACAAAGCCTAACAAATTCTCTAGGATTCCTACAATCATGAGGAGGATCTTAATAGCCTATGCCCATTGTATGTTCATCGGGTGACAATTGTTCATAAAATTTGTGTATTTCATGTTCATTTATTTTGTCAACACCTTGTTTTCTTATAATGCTAAACCCTTTTTCCATAGGTTTGTTGAAGATTAATTGGAGGGTGAGTGACCTAGTGATGGTAAAATGTTTGAGTAGTGACAAGATTAGATGAACTAGGTTCACCTTGTATAGGGAACTTAGGTTCATTGTTTGTTTTAGGATGAAGGTAAGAAAATGTCTCTAGGGGTGACATGTTAGGCATCTTGGGTTGGTTCATATATAGGTAAAAATAAGCATTTTCTTCAATATTGTCAAGGCCTTCATTGAGGAACCGATTCATGATAGCATCATCATCCCCAATAATGTCAACTTTGGTAGGAGGACATGCATTTGGAGTTGATTGAGTAGGAGTAGGTTCAAGGTCATTAGGATCAGTGACAAAGGTGCAGCTTAACATATCCATTAGGGATTTGAAGGACATCCAAAACTTCTTAAAAGACATAGCCATATTGAAAGAAAACTAGGTGGAAGAAATTGAATAAAAGAGAAAATCTGAAAACCAACATAGTAATGCAATTGCAAAAAATAGAAGTGAAGAAAATGCTCTAAAAATGACAGAAAAGACTATTAGAAATGTGCAAGACTACTAGGTCACCCAGTGTGGCGACTTAGTCCCAACAAGGATTTTTTTGACAATTTTTGAAAGTTTTGGGTGCTTATCTTAATTTTTATTCTTTTACAGTGCAGGTACAGAATGAAAATGCAGATATTTTTGTAATTTTCCAATTAAAATGCAATGCAAAGTGAAATCTATCATGAACTTAACACTAATGCACTTTTTTATTAACCCTATGATGCAAACAATGCAAAAATCTTAATGCAATGCAAGTTTATTCCTAAGATGAAATGAAAAATCAGAAGATTAACAAGTGGTCTACGGTCGGGTTCACCAAAATGAACCACCAAAAAGATTGTATATTCTAAGAGGTAAAGAGGATTCCCCCAAATAGGCCCTTAGGTTTTTCACCTAGGAGCTTGGTTTAGGATGAATGACACTCTTTCACCTAGTGATATTGTCTTTCTGGTGATTGCATTTAAAGGGTATGGGTTGAGTAGGGTTGTGATGTGTGTGAGAAGTTTGGCTAAGTGTTGGAATGAAATGAAACTAAACTAACTATAAATGTAAATGACAACAAATGTAAACTATATGCAAGCTAAACTAAATGACCTAAATGTATGTAATCTGAAAGAAAACTGGAAAATATAGACATTATGCACCTGGGAATGGAAGCTTGCAGAAATGGATCCCTAGAATGTTCTGAAATCTATCAAAAATCTGCATAGGGACACTTACGCCAAAATGGGTGACCTAGTCCTTCTATTAGGAAAATCTACCAGAGAGGGTTTCTACTAAAAGGGTGTCCAAAACTGTCAAAACCATTTTCCAGGCCTGGTATAGGGACAAGGTCACCAATGATGGTGAACTAGTCCTCCTAGTACTTTCAGGAGATTCAAAGCCTAATTTTGTGGGTCACCACTTGCACTTCCCTTTCTGTCAGATGCCTATGTTGGAATCTTCATAAAATAGTCTGCAAGTTGTCCTTTTGCTCCACCTAGGGTTTGATGATTTGAGTTGACTTGAATGGAATGATTGTACCTTTTCCAACACTTTAAAACCTTGTCAAATCTGAATACAACCTGCAAAACATTTGCAAAGACAAGGAAAATGTTAGGGTTAGAGATTAGGTGTTTTCCTTAGTCAAACCCCATTCATGGTAATCAAACCCAAATGAGATAAAGTGAAAGGAAGAGATGATTGAATAGTAAATCAAGTACAAGAACTCACCAAATCCTTTGTTTTTAAAGTCAGCAACATGCAAGAATCAGCTCCAATGGAGGTTTCTTAAAGTGCCTTTGTGCTTTCAGAGTGCTTCCTTGAGAAGCTTGACTGCAAGAGTGCTTGTGAAGATGAAAAATGATCTTAAGAGGGGGAATGAAGGTGAAAACCCTTATTTATACAAGATATGCCCTAATTTCTAGAAAATGTCACTTCATAAGATGACACTAGGGTTTTGGAGGCAAATTATCGTTAGGTTTTTGTTTTAATTTTGAATTTTATGCCTAAAGGGACTAGGTTGCCCAATGTGGCAACCTAGTCCACTTGGAAAAATTCAAGTGGTGGTCAAGAATAAAAAGGTGTTAAATGATGCTTATCAGACTTGCCTCCCGAAATAGACTTAAGTCGGGCCCAAAATTACATTAAGGGACAAATTTATCATTAAAAAGGGTTGAATTAGTGATGATAAGCCTAGGAAAGTGTGAAAATACAATACAACACTTTGGCACAAGGCTTGAAAAGGGGTCGAAAGGGGTTATTTAGGTGAATTATGTTGAAAGGATATTAGACAAGTGGGAAGATGTGTTACAACACTTCACAACACCTTTGTATAACACCGTTAGATTGTTGTTGACTAACAAGCATTTAAGACTAAACCAAAGCAAAACAAGGCCAAAATCCAAGGGAAAAGGCCAAAATGAGTGAAAAAGTGTCAAAGGCTACACTTTTTGGTGACATAGTATGTTGACCTAAAAAATTTAAGACATTTTTTATATTTTTCTCTTTTAGTTTCCATGGGGATTATCCAAAGCATCTTGTTTCTTTTTGAAAGAAAAATTAAACTACCTTAATGTGAAAGGTATGTTAATTTAATATATCTAAAAGGTGGAAAATTGTTTGCTTGCCTCCTTAGGGTTTAGGACCTACAAGGGTAATTTTCACTTTCACTCAAGAACAAACCCTTGAGATCTCAATGCAAAAGAGAAAGAAATCTTGCAAGAGGGTTGTTCTAGGGTATGAATATGATCTAATAAGGGGTTCATCACCAGGTTTATACTTGGAAAAGTTAATGAAATGCAAGATGAAATGAAAACCCTAATTGAATGCAAAGTAACACTAAATGGCCTAGAAAAGTGAATGAAGGAAAATAGAAAACTACAAAATAAAACATGTGCATGAGGAAATCTGTAGATGGAAAGATGGAGGTCTAAATTACTAAAAAATCTACTTTTATTGTTGACTGGGACTCATTCGCCAAGATGAGAAAATTGGTCTTGTTTTTGGAAAACTGCATAGAAGCTAGTTTTGAATAAAATGCTATCTAAATCTACAAAGATCTCTATCAAAAAGCCACAGTGGGACTCATTCACCACTTTTGGTGAATCGGTCCACTTCTACTTTTTTGGGAATTCAAAATTTGGATCTATGCCTCTAAGTCTACTTTGTTCTTCCTGATTGGGTTCTGGATCTAAAACTACAATTTGTGACATGTAGGTGATCTCCAAGGTTCTCCAAGGCTTGTTGAAAACTTTGACAACTTTGAGCTCTTGAAAACTTTTCTCCAATCTCGCTCTTTAGTAAATATTCAACCTAGACCTATAAATCACACACAAAGGAGAGGGTAAAATGTTGTTGGGTTAGTGGATAGGGGTTTTCCTTGGTCAAACCCCTTGTTTGTAATTAAACCTTGAAATGAAATAAAATAGGAATGGAGAATGATGAAACAACAAGTGATAATGTTGCAACTCACCAAACTCTTCAATGAAGTGTTACAAATATGCTTGAGATGGATACAATGGATATAGATCTCAATCTTTGCTTGAATGATGTTGATCTTGAATGAAACACTTGCTTGAATCATAAACCCTACATCACAATTGTTAGCACAGTACCAAACATGATGCATGAAATATTTGACATGACAATTAATGCTTGAAGAATGCTCTAAAATGCTTGATAATTTTCCCTTGAATGCTCTTGTGAATTCTTGTGAACTCAATTTTCTATTAGGAATCCTCTCACAAAATTCTTAGGTGAAAATGAGTAAAATAACCTTGTATTTATACTCAATTATGCAAGAATTCCCAAAATTACAACACTACAAGCCGACATTAAATCTAGGAGAATAAAATCCCACCAAAATTTTGAACTAAATTTGATTTTGGGTCACATGGGACTCATTTGCCCAAGGTGGTGAATGAGTCCCACCAGGCCCAATTTTTGGGACCATTTTTAAAAGTCCTTATAAATGTGTGAAACCAGGTTTGGGGCCAAAAGATCCAGGTGGGACTCATTCACCCAAGGTGGCGAATGAGTCCTAGATCACTAAATCTGGGCCATTCAAGATTGAAACACCTGAATTATGATTGGATATTGATTGGTATCGGGATTATCCTCAAAAAGATGTAATAAATGAGGCTTGTGGATGTAAAATGGGGCCAATTAAAGCATAAGAAATCCCAATTATTAATGAAAAGCCTTTGAAAGTATGAAAGTGTGTTGCAACACTTTACAACACTCTAAATAAGGCAAGATTAAGGTTTAAAAAGAGATTTATTAGATTTAGTTAATTAATAAGACCTCAAAAAAGTGTGAAAGTGAGTTACAACACTTCACAACACTTTAGCAAGGTACCATTAAATCTATTAGTTCATAAGGGTGCAAGACCTAATGTAAATGTGTCAACCACATTACAACACTAAATCAAGGTAGCATTAAACCTAATTCAGCAAGGAGGGCCCAAACAAGTGTGAAAATTTCCCAACAACATTTTCTGACACTACATTTAGCCCCCACTTAAGTGAGAGGATGAACTTTCTTCAAACTCACACTAAAGTAGACAAACATGCACATCAAGAGGGGTTCAAATGTACTAATTCCAATAGCATGATACAACAATGATCAAGAGGGGTGATCAAGCCCCTAGGATCAATATCCCAAGATAAATCATCATGGACACAAAAGAACACATATGAGAATGATATACAAAGCAACAACAAAGAACAAGTATGCACTTTCAAAGTCAAAAAAGAGAAAAGATAAAAGACAGTTAGATCAAGCTTCGACCATTTTTTCATCATGATATGGATCAGATCTAGGTTGTTTTTCCAAAAAATGCATACTCACTCTGAGGCAATGAAATTCATGGTTGTATGTTGGGTGAGAAGTCCTAAAAGGTGAGAAAGATACACTCATGGCTGGTATGTACTCAAACCCACACACAAGTGGCTATGGGTAAATTCATGCCTCAGTCGAGCTTCCTGCTCAAACCATACCAAAGTTATACCCCCTAATAAGTTTAATAAGGCACCACATAAAAGAAATGATTTTTGAGCTTCATGAGACAAGCAAAACTTCATATGCTTGGAGCTCATGAACAAACAGGATGGATCTACAGGCATGGAAGTTGTGTTATGCAAGGTGGCCATATAACTACAAATGCAAAATAAGGAACGTTCAAAGGAGTCTTGCTTAGTTCATGTGAGGTCTTAACTCAGGGAACATTGTGCCTAATGTCTCCAAGAGAGGATCAATCAAAGAATAAAATATTCACAACCTAGCAGATGTAGTGTATCACATCAAGCCACTAAGAGGAATATAATATGCTGAGAAAGATCACACTCTTGAAATACATCACACTGAATATCATCCACAAAGCGACAAGCGCATCGTATGAAGTAAGAAAACTGCACCATGAACCATGAGAAAAAAAAATTGCAAAATAATAGTCAATATATGCCCCCACTTTAAAGAAATTTCTAAACACCATGTTGTGAGTAATTACTTTAAAGTGGAAAATGATAAATGCAAACAATAAAGAAGACATTCATGAGAGCTAACTTGGAAAGCCCTATGCCAAGTCATGTGTTTCCAAGTAAAGCTATGTCATGTGAAAGAAAATAAAAGAGATGGGTTGCCCCCAAAATGAAAACACCAAACATATAAGGGATCTATGGATTTTGGGTTAGCATGTGTGTCACCAAAAAGTGTATCTTTTCACACTTTTTCACTCATTTTGGCCTTTTCCTTGGGATTTGGCCTTGTTTTTCCTCGGTTTTGTCTTGAATGCTTCCAAATCAACAACAATCTAACAATTTTTTACAAAGGTGTTGTGAAGTGTTGTAACACATCTTCCCACTTTTATAAGACCCTTTCAACATAATTCGCCTAAATAAGGTCCCTTTTTACCCCTTTCCAAGCCTTGTGCAAAAGTGTTGTAAAGTGTTGTAAAGTATTTTCACACTTTCCTAGGCTTATCATCACTAATTCAACCCTTTTCAATATTAAATTAGTCCTTTAATGTACTTTTAGGCCCGACTTAAGTGTTTTTCGAGAGGAAAGACTGATAAACATCATGTAACACCTTTTTATTCTCGACCACCACTTGAATTTTCCCAAGTGGACTTTTGGTGAGGTTGAACCCACAAAAGTGGTTTACAATTGGAGTGAGGAAGGAAAACTTGAAAAAAATGACCCCATGTCAAAAAAATTATTTTTGGGGTTCAAACGAACCTAAAGAGGGTTTGAATGAACAAGGGTTCGAAAAAACCCATTTAATTAACTTCCCACCATTCCCACAAAACCCAAATGAAACCCTTTTGGAAAGGGGGTTTGAATGAACCCCTATTCGAGCGAACCCCTAGGGATTCGCTTGAACCCCCAATTTCCCTTCTTCTCCCCCTCAGGTGGTAAAAAATTTTAGAATTTTTTTCTTCGAAGCTCAGGTTGAGGATGAAAATGGAGGAGACTTCACAAATCCAACTGGATGATGGTAGTCCTCGAAACGAGCTATCCAACAAATATAATTTTAATATGTTTTGGTTTTATTCTGTATTTGTTTTTTTAGTTTTATTAAACATAGGTTTTTCACCTACAATCAAGCTCTTTGTTATGCACATGTGGAAAAATAGAAGATTATCAAAATAAAATTTTGAAAAATATGTTCAAGCTAGGTATTGATGTCCTTGATCCATTAAAAAAATATTGAATTTCGATACATACAGAAAAATTTATGTTGTATACAGTTTGCCTATGTTTGAATTATAATTGGTTTCACTTTGAAACTTGATTAAGTAAAAAATATTTAATAGAACACTATGAAACTAAATTAAAGTGCTATATATCGTAGTTACAGGTCTAAATTCGAAAAAATTATAATTTTATCCTTCATACAAAAAATTTATGTTGTATACGGTGAGTGTCACTCCTTTAAAATGTTATTTTTTTAAAAAGATATTTTTTGAAGGAGATGGAAAAATAAGTGCAATTTGATTCCAAAAAACTTGAAAAGAATATATTTAGAATCTATAGACAAAACGTCACAAATCACTAGTTTGCATAATCTTCAAATTCCTCACGGTTTAGCCGCTATAGGAGCCCGAAAGTGAATATTTAGTTAAAAAAAATCAGTTCAGTGTCTAGTTTGCCCAAATATTGTAAACCAGTATTGTGGGATCTCCCGCAACCTAGTCCCTTTTGGCTTAAATTCAAAAATAAATCATCAAAAACCTAACAAGAATTCCAAAACCCTAGTGTTAGCCTATCATGTGACATTTTTTTGGAAATTAGGGCATATCTTGTATAAATAAGGGTTTTCACCTTCATTTCCCCCCACCCTTAGCATCATTTTTGCATCTTCACAACAAATCATGTACTCAAGCTTCCAAAGAAAGCAATCAAGCACAAGGCACCTCAAGCAACCTCCATTGGAGTTGGTTCTTGCATGTTGCAAACTTCAACAACTAAAGGTTTGGTGAGTGTTTACATTGTTCATCATTCAATCATCTTTCCTTTCATTGTTTCTCATTTGGGTTTAAGTTACCATCAAAGGGGTTTGACTTAGGAAAACCCCTATTCCCTAACACCAACATTCTCTTTGTCTTTGCATGTGCTTTGTAGGTTGTACTTAGATTTAGCAAGAAATAAAGTATTGAAGAGGGTACAATAATTTCATTCAAGTAAACTCAAGTCATCAAACCCTAGGTGGAGCAAAAGGACAACTTGCAGACTATTTTCTGAAGATTCAGACACGAGCATCTATAGAAAATGAAAGTTCAAGTGGGGACCCACAGAATCAGATCTTCAGGCTCCTAAAAGTATCAAGAGGACTAGGTCACCATCATTGGCGACCTTGTCCCTGTACTATACCTAAAAAAAAATTGGTATTTCTGGATACCCTTTTTCCTGAAACCCAGTCTGGCAAAATTTCCCGATAGAAGAACTAGGTTGCCCATTCTGGCGTGAGTGTCTCTTTGTAGGTTTCAGGCAGATTTTAGAACATTCCAAGGCTCCTCTTCTACAAGTTTCATTTGCCAGGTGCACTATCTCTATGCTTTCCAATTTCCTTTTTGTTTGCATACATTTAGGTCATTTAGTTAGCTTGCATTTAGTTTACATTTTCTTTCATTTACATTTCATAGCTAGTAAATAGTTTCATTTTATTTCCAGCATTCAACCACATTTCTCACACACAACACAACCCAATTCAACCCCTTTATTTGAATGCAATCACCAAAAAGAGTCATATCACCAAATTGGAAAGAGTGTCATTCATAAACCAAGTGCTCCTTAGGTGAAAAACCCTAGGGGCCTAGTAAGGGGAATCCTCTTTCCCATGTTAGCATTAACCTTTTTGGTGGTTTAGTATGTTCTTGTGATTTTTTTAGAAATCTCAGAACTGACATCATTCTAAATACACATAGAACTAGAAGAATGACACAAAGAGAACGAAAAAAAAAGAAAATCATTTGGGTCAACATGGAAGATAACTAAATGTCTTGATGCCTTGCGTCATCCCAAAAAGGAAAATATTTTGGGTCAACATGAAAGAGACATGAATGTCTCAATGCCTTGTGTCATCCCCAAAAGGAAAACACAAGACAAAGAAAATATAAAAGGAAAAAAATGAAAGGTTTACAACATAGAGAGGAATGGAGGTACAAATAGAGGAATGCAAAGAGAGAGATACATCAATCAGAATGTCACGGGGGATCACATCACGTACATTCAATCACACAAAAAATATGAAAAATAAATGATACAAAAGACTAGTAAGGCACATGTGAGTCAACCTATGAGCAAGTTGTCTATATCCCAATCATGTTCATTGTATACCGAGGGTGGAAAACTAGCCAAAGGAACAATAGCAAGTTCCAAACTAGGACCATCACTAGGCTCAACACTCTTTGTAGGAGAATTGTCATCTAAGATGATGGAAGAGGAAAGCAATGTATTCAATTCATTATAAACCTCTTCATCAATTTTAGCAACCTCATCATCATCATCCAAATTGATCACGACAGGATGTCGAATGATAATGTCCAAAGAAGGCTTCGACTCTTGTTGTAGTTGTATTGGATTGTGTTGTTTCAGTGAAGGGGGGGATGGTCATGCATTGTTTTAGTCAAGTTTCGATTTTTATTTTCTTTGTTCAATTCTTCATGTAACCTATGAGCAAGGGCATGACATCTATGCCTATTCTCTCTAGCACCTCTATTTCTTTTAGTTTGGTTTTCAATTTGCATTTGTGTAGGAGCGGGTTGATCAACCATAGGTTTCTTTTCTTCCCTAATGGGAGGAATTGAAGGAGCCATGGGAGGTTGTTCAGTCGCTTTCTCTTTGAATTTTTAAACATGTTTTATTCTAGGAGGTGTGAAGGAGTTGTTTTCATTGTCTCTTGGTCGTTTGTAGGAGGTAGGTGAAGGTTTGGTCTTAGGTTGATCTTGGTGGCTTGGAATTTCTTTAGGTTCAAGCATGGTTTTTTCAAGGATAGTAGGCTCAGTGGTGGGTGGGGACATGTTTCGGAGGGATAGTTATGCTATCTTCATTGCCTTGAGCTTTTGATAGGCCAAGAAAAATAAGTATTCTCTTGGTTTTAGAGGTTCCATAGGCTCGATCCAAATGGAATCTAAGGAAAATTTTCCTTGGAGGACAAAGGGTTAAAGCAACTATGATGGACGGTGAATATTTCATTGTCAAAGAGAAACTTTAAGCATTTATGCATAACCAAAGGGACAAATTTCATGGAGTGAAGCCATGGGTAGCCTAACTTCACACGAAATTGGTTTGACTACGAGATGATGGAGAATGATACATCTAATGTTTTTGGTCCTATTTTGTAAAGGAAGAGTGATCGATCCCATTGTAGGGCAAGAAAAACCATTATGGGTCTTGATCCATGCTTTCAGTTTATCATATATGTCTTGATAGATCTCATGCAAAAGTAAGAATTCCTTAATAATCACATTCTCTCCATAGGTGGGATATATTAGTATCCCATTAGTGGGATTGTCATAGATACGGTCAGCTATGTAAACAGTACCATCTGGTGCATGTTTAAGTATATCCTTAGAGGAGAAAGCAATATGAAGAGGATTTTTAGTCCGGCCCTTATGAGGAATGACGTCTATCACTCCTACTATTTCATCCATATAATCATTATCGATAGCATTATGTTGAATAGAATTATTGTTACCATCATTCGTATCAACTTTCATCACATCATGCTTTGTAGTTTCACTAGCTTTGACAAATGAAATTTTATGTTTTGGAATGGGATTGGTGAAAATTTGCAAGTTTTGATTAGGAGGGGCAACAGACTTATTTCCTTGGTCACTAACACCTCCAATGGAGACATGACTGGAATCAATTAGGTCTTGCACAAGATGTTTAAGATGCTTGCAATGTTTTGTGTCATGTCCATTTTTCAGTGATAGTGGCAATAAGCATTTGAACTAAAGCTTGGGGTAAAGGATTATTAGGATCAGGTGTTTTGATGGGTGGCAAGGTAATCATTTGATTTTCTAAGAGTTGGGACATTGTATTATGAAGAGTATCGGGTAAGAGAGTGAATTTCCTTTTCGGGTCCCCATAACTAAAGGGTGTCATGGCTCTAACAATAGCTACTCGGTTATTGACATTGTGAGTTGTTTGTTGAGGGGGATTAAACTAAAGGAACCCTTTATTTTGTTTTCTAAAAGGTTGGGAATTGTCTTGGTTTTCGGGTTCGGATTTCTCAAAATGGCTAGAAGTGGACTTTGTATCTTGAATACCAATCAAATTTTGATAATCACGGAGGGAAGTACACAAGTGCATGAAGGATGGGAATTTCATCATGGTGAGATTTTCTTGAATTTTTCTTTGCAAATTTTCTATGAACATCTTTTGAAGGTGAGGGTCGGGAACCTTGACATCGATTTGGGAATAAAGTGATTGATAGCATGAGATAAATTCAATTATCTTTTCTTCTTCCTTTTTCTTACATCTCATCAAATCGGCCAAGTTCATCTTAGGGTTCATATGCACTTGGAAATGGTTTACAAATGCATCAACAAGATCATTGAATGAACTAATTGAGTTGTTTAGTAAAGAGAACCATTCCAAGGTAGTATCTTTCAATGACCTAGGAAAAGTATTAACCAAGAGTTTATCATCAAGGAAAAAGTCACTACACAATGTGGTATAAACATTAACATGGTTAGAAGGATCTCCCTTCCCTCCCTATTTCTCAAATCTAGGCACCTCTACTCCTTGTGGCATCTATGTTCACAATATCTCCAAGGACAATTGGTTTCATTTGACATAATATGTAGGTGGGCCATTTTGACTTTGGTTATGGTGGAAACTTTCTTTTGAAGGGATGAAACGATTTGGAAAAGTTGGTCATTACTTGTGTTATGAGATGGAATTGAAAATGGTGAAGGAGTGTATGTATTTGAAGGACAAGTGAATGGGATGTGTATAGGTGGTAAGGTGGTGGGAGATATGATGTGTGATGCCACACAGGAACTAGGGATGCTAGCGGAAATACCCAAGGAAGGAATTACATTACTAGTTTATTGCATTGTTGTTGTGACTTGAGGGTTGGTATAGGTAGGTATTGAGGAAATTGTTGTGAGATGGGGAATTTGAGTTCCTCCTTGGCTTGTGACATTGCTTGTTGGTAAAGGACAACTAGTAGTTGAGGGGAGGTGTTTTCCAAAGATTTGAACTATGTTTTTCACAAGGTCAAGGCCATCTTCACTTTCAATCATGTGGTGAATGTTATCTATAGTAGGGATGGCAGTAGTTGAAAAGTTGTCATTTTTCACTTGATGTTGTAATTTTTCTAGTTCCTCATGAATTTGAATTATGTTTTCTTGCAAGATGCTATCATTCCTTGTTTCAAATTACAAACTACTTGAAGGCAAGGAGTTGTTAAAGGTGTTGTCCATACATAGTGTACTAGTGTCAATACTAGGATTGAAAGAGATAGACAACCCAAGATCCAAAACGATTGTGCTATCGCGGGATGACATGAGTCTCAAAATTCGTCTCACTATATTATTATCAATAGGACACCAAATAATCATGCAAGGGCTACTAAATGTAAGGTGAATGCAAATACAATGTAAGCTAAGAACAATGAAATGCTTATAACATAAGTTCTAGAAATAAAAATAGAAAAGCAAGAATAGTAAACAAAAACTTAGAATCTAAAATTTGAATGCCAAAAAATGCAATGCAAAATATGCAAAGGGACTGATTTTCCCAAGGTGGCGAATGAATCCTAGTAGGGATTTTTTTCAAAAAATTTAGAATTTTTTAATTAAATTTTATGCTTTTATGTTTTATGATCTGTATCTAAGATGTTGTAGAGAAGGGGAATTCGCTAATCATGAGTTATCTTTACTCAGAGAGCCTTAGGGGGTGAACTTCCCTAAACTACCTCAAAGAACAACAACGAGAGTTTTAGAACCAGAAAGAGTAGGTCACAAAGATTCTCTAGACAAACTAACAAGCTCCCAGCCAAAGGACGTCAGCGCAAAATGCAGATGACAACATGGAACGTTGGCATCCCCAAGGCACAGCAGCATCTCATATAGACCATAAAGCAATTTTATCTTAGAAAATAGCTAAGCAGTCGCTTCTACTCTAATTACTGACAACTTCTAGAATGTGATAAAGTAATAGAATGTGATAAAGATAAGGAGAAGAAGGGAAAGGAAATGCTTACAATCGTGTGAGTGATGAAGCCTCCAACTCATCAACGTCTTCAATACCTACACACACACGAGAGAGAGAGAGAGAGAGAGAGAGAGAGAGAGAGAGAGAGAGAGAGAGAGAGAGAGAGTGTTGGGGCTGTATAGGGGTTTTCCTCAATCAAACCCTCGTTTTGGTGTTCCCACCTCCATAGATAGCCAGATAGATAGAGATAAATGTAAAAAATGAAGTAAACACAAAAGCACTACAAAATAGTGTTATGCTACTCAATCAAATAATAAAGGAGAGGAGTGAAATATTACCACCTATGCCCAAAGCAGTCAAGGCTAGTGGGGGAGAAAATGAGAGGAACTCAAGCCTCTATTATCGTGGTGTTTCATTCCACACTTGCTCTACTAGAGTGATGGAGTGTTGATGTTGCTGCTATGAAGTGTAAAATGTTGCTTGATATTGAAGAGATGGTGAAGAAGGTGCTTGGAGCTTGTGAAGAGATGGTGAAGAAGGTGCTTGGAGCTTGTGAAGAGATTGGAGAGATCAAGTGAATGGAGAAGAACCCTTGAGATGCAAAATGGAAGATAGAATAGTGAATATGAAGAAGGAAGATGAAGAAACGACCATATTCGGGTCGGTCGACCGAAGAGGGTGTTACAAGTCAACTCCCAATGGAAAATTTAATGCCTCTGTAGGCTCCAGATGCGGGAATCTATCGGGGATGTAAGCACGCCATGTGGACGTCTGCTCACCATGCAAGCATCTGCGATAGTAACTCCTCTGTCGATGCACAAAATGGATGCCAAGTGGAATGAAGGTGGTGGGCTTAGGTGAAATTAAGCCTCCACCTTTGGTATTCTAAAGTGGAAAGGGGTAAAAGGGGAATTTGCATTAGGGGTGCAAATTCACGCCTATACATTTTTCCCCCACTTTAGCAAGCACGAGTACTGATGAGTGCTTTGGTAAAGTAGAGTAATAAGCTTAGAGACGTATACCTATACCGATGAGGAAGTAGAGCATGGTCTAGCAAGCCCAAGAGTGCAGGGTTAGAAGAGAACTTCATAGTTCTACAGAATAATGAAGCTGAATAAGGAGCATATACTCAGGATGAAGAAGATGCTAATCTTCAATCTGTATATACAATTGAGAGGAGAAATATAGAAATGAATACAAGAGTGATAAAAGCAATGCCTACTCAAGGAGGAAAACCCATATCATAGAGTAAAAGTGATAAAAGCAGTCCCCGCTCGAGGAGTAAAACCCGTACCACCAAGTAAAAGTGATAAAAGTAGTCCCTGCTTGAGGAAAACCTATATCACCAAGTAAAAGTGATAAAAATAGTCCCCGCTCGAAGAGGAAAACCCGTATCACCAAGTAAAAGTGATAAAAGCAGTCCTTGCTCAAGGAGTAAAACCCATATCACCAAGTAAAAGTGATAAAAGCAATCCTCTCTCAAGGAGGAAAACCCGTATCACAAAGTAACAGTGATAAAAGCAATCCCCGCTCGAGGAGGAAAATTTGTATCACCAAGTAGAAGTGATAAAATCAATCCCCGCTCGAGGAGGAAGACTCGTATCACTGAGCAGACAACCATGCAGACCATTGTTAAGCTGGAATATTTTCAAAGGGGTCACTCGGGAACCCTTCAAAAGGAAGAGGGGTCCACTCAAGGGACGCACAGTTTAAAAGGTGAAGTCTAGTCAGGGTGCCCCCAACCTAAACGTCATGGAATTTGTTAAAGATAGAAACTTTCAAAGGGGATCCCTTGAGGACCCTTCAAAAGAAGAGGGTCCACTCAAGCGATGCTTCATTCAAAAGTCATAGGGAATAAAAGGTAGGTGCATTAGCGAATAAATGAGTGATGGCACCTGAATCACGAAGTTGTTGTATCTTATCCTTCAATGCCTTACATTCACTAGTAGAATGGCCAAGCACTCAATGGTATACAAATAAAGAATGTTTTTCTTCATCATATTTGTGAAATTTCTTGTGTGTAGGAAAAGGAAGGGTAATTAAACAGGCTTTTAGAAGCCACAACAAAATATGCTCTTGTTCATACAAAGGATGAGGAGCAAGAAGTAACCCTTTCTCTTGCGGAGAAAATTTTGACTTCTCACAAGAAGAAGATACGAAGATCGAAGACAAGGGAGGATAGACCAATCCATGAGAACGAGGTTGAGCAGACATCACATCAACATTCAATTGTGGTTTCTACTTAGATTGTTCATTCGAGCAACCAAGCCCTAGATTACGCTTGTGAGGTGTGAATTCTATAGGGACCTAAATTCCTTGTTCGTTACACTCACAACCTTTACGCTCATAGCCATATTTAGAGACAAGTTTAAAGTCAAGGCCATAACGTGTTTGCAAATCTTGGGAAGAGGGTGATCTACATAGAGAGTATTATCCCACCAAGGGGGAACATGCTCTTCTATAGGATCACTATCATCCTCTTTACTAGGACTGCCAATATTATCCTCTTTAGCAAAGGTGTAATCATCCTCCTCAGAAAGAGGATCAACACTAAGAACATTACAATTCGCATTCACATTATCCAGTGATGCAAAAGACTGATCATCTTTGATAGCGGGTGTGAATGATGTTATCAAAGGGTCTAAGTGGATCAGGTTGACTTTATATTCCTAAATGAAGGAATCTGTAAAGTCTAAAGGACCCCAATCATCACTAAGACATGCACTTCTTTAAGAAGAGGTAGAAGGAATAGGCTTAGTATTTCTTGCTTCAGAAGGATCTTCTTCAAGGACATCTATCTCAAGAGTATCCTTTGTAGTAGGTATTGTTGGATTAAACATTGACACATTAGAAGATACTAAAGGAATAAGAGTAGGCACAACCGAAGCTTGACCATTAGATGCCATCTCATATAAGTGCATAGCATTATGGTCAACCTTGACTGTGACTACTTTATTATTGAAAATGAACTTTATAGATTTATGCAAGGTAGACGGGACTGCACCCATAGCGTGAATCCATGGTCTACTAAGAAGGTTATATGATAATTTTTCTAACATAACATATACTAGAGTAGGTACGGTAATGGGTCCAAGTTGTAAAGGTAATACTATCATACCTAGAGCTTTTCAACCAACATTATCGAACCCATGAATGTCAATAAAAGAAGCATTAATAGAAGATGAGTCAATATTAATCTTAGGCAATAGATCAATACTACACACATTGAGTGTCGAGATGGCATCAATGAGAGTACGTCTCATGCCAATCTTATTAATAATAACTATAATCATTAAAGGGTCCTCTTTCTTCTATACTTCTAGAGGTAGGAGTTCCTGGGGATAGAACGTAATATTTGGCGAACCCACACGAATATATGCCATCAACACATCAGCATCTACTGGCCTAGTAGAAGAAGGAAAGAGGATCTTTTGCAAGGCTCCCTGAAGCATACCTTGGTAAATCAGAGTAGACTGAAGCAATTCCCATAGTGAGATCTTAGTTGAGGTAACTTTAAATTTCTTGACAAGATCATAATCACTAGGTTCTTTAGTCATAGTTTTAGGAGCTTGAGGAAGGCTTAGTTGTTTATTCATTCTAGTATCATAGGTATGAGATATTTCTCTATAATAGGGATCCATAGAAGGAACAAGGGAATCACTATCAAATGGAACACCATCAATAGAACAAACCCTTTCAGAAGAAAGGCTAGCTGGAGTCACATAAATGACTAGTCTCTTAGGCCTTTGAGGGGCAGCAAAGACATAGATTATATTTACAAAATCATCACAACTAGTAGAATGATTATTCAAATACATATTCGCAACATCAATCCAAATAGGATCAAATGTGGAAGGAGATTCATCATGCACTAATGCATCATCTCTAGAGGAGAGTGCATTAGAATAGATAAGAGATTCATCATTCACAAACGTAATGTCTCTAGAAGAGAGTGCATTGGAATGAGTAGGAGATTTATCATTCGCAAATGTAACATCTCTAGAAGAGAATGTATTTGAATGAATAGACGGTAGAGTAACATTAAGAAAGGTATCAATTATTTCATCTTCTTGCAACAAAATATTCTCTGAAGTAGGGGGAGTTTCATCAGAAGGGTCAAAGACACCAAGTGACATAGGCAAAGCCAAGTCACCATCATATGCATGAAATGGAATGTCATTAAAATTTTGAAAAAAATGAGATATTGAGCTAATAAAAGAAGATATTAAATTCATTATTATTTTTTAGGTATTTTCTATTTTTTAGTAATTTGCATTTTCGGAGGTCTTCAAAGCAGAATTAGGGTTCAGAACTTGCGTCGGTCCTTAAAATTTGATTGCTAAAGGCACTAATATTTTAGGGATTGAACTAGTTCTCTAGAAGACCTTTCCAATGGTGCAAACAGTTCTGAAATCTAAGCACCGAGTCAAAATTTATGATCCCACCAAGTAGGGGTAAATAAATTCCTAGTTTTCAAAAAAGGCGTTCTTCATGTCGGGTTCACCAAAATGTAGAGAAGGGGGATTTGTTACTCATGAGTTATCTTTACTTAGAGAGCCTTAGGAGGTGAACCGTCGTAAACTACCTCAAATAATGGCGGTGAGAGTTCTAGATCCAGAAAGAGCAAGTCATAGAGATTCTCTGGACAAACTAACAAGCTCTCGTCCAAAGGACATCAGCGCAGGATGTGGACGATAGTGCAGCACGCTGGCATCCCCAAGGCTCGCCGATGTCTCGTATAGACCAGAAAGAAAGTTTATCTCAGAAAATAGCTAAGCGACTGCTTCTACTTTGATTACTGACAACTTCTAGAATGCGATAAATTAATAGAATGTGATAAAGATAAGGAGAAGGGAAAGGAAACGCTTACAATCGTGTGAGTGATGAAGCCTCCAGCTCGTAATGTCTTCAATACCTGCACACAAGAGAGAGAGAGAGAGAGTTGGGGTTGTATAGGGGTTTGCCTCAGTCAAACCCCAGTTTTGATGTTCCCACCTCCACGGACAACCAGATAGATAGAGAGAAATGTAGGAAATGAAGTAAACACAAAAGCACTACAAAACAGTGTTATGCTACTCAGCCAAATAATAGAGGAGAGGAGTGAAAGCTTATCACCTCTACCCAAAGAGCTCAAGGCTAGTGGGGGAGAAAATGAGAGGAACTCAAGCCTCTATTGTTGTGGTGTTTCGTTCCACACTTTCTCTACTGAAGTGATGGAGTGTTGATGTTGTTGCTGTGAAGTGTAAAGTGTTGCTTGAGATTGAAAAGATGGTGAAGAAGTTGCTTGGAGCTTGTGAAGAGATTGGAGAGATCGACTGAATGGAGAAGAACCCCAGAGATGCAAAATGGAAGCCAAAATAGTGAATATGAAGAATGAAGATGAAATGGCCATATTCGGGTTGGTCAGCCAAAAAGGGTGTTACAAGTCAACTCCCAATGGGAAATGTAATACCTATGCAGGCTCCAGAATGGGAATTTTTCAGGGATGTAAACGCGTCGTGCAAATGTCTTTGCACCACGTGGGCATCCTCAACAATAACTCCTCTCCCTATGCACAATATGGACGCCAAGTGGAACGAAGGCAACGGGCTTAGGTGGAATTAAGCCTCTACCTTTGGTATTCTAAAGTGGAAAGGGGTAAAAGGGGAATTTGCATGTGGGGTGTAAATTCATGCCTATATATAGATGAAAATATGGTTTTTCAATGATTTTCAATGAAATTAAATACAAAAATGTAAGTTATATGAGCTTTCACTAATGCAAAATTTGAAACCCTAGAATGCAAATTAACCATAATGCAAGCCAAATCTAGGATGATAATGGACTCCAGATCAAAATTATGATATTCTATATGCGGGTTCACCAAAATGAAAGGTGGGAAAAGTTTTGCTTTCCTCCTTAGGGTTTAGGACCTAGAAGGTCAATTTTCACTAACTTTCACTCAAGAACAAACCCTTGAGATCTCAATGTAAAAGAGAAATAAATATTGAAACAGGGTTGTTCTAGGGGTTGAATATGATCTAATAAGGGGTTCACCACCAAGTTTAGACCTGGAAAAGATAATGAAATGCAAGATGAAATGCAAAACCCTAATTGAATGTAAAGTAACACTAAATGACCTAGAAAAGTGAATGAAGCAAAACAAAAAAATACAAAAAACATGTGCACTTGGAAATATAGAGGTGGAAAGATGGAGGTCTTAATCACTAAAAATTCTACTTTTATTGCTAACTGGGACTCATTCACCAAGCTGGGTGAATCAGTCCTATTTCTGGAAAACTGCACAGGAGTTGATTTCGGACAAAAGGGTATCTGAATCTACAAAGATCTCTTTCAAACAACCATAGAGGGACTCATTCACCACTTGTGGTAAATCAATCCACTTCTACTTTTTTCAGAACTCAAAATCTGGATTTGTGCTTGTCAATCTGTTTTGTTCTTCCTTATTGGTTTCTGGATCCGAAACTACAATTTGTGACCTGTAGGTGATCTCCAAGGTTCTCCAAGGCTTGTTGACAACTTTGAAAACTTTCAACTCTTGAAAAATTTTCTCCAATCTTGATCCTTAGGAAATCTACAAACTAGACTTGCAAAT
Organism: Sequoiadendron giganteum; assembly: GCA_007115665.2. Classification (NCBI taxonomy): domain Eukaryota; kingdom Viridiplantae; phylum Streptophyta; class Pinopsida; order Cupressales; family Cupressaceae; genus Sequoiadendron; species Sequoiadendron giganteum. The sequence goes on along the minus strand of CM021107.1, from coordinate 105,561,653 downwards.
CACACACAAAGGAGAGAAGAAAATTTTGTTGGGTTAGTGGATAGGGGTTTTCCTTGGTCAAACCCCTTGTTGGTAATTAAACCTTGAAATGAAAGAAAATAGGAATGGAGAATGATGAATGAACAAATGATGATGTTGCAACTCACCAAACTCTTCAATGAAGTTTTGTAAATATGCTCGAGATGGTTGCAATGGATGTAGATCTTGATCCTTGCTTCAATGATGTTGATCTTGATCCTTGCTTCAATGATGTTGATCTTGAACGAAACACTTGCTTGAATCATAAACCCTACATCACAATTGCTAGCACAATAAAAAACATGATGCATGAAATATTTGACATGATAATTGATGCTTGAAGAATGCTCTAAAACACTTCATAATCCCCCCTTGAATGCTCTTGAATGTTGTTCTGAATGCTTGTGAATTCAATTTTCTATTAGGAATTCTCTCACAAAAGTCTTAAGTGAAAATGGGTGAAACCAGGTTCGAGGCCAAAAGATCCAAGTGGGACTCATTCTCCCAAGGTGTAAAATGAGTCATAGATCACTAAATCTTGGCCATTCAAGCTTGAAACACCTAAATTGTGATTGTATATTGATTGGTGTTAGAATTATCCTTGAAAAGATGTAATAAATGAGGCTTGTGGATGCAAATTTGGGCCAATTAAAGCATAATAAATCCCAATTATTAATGACAAGCCTAGTAAAGTTTGAAAGTGTGTTACAACACTTTAAATAAGGCAAGATTAAGGTTTAAAAAGAGATTTATTAGATTTAGTTAATTAATAAAACCTCATAAAAGTATGAAAGTGAGTTACAACACTTCACAACACTTTAGCAAGGTATCATTAAATCCATTAGTTCACAAGGGCCCAAGACCTAATATGAATGTTTCAACCACATTACAACACTAAGTCAAGGCAACATTAAACCTAATTCAGCAAGGAGGGCCCAAACAAGTGTGAAAATGTCTCGATGACATTTTTTGACACTACAATATCTAATGTGTATAAATCAAACTAACAAATAGGTTACTTTCCTTAAAAAATAATTATAGATACATAAAATTACAATATTTTTCTAGTTAATACATATATAATTTTAGGTTTTGTAAAAATAAAACTAGTTTAAGATAGAGATTATGCATTGTGCTTATAAAGTGGATATTTTTAAGAGAACATGAGCATGGATTAGACTACCAAGTTCAATATATTGTCAAAATTTTATTCTAGCACAAAGACTAGTTTTCTAATACATAGACTCCACAGCAAATCTAAGATCAATGTGACCACATACACGTATTTTGTATATAGAAAAATAAAAATATAGCAATCCTAGAAAAATAGTTTCCTATGAATAGAATGTACAAAGGTGAAAAAAGTGGAGGATATATGTTGAGATAAATTGAATAAAACTAAAGTAATTTGAAGGAATTTAAATAATGATAAATAATCAAACCATATATGTCACCAAGATTAATTATTCTACTTTGGAGTGTCAAAAACATTGTACCTACATCTAATACAAAGGGGCAAAGGGTTGGCTATGTAGGAACCTAGAAAAATGGTTAGGTTCCTATTTTTATATGTTGACCTCTATGAGTAGTCAAATAGATTTATGTGTGCACTTAGTGTGATGTGGGAAAAAAGGATCTATGGCCTAAATCACACTTTCTCCTACATCACAATGGAAGGAACCAAAAATTATCATAAATACCCACTTGGCTACCAACCACTATGAAAGAACCAGAATGGTGGATCAAGGTTTTGGTTCTTTCTTTGGGGTTTGCGAGGTTGATTATGAATTGACTTGATTTGATTATGTAAATGTGTACTTAGGTAAACTATGTAGCTACAACAAAATATTATGATTTCAAAGAAGTACAAGACAAAAACACAAAAAAGGATCACAAAATAGCAAAGTGTAGAGACAAAAGAACCTGGCATATAAATTTAAGTGTAAACTAGTTGAACAGGGGTGTTGGTGCCCTAGACCTAGAAATACATATCTTTAAAATTAGAAATCATATCTGGGTGATCCCACAATGTTGGTTTACAATTTCTAGGAGATTCTGATTTTTGCTAAAATCACATATTTTTAGAAAATATAATGATTTAAGCCTTAAAAAGTTTCATTTTAAGGATTCCAATTAAAGAGGGTTTGATCAAACCGCCTTAGATTAAACCCCCTTTGATAGAACCCCGCTAGTTTTAAACCATACCTATAACGGAGTCTCTTTTACACCTATCAAAATTTTGATAAAAAACAACTTTCGATTTACCTTTTGGGGGATCAAATGAATTCAATTAAAAAAAAAAATTGTAAGTATGTAGTCCTTATTATAAGCTTCCCAAAAGGTATAATTTTAAATTAATTTAATTTTATTATTATATTTATTTTTTATTTCTTGTGAATGTTGGTTTTTCACCGAAAATTAAGCTCTATGTTCTGCACATGTGGAAAAATAGAAGATTATCAAAAAAATGAAAATATGAGTGCACTAGATATTGAAGTCCTTGATCCAGCAAAAAAAAAGAATTTTGATACATACAAAAAATGTTGTGTTATACGGTCCGCCTATGTCTGAATTGTAATTGATTTGACTTCAAAACTTGATTAAGGAAAAAATATTCAATAAAACACTTTGAAACCAATTGGAAGCACTAGATATCTTAGTTACAAATCTAAATTCGAAAAAAATAGAATTTTATCCTTCATAGAGAAAAAGTAATGTGTTATGCGGTGAGCGTCACTCCTTTAAAATGGTGTTTACTAAAAAAAACTATTTTTCGAAGGAGATGGAAAAAGAAGTGCAATTTGTTTCCAAAACAAAATTAAAAATATATATTTAGAATCTACAGACAAAATGTCACAAATCACTAGTTTGCATCATCTTCAAATTCCTCACGGTTTAGCCGCGAGAGGTGCCCGAAAGTGGAGATTTAGTTAAATAAATCAGTCTAATGTCCAGTTTGGCCAAAAATTGTAAACCAGTATTGTGGGATCACCCATCTCAGATGGTCATTTTTTGGAGTTTCTTCCCTTTTGGACTCAACTTTTAAACTTCATATGTCAGTAACTAATTCCTCTTTCTATAATTTATTGACATGTGAGGCTTCCATGCTTAATTCTGCAATTAGGTCTTCAATCCTTTTTAAAATCAACATAAATATGTCACCTACACACAAGAGAGGAGAGAAAGGGTTGTTTTGTATAGGGTCTTTCCTAAGTCAAACCTCATTTTGGTGTTTCTAGGTCTCCACAACGATTATGATGATGTAAAAGAGTTCCTACCTAGGACGGACAGAGGTAAATGGATAAAAGAATGAGAAACTAACAAGTGTTGCAACTTACCAATCAAATCTTCTTTCCTTTATGGGTTGAATTCATTGTACTCGTCACCTTCAACAAAAATAAGATGCTTGATTGGAGGTCCTAAAAGTGTTAGTACTCAAAAAACATGAATAAACTCACATGAAAACTTTATGCATTGTTAACATAATTCTTGACTGATAATATATGTTGTAAAATTTGCTAATTCTGCTCTTGACTACTTTTTAGGATGCTCAATTTCTCAATCAATTCACTAGGATTTCAAATGGTGAAAAATACTTGTATGCATTTATTATTCTCGCTAAATTAATTATCAAATTTCGACAAATAAAATTAAATAAATATAAATGTTAAATTATCAATAATAATATATTTAAACTGGAGCCAAAATAGGCTGGATAGGGGTGCTAGCACCCTAGTCCAGACCTATTTTGGGTCTTTGAATGTCATTAAATAAATATTAAATCATAAATTCTCAATTTAATTATGATTTTTTGAATATGATCATAAAATGAGAAATTTAAAATCATAATTGGGTCTAGGTACATAGGGGAGCTAAACCTAGTGTGCAATTGTCAAAGGTGAATTTATGACGCTACACTTGAAGATTTGTGACTAAAGCTGGAATAACAAAATGTGAGTAGTAGCAACTAGTGATAAATAATTCTATAAGATCTACTCGTTATTTGTGCATAAGGATAGAAAAAGAATAATATAATTTGGAGTCAAATATGAGAATACAAAAACATGATAAAACTTAAAATAGGCTAGAGAACATAGCAAGATATTTATAAAATTTTGATGTGAGAAAAACGGAGAATACCCCTAATTTGAGAAGGAATCAAAGGGAGAAGAAATTAAAAGGAAGATTCCCTAAATCAAGAAGGACTCAAGCGGGGAGAAAACCTTTGAGGTAAGAAGAAAAGGGGAAAGGAGTGGATTTCACTCAATAGAAGAGGAAAGAAGTGAATTCCCACATCACTTTTTCAAAAGAAAAGAAGGGAGGGGGGGAGATCACTTAAAGAAGAAGAGAGAAACAACTACCCACAACCTCTATTTAAAAGATAAAAGGAAAAGTGGCAAGAATTTATTTGTAATAGCAATGGTGTTCTAAATGAAACTCCAAGATATGAGAATAATGTAAATAGAAATTCGTAAAAAATCACAAGCTTAGAGATGAAACAAAAAACATAAATTGAAGAACTAAACTTTACCCAAATAGAGAGAATTGGGTGTCTCAATTATGGAATATTTGCTCATAAACTCAAATTCTTGAGTGTTGTCTTGAAAATTGAAGATTTTTTTTGTAATAACAAGATGAATTCCTTTGCATCATTTTGATTTCCAATGGTTTTCAATACTTTATGAAAATGAGGGAGAATGAGAGCTTTTGAAGGAAGAGAAGATGCATAGGATAACATTAACTAGAAAAATAAAGATGTAGCTTAAATAATAGGAAAATGATTATGAAAACAAAAATAATAATTAAAAGAGAAAAAGAATGATTAAAAGGGATTTTTTTACCACCAAAGTTTATGTTATAGAAAAAAATATTTCATGATGAAAATATTAAAAAAAAAAAATTCAAGGTTGTCAATTAATGGAAAAATAGAAAGAGGCAAGTTTAAAGATACTCAAAAGGACACTATTGCACCCATGGAGATGCTAGTGTAGGTATGCCAAATTCCTATAACTATCAAGAATAAAAAGATTGCAAACAAATTATAGGGAAAATGTTAGATTCAATAAAAAAATCTAAAACCAAATAGAAAGACAAAGAAAATCATATTTAGCACTTTGGAACAAGAAAATAGGTTGAGGAAAATAGTTGAGTGGAACCTAAAACATGCTAGGAGTGTAGACACTAAAACAAGTGTAATTTATAAGGTGGAATTTGCAAAGGGTGTGCAATTTTTTATGCTACATTTTAACCCCACTTTGGCAAGATTATGTCACTATTTGATATAGCTATGCTAGAGTGAATAAATAGAATGTTAAATGTGACTTGTATAAATGTGTTTTTTTATACAAAAAGGATTCGTTACATCTTTGTTGATAAAGTGGCTTGTGCTTTGACTTGAGATCTAATAAATAAATATGTTAGCAAAACATTTCTTGCAAAATATATGTGTTAGGAGGAAACATGGATTGCAATACCAAGTATTAGCACATCATAATTATAATTGAAAAATATGTAATACATATATGCTATGAAAATAATAACTAGAAAATGCATGCATAAAAAGGAAGATCTTTGTAGCTATGGATAAGGGGTGTAGTATAGAAAAATGTATCCCTTTACATTTTCTCACTTGATTGGGCCCTCCTAATTTAAAGTGAACTTAATGATGCTTTAATTTAGTGTTGTAAAGTGTATCCCTTTACACTTTTACACTTATTTAGGGCTCCTTTAATTAATTGAGCTTAATTATACCTTTATTTTCCTTTTAATTCATTTACAAAGCCTATTTACATTTTCTGAAGGGGAAACCCGACATTAATTAATACCTAAACATAACACTTCGCATTGAGCAATGTGTGTCCTAGGTTTATGGACTTGCTCCCTAAACCTTAGGACCTAAATTTGAATTATATTTTTGGCAATATTTTAACAGATATTCAAATCCATAATTCAATGTCGTCTTGTGATATTTGAATTTCAATAAATTAAGGATACATACCTATAAATACAAGGTTATTTCATCATGTTTCACCTAGAGTTTTTATGCAAGCATTCTTATAGAAAAGTTTATGATCAAGAGAATCCAAGAGTAGATTTATCATAGATTTATTGCAGCATTAAAGATCCATCCATCATGTCGAATTATTTTTGCATCATGCATGTTTTTGGAGCTAACATTGTGATGTAAGTTTCATGATCAAATCAAGCATTCAAAGCACTATTTCAAGTAAGATTCAAAGTTCAAGATCCACATCTATTGAAGCCATTTCATGAAAGTTGTAGACCTTCATTCCAAGGTTTATTGAAGGGTTTTTTGAGTGGTAAAATAGCTTTGTTCATTCTTCATTCCATCTTTCGTTCTTTTATTCATTTCAAGGTTTGATTACCAAAATAGGGTTTGACCAAGGCAAACCCCCATTCACCAAAAACAAATAATTTTCCCTCTTATCTTGTGTTTGTAGATCTAGGTGGAAGAAAGCTTGAAGATCTCTTGAAGAGGAAATTTGAAGAAGCTGCAAAAGTTGTCAAAGTTGTTGTCATCTCACATAAACTTGTTTACAAAAGTTATTTCAGACATTCTAAGACTGCCACCAGGACAAATTGGAAGCTTCAGATCTATGTTAGAGGCTTTCGAAAGTTATTAAAAAAAACCTTGATAGTGGACCCATTCATCCACAAGCGAATGAGTCCCAGATAGCCTTTGAAAACTCACTTTTGGTGACTAGTAAACACATTTCTACCCTTCTCAGATCTGCAATTTGATTTCTGGTTCTGCTTATTTTAAGTTTAATATTGTTGTTTCAAGTTTAAATTGGCATATTTTGGTTGATTTGCTATTTTTAGATTTTCTCTCAAAAGTGCTTGGTGAACCTAACCCCTGTCCTAAGCACAAAAAGGAAATCATGTAGATTCTCACAAAGGGTTGATTCATCTAAGGGTCATTGGTCAATTCTTTGTGACAATCTCATTTCCTAATGAAATAAAGGAAAATAGGTCGTCAATTGGTTCATCAATCCACATTTTGGTGGAACCTCCCTATTTTTCGGTGTTTCAAGGGGTATCCATACAAAGCTAGAAGTGTATCCAAGAGGAACACACACACATGATAAAAGTGGCATCAAGGACGAAAATAAAAATTTGCGACTTAGAGGACAAAATTAAAACATATGTTTCAAAGATCAAATGATTTCTATAGAAACATGTTGAATATATATGTGTTGATGATATCACCCTTCATAAAATATATGTAGAAGAATTAATATCATTGTTTTAAGGAGATAGAGAAGAAAGAAAGGAATATATCCTAATATAGAATAGAGGGAGAAACAATAAAATAGGATATTTGGTACCAAAGTATGTTTGAAACATTCCAAGTAAAAAAGAAGTAATAATTTCAAGGGAGTGTGGAAAGAGGAAATATTCCCCCAAGAAAAAGTAGGAAAAATAAATTATTTTTGCCCCTAGAAAATAAGAAAAGATTGTGAAAAAGAATGTTCTCACCAAAGGATATGGTTGTGCCCATATTATTCCCCCATCAAATGGTAAAATGAAAAGAGAGAAAGCCATGAATGTCGCATAGCAAGTAACAAAATAGTAGATAAAAGTAGGCATTAATGAAGGTAGGTGCAAAATAAGGAAGAATGCACATGAGAGAGTACAAACAACTAGAAGAATTGGAACATGAAATTTTGGGTTAGCAAAATAGAGGTAGTCACAATGTCACGTGTAAGTGTCCAAATTATCATAAAGAGGAAAAATCATAAAAATGTTGGATTAGCTGCATAAAAGTGATTCTCAAAGTCATGCACCATCCTCAATATTTATAAATATATTTATAGAAAGGACTTGGAAGCATGCATGGAGGATTGTCAAACATCATATGCAGAACAACATATAATATATGACCAAGAGAAGATATGGAGTACATGAAGCACAAGGGGAATTTATAAATAAAGGTGTTAAATTATCTAATGAAAAACCAACTCACAAGGATAATGAAGAGTAAAATTATTTGAAGGGACATGGATACTAAGAATGAATACTAAAGATAGCTTAGGAATATAAAAAATCACTGAAGTTTTCATGGATCAACTAGGAGTGGAACCTAGGACCACCCATTGTTGTTGGGGTGCTCTACCATCAAGCTACTAGTCCACTTGGTGACCAGTCCATTTATGGTTTACGTGTGGCTCATTTTTCAATATGCCCTTGAGCCACATTTTAAATGCTCAAGACTCCTAGTCTATCCTTGGCTCTATTGGTTTAGCTCTAACACCATGTTAAATGGATAAAGACTTGTTCTTGCAATCAATTTTTTATTTTCTACAAAATAAACAAATCATAAAAGTGGCTCTAATACCATGTTAAACATTTGCATGGATCATCTACGAGTTGAACCTAGGACCACCATGCTATACGACTAAGTTATCAAACCACTTGGTGACCAATTAAATCTATGATTTAGGTGTTGGACTCACTTTAAAAAAAATTTAAAAAAAAATTGAGATGATTTGGATCATCTTAGGAAGTCTCCAAACAATTTGTTACAAAACTCATTGGAAAACCTAAAAAGGTGGTTTAATATGTTATCACAAGTAGCAAAGATGTCATTGACCATGGAAAAAAAATTAATACCACGATGATTTTTTTCCTTTCTAGCAGAGTAACAATTTGGTGAGTAAGCATAGTCGAATATGAAGGGTTTTGCCAAATCAATCCAATTTTGGGCATTTCTTCTTCCACTTTGGTACCATGGAAGTATTGAGGAATGTATTATAATTTGTTTCCATGAAGTGGGAAGGATTTCTTCCTAAGAATACCCTCGTTTCTACACCCATTTTGTGGATTGAAAGGACAAATATAGAGCATCAAGGTTGAAAAGATGCATGACAAGTGTGAGGGAGTGTTTGTTGGCAATACCACATCTCTAATTGGCCTATAAGATGTAATATATGTATGTTGATAATGAAATGAATAGATTTTACTCACTCTTGCTGAAGTTTTCTACCTTGAAAATTTATCTAATGTGTTCTTTAAAAATTTGTACCTCATAATATTGTCAATGACATTCTTTTAAGGTGTTAGAAGTAATCAAGAAGATTTTGATGGAATTGCAAAAGATAATATAAGTTGTGATCACTAGGAGACTATCTCCAACGTTTGATGAATCACAACCCTTCAACCATAAGAGTCATAGACACTATAAACTAGCTGAACGCCAAGTGATGACAGCACCAATAGCTTTTTCTATTAGAGGTGCAAAATTTACTCTTTTTAAAGCCCAACTTAAGAGGACAGAATCACAAACCGAGAATATTCACAAGCCAAAATTCCAAGAAGATGAGCTTAGTAAGACGAACAAGAAGGGGATCACGACATACAATTGGAAGGACTTGACGATAGTAAACGAAACGAACAAGGTCAGGTCATAAATGAGGCATCCACCCATAGTGATGAATAGGCAAACAAGAAGGATGTGATAGATAAGAGTTGCGACGTCTGGGATGAAGGCAATAGCAACTCAAGATAGATTTAACAGTCGATTCCAACTGGATCAACCTAAGCAACAACATAAACAAAGTAGAGTTGAAACTAGCAATTTGCATAACAAACACCAAGGAGTGCAACCAAATTCGAATCAGAGATACAAATACAACTAGTTAAGCACCACAATCACAACCAGAAGACTCTTAGCACCATTCGAAATGTAGAAGAGACATTTTTCCCTCTTTCTTTCTGCTCTCCTCCCTCCTTAATGCCTACTTCCAGGCATATCTTTACTCCTTTTCCGAAGGTTCTGTTCTGACATACCTTGAAATGAAGCCACGTCTGCCACTCATCCCAAGACTTACAGATCCCCAGTTTTGTCTTCTCTCTCCTTCGATTAATTCTAGATTTAAAATGTGGTCAAGCGCCCTTGTCCAGCCACCTACTTTACTTAATCGACATTTATCTACGTAGTCTTCAAGAAGTCTAGGGGAGAGGGGTCAATAGTCATGCAGGCTAACTTTGTCAGCATGTAGCAATTGACTAGAATACTATTGAACCTTCGTTTTTTTTTTGAAACGTAGACTAGCCTCTTATTTATCTATAACTAAGGTTTGGAGGTGTGACTCATCATGCAACTTGCCACATCAACACATCTATTGAGAAGTGTCTAAAATTTGACTTTTTAAAGGTTCGATCAAAACTTAATCATGGGACCCTTAATTGTTGAACAAAAAAATATCATTGTTGCTTGTAGAATATCATATTTTTATTTAAAATAAAATTAATATACAACCTAAATGGACCAAATACCTATGGATAACCATAAATATTTGATATCTCTACCTTTTATATTCAACACATATAGACCAATAGTTGAACACAAAAAAACTATTTGCAATTTCTTGATGGTGGATTCTACAACTAGGGAGTTTGGGCACACCACAGTTGTTTGGTTGTTAGTTGATCTGGATATATTTAAACCTCTCCATGGGGATGTTGTTTTGCTGGTGGAGGATAAACCTTGGAAGCAACTCTTAGACTACGAGGGTCTCCCCTTTCGGTGTAAGAGATGCTTTTTGGTGGGTCACTTGGCCTCTGCTTGCCTTCATGTCCGTCGCAAGGGCGTCGCGACTTGGTGGACTAATGCTCTCCTTGATCACCTCATGGTGGGTTCTTCTTCGGAGGTTTCTTCTGTGTTGGTTGACCTTCATGTTGTTGCTCGCCCGAAGCTCTTTTCTTTGGATCCTCCATTGGACCGCTTTGCTAACACTGTGGTGCCAGACCCTTTTGTTGACACTGTTGGGCCTGTCCATGCGCCTACCGTCGCTGCTCTGTCTGACCCTATTCGCCCTTTGTTGGGTGCCTCTTCTGCTCCGCTTGTTGATCCGTTCTTGGCTGCCTTGCTGTCGAATCCCTCACTACTTGATGGTCCTGTGGTGGCTAAGGTGGGCTCGCTCCTCTCACCATTCTCCTTGTTTCCTGTTTCCAAGCCTCCCTAGTCGGTTGTTCTTCGGAAGAAGAAGTCTATGTCTGTTTCTCGTGGAGCCAACTCTGAACCCTCTGGTTCTGGGGTTGCTTAATCTCTTTGTTTCCACAGTGATCAGTCAGTTGTTTCTGATTGTTCCTATAGTTCAATCTCTGTTTTGAACTATGCTTTTCTTTGGCCCCTTGGGCTCTTTGTGAAGGGTACGACACCCTGAAAATGTTGCTTATCTTTTCAAAAACATATAATTATTTAAAATACAACTTATATCAAACAAAAATGGACCAATAGTTAACACTAATTGTTTTTGAAAATCCTTCACATTTAATGAGAAAATACATGTTTTTTGTTGTACTCACCTTTTATATTTGTGATAGCACAATCTATTAATATAAAATACTCCAATGCTTGTACATTGCTACCTCAATAGTTGTACACATAAGAACAATATTTTTTCACTATGATAACAATACTTGTTTAAATGAGTGTCTTATTTTATTAAATAAGCATTTTATTTTTTAAATGATACACTTATAGTGGAGAGTTATGATATTTTATTTGAGACAAAAAAATACTTATTTCACTTCTTCATGAATGTATTTATGTTTTTTTTATATAACATTTAGAGGTTTGTCATGTGTTCCAAGTATGGGTCCATTTTTTATCAACATTTAGTTATTTTTTTATTTACATTGAACTATTTATTTACATTATATAGTATAAATATGCGGTAAGACTGGATATTATAATCACAATTGACTGCACGACTATTGGACCCTGCATGACTACTGGCCCCTCTCCCCTATTCTCCTTTTTATTTACGGCTTGCCCACAATTTCTACGACCTCCTCCGACAACTTAATTTATTTCTATCATATTCAAATTTTGATTTTCTTACCTAGTTTCTTGGATAGTATACTGTGGAGATGAAACCATAAATGAAATCGATGTATTGTACCATTTTCCATATTACTAAGTGAAAAAGAAGCCTAAGTATATTAATTAATTAAATAAGAGTTGTGTTATATTTTATAATATCGTTGAAGTAAGAATTGTGTAGGGGAGAGGATTCAGTAGTTGTGCATCCTAACTTCACACTTCTCAAAATCCTACATGGAAATTTCAAATCACTCCCAATTTTTTATAGTAGCTTATTTGGCAAGTCCCCTCCTTAAAACTTTTATTTCAGGGCCACATCAGCATGCTTTTTGTCATGGTGTCCAAAAAGGCCCCAAAAAAAAGTGAGCAATACTAGTGCATTCATAGCATGGGTAGTTGAGCGTTGATGTGGCATTACATGATTGGCTGCTTTTTAGAATATAAGAATACATCTTGTTTATATATGGGTAGTCAAATCACAACTATTGAAACATGCTCAACTACTAGGTCCTCTCCCCTATAATGAAAGTATTAGAGAAATTATATAACCTCGATTTGGATGCAAAATATTATCTTAATTTGAATGGTATGTTGTGTTTATTTTATATTATTGTTGGAGCAAAAATTGTGTATAATAAAAGTCTTAGAATACTTTCCATAATAGACTAACATAATATAACCTCAATTTAGATGGCAGAATACTACCTTTATTTGAATGGTAGGTAAACCTCAATTTGTAAAGCTTAGTTACAATATGGAACATACATCTTATAGTATTTTTTGTTATATAATTCTTTATTGTTTGATCTTTAAACTTTATCATTCTATTATTCCATGACATAATTTTAGATATACATAAGATAGATTTGAAGTCCATTTGTTATAAACTAGCACTTGCACCAGAAGGGGTGCAAGGGTTACGCCAATAGAAAAGTATATGTAAATTAACATGCTAAGGAAGCATATTCTTTATTTTTACTAATGCCATATTCCAACTGAGGTTTTTGGAAAATATGTCATTTTTATATCTCATCTATTGAAATTCATATACATATCAAGACAATTTAACAGTGCATTTATGTAGACCCCGATCTTAAAGATGAATAATAATCTAATTTTTTTCAAAATCTAGATGTATAAAGAACTACTTTCAACAAATATTATTGGTAAGAAACCTTCGACAAACGATTAGATTAATTTAACTGGGCATTCCAAGCACCCAATGTTACAACCAAAATAATTCAACTTAGCTTTAGCTCTAGCCTTTCAATTTCCTCTCTCGCTACAAATAACCCAATTTGTTCATATGTTTTGTTTGTGCCTTTAATAATACTAAATTTTTACTCTTGACAAAGCAATGTTATTTTCTATTAATATCCATTCAAATTCAAATCTTGCATTTATAAAATCTCAAAGTGCCTGTCTTGATGGTTAGTTATGTCAAACACCCTTTGGCTATGACAGAATCTAGCACAAATAGTGATAGATATGTGAGACAATGTCCCCTTTGAAAATGGCCCACACATTGTAGACCTCTTATGCTCATGCCCAACATAGAGGGATCAACTACTCTTCATTGTGATTAGTGACAAGACTCTTATTCTCTTTTGTGATTGGTGATGACCTCCTTTAAGGGCTCCCTTATTAATTATTGGGTAACAGCTTGTATTTAAATCTGATAAATGAACTATCAATTCCCCAGTTCAATTTTTCAAGGATCCCTTGTAATTATCTACCATATTATTTCTCAATCCAAATTGGCACTAGTTGAATAGACAAGGAAGCTATATACAAGTCAACAAAGTAGTTTTTTATTAAATTTATGGCAATAGCAGCTATCCCTGTAATAGCTTGAAAAATAACCCTTACAATTGAAATCTTATATTTGATCAACTTTCATAAAGCTTTTATTTAGGACTTGGCAGATGCATGTGGAGGCATTAGTATTGCACCATAACTTCGAGTTTATCTTGCCTCGTGAAGAACATTGTGTAATGGATGTTTCATGTATATTTTTGTGTAAACATAATTTGTTTCTCTTACTATCAGATGCCTATACCTTTAGAGGAATACTAAAATTCTAATACTGTATTCATACTCTTATACTTCTCATTCTAGGTGGAGATAGAGCCGATGCTTATTTAAAAAAATGATTTGACATAAATAACTCCTTTCTTTCCAAATTTTGTCTTCATTGTATTCTGATTTAGAAAGAATGGGATAAAGGAAGGTTTTTATTCTTAGATTTTTGGAACAGCTTAATGCATTTCTTTTTTGGGCTTCCCCATCTACATATACCTCTCTCCTCTTACCCCTATTTTACCAAACAAAAATAGTAAATGTTAATCATAACGTAGAAATAAAAATGTCTAAGACATTAAGAATCTAAAAGATTAATTGAGGAAAGCATACCTGATTTCACACAATCATACAGTCAATTAAATAGATTATATAGTCTCCCTTTTAGACTCCAAATTACGAGAATTTCATTTCCCCTGTAGTTAATAATCATTTGAAAATTGCAAAGAAAGAGTATCAAACTTAAATGTGTCAATATTGCACTATAGTGGGAATTGGGGCCATTTGTGAGAGCATGATCCAGGTTCAAGTCCTCCCTCGCTGCAATTAGGTGGCCCACAACTCCAGCAAGCATATGGTAAGGCAAGTTAGATGTGGTGTAGTTAGGGTAACGATTAATAAGGTTGCTCATAACTCCAGAGAAAAGTTAGATGTAGTGTAGTTGCCGCGTAGGAACTATGGGGAGCCTTTCTTCCTGGAAAATGTCTGTAAATCTTGGATACGGTGAGGCTGAGATGTTATGATTACACAGCACGTACCCCTGTGACCGATGTTTTTCAATCTTGATAAGATGATTTGAACTAAACAAAACACCATGTTACAAGACTGTTCTTAACTCTACTCAAATATTAATTCAAATCTTTATTTGAAATGACCTTTGTCATATTTATAGCTATTTGATGATCTGAAATGAAATGGATAGAATAACTAATAGTTTTCATCATTGAAAAAAAATGAAAAGAATAATCTAAATGAAAATTGTTGTTGATGATTATTACCTGGCGATTGAAACAGTTGCAACGCGCCTGGGTTGTGTGATTCCCACCATTCCAAATTTAGTGAAGCCATGCCTGTGCATAATCTGTGAGGACTGAGTGGTTTTCCCTGAACCAGTTTCTCCAATTATAACAACTACTGAGTTGAGTCACGAAAGTTGTATAACATTGAATTTGAATTTGATCTTGATAGATACCAACTACACGTCTTTAATGCTCTTCCTC
Source organism: Sequoiadendron giganteum (assembly GCA_007115665.2). Classification (NCBI taxonomy): domain Eukaryota; kingdom Viridiplantae; phylum Streptophyta; class Pinopsida; order Cupressales; family Cupressaceae; genus Sequoiadendron; species Sequoiadendron giganteum. Next base: position 105,546,485 of record CM021107.1, on the reverse strand, counting down.
GTTCTTACTTACAATTTCTTAGGAGCAGAGAACATTTATGACGGTTCAAACCATCTTATCAAATCATACAATTTTATCTAATTCGAAGGGACATTGACTACCAACTGGAAATTTGATATTTGGATTGATATGACGTGTGTGACGTATTCTATCAATCAAATCTACGATGTAGGAATCCGTAAGTGAACAAAATCATTCGATATAATTCAATGCACAGATAACCCGCCGTTAAATTTATGAAACCATGGGAAATTTTTCTAGTTTGCCAGCCTAAGACAAGTTTCCGACACAAAGCTCCTACAATATATAGCCTATCGGCTAATAACCAAGGGGGTGTAAGGGTTATGTTGATAGAAAACTATACAAAAGCAAACACGGTAATGAAGTGTAGTTTGAAATAAATGCAATCTTGTTTGTAAAATTTACAAAATGTTTGTAATACATATTTGGCGATAGCAACGTGAGTGAAATATTTGTAGCTATTTTATTTGTCGTGAACATTGCTACACCAAAAACTACTCAGTTGAAATAAATGTGAAATAATTCTATATCTACATGGAAAGCAGAAGATACCATGCTTGTTTCATTGTACTTGCTTTTAAGAAGTATTTATAATGACACCATATAAAAAAAGTGAGATTGGCTATTTTTTATTTCAAGGCCAGTTTCATTTAGATTATGAGAAATAAATAATGGTAGAGAATCATAAAATTCAACTTGGAAGCATTGTTTATAAGGAAATCCAACAAGTTGTCATAAGACAAAGAGGTAAACCACCACCACAAGGGCAGATCAGACATAATTCCACCAAAATAGCAATCAGAAATGAAGTAGCAGATCAAAGAGAAAGTCTATAATATTCTGAAAAAATGGTTTTGTTTTATTATGTTAACAAGTCATGGCAAAAGATTAAATTCTGTTATAATGTAATGGTAAATGTATCTAAGTAGAGCTAGTAGCTGAACACTGCATAGTTTGGGTTTTCTTTAAAATAGTTTGTATTTTACTGTGTATATATGACCCTATGGTCTGCTCAGCTGATGACTCTAATCATTTAAAGTTTCCGATATTTAATAATAAAAAAACTGTTAGTAATGTGATTGTGTATTTTTTGATATTGGATGAGATTTGGCTAATTAGGGCTAGACTTGTGGAAATCTTCAGTTGATTAAAAAGGAAAAAGAGCATGCAGATAAAAATATTGATGATACTGTAACTTTTCGATATGGGTAGGGGCTTATCCTACACAATTTACCAACTCCTCTGACTGGAAATATCTTCGGTTCTGATAAATCGTATCTTATGAAGAGAAAAAAAGACAATTTTATAAAACTCTAGGAATGATTAAGGATAATGATATTTACCATTATTACTGCAGTTTCCTTTTGCTCTCTCATTATTTATTTCTTTTCCAAAACACAAGACTTTAAAGATAGACCAAGAAATAGCACATATTTAAAAAATAAAATGGACAGAATTTAATAATTTCTACACCATGTTCCTCTCGTGCGTGTGAATGCCATCATATTTTCCAAAACACAAGACTTCAAAGATAGACCAAAAATTTAATAATTTCTACACCATGTCCCTCAATGCAATCTCATTATTTATTTCTTTTCCAAAACATAAGACTTCAAAGATAGACCAAGAAATAGCACATAGTTAAAAAATAAAAAGGACAGAATTTAATAATTTCTACACCATGTTCCTCTCTTGCGTGTGAATGCCATCATATTTTGTTTGATCACAGTAATGGGATTTGGGAGACATATATACTCTTAACTTTCACTTCATGGTAAGAGATATTTAAGCTATGCCCTTAATTATTTGATGAATTACCAATAGCACTTATATCTCAGGGTCCATGAATGGGGCAGTTCAAATGCTTTATGATAGTCCATGTATTCTTAAGTGCACAATTTACTCTCCCTTCAATATGCTTTTACTACATACTCAACTGTTCAAGAGTTTTACAAAATATATCTTTCTTTGGATCAGTGATAATAGTGTCGCATATAGGGCATATCCTACTAAACAAAAGATTTTTTGGGCTACTGTGATTGAATATTTTAAGTTTTGTATTGAAATAAAGTTTAGTGCAGTGACAGCCAACGAATTATAATCTGCTTGTATCAAGTGATACTGGACAAATAATAACAAAGTAACAACACAGAGCAAAATTTATCATTTTTGTATTATCTGTCCCATACAAATAAAGATATTCTTTTATATCATAATCCAAAACACAAACTTTGACTGTGAAAAAACACCGGGGAAATCTTTAGGATCTACCTTTGTAAATAAATGAATTTCTAACAAATTCAAAAAGCAATTTTTTTGTAAATTAGCAAGTTCAGCCATTAAATATTTCGCCCACTCTGATGTGTAAGCTGATTAGCACACAAAGGCAGTAATAATCCTCAATATAAGAATATGACAATATATTTTAGATTTCCCTGCCAATTATACATGGCTTGTTCAGCCATTAAATATTCCGCCCACTCTGATGTGTAAGCTGCTTAGCACACAAAGGCAGTAATAATCCTCAATATAAGAATATGACAATATATCTTAGATTTCCCTGCCAATTATACATGGCATGTTCAGCCATTAAATATTTCGCCCACTCTGATGTGTAAGCTGCTTAGCACACAAAGGCAGTAATAATCCTCAATATAAGAATATAACAATATATTTTAGATTTCCCTGCCAATTATACATGGCGTGCACATCCACAAAGTGATCCCCGATTTGCTCCCAAAAATACACCTCACCTTTTTATTGGCTCATTTACTGTTTCTTACATCATCTTCATCTTAACTGCCCCAGACGTACAACTCTATTCCATCAAAGAACACCACAATATTATCCTTCAAATCTTCTCAGTGTGAATAGCAAATTGAACTTATAGGCATGATTATAATCGATCACCTTCCTTGTATCTGCAAACTCACACAGAGATAGCAGATGTTGACACAGATTGTTCACATGCAATGCAATCCTACTCTAGCACTAAGGATGGTGGTTGCAAAGAATGATGGTTCTTGATTAAAGGTTAATACAGATCTATCATCAAGGCATAATGTCAGGAGACATATTCGGCAGAACGCAAATTCTAGGGAACCTAAATTTGATTCACTTGTTCAGAAAATGTCAAGTGCTGAACAGAAGGAACATGAAAAGAAAGATGCTATGACATTGTTAAGATATTCCAGCGTATATGGTAATTAGAATTCAAGTTGTCCCACGTGATTTAGGATCATAAACACGAAGGGTTTTATATTCTCAGTATTTATTTATTTTTCCAGTTTAAATGGGTGTTATTATGAGTGGAGTAGATCTTCTATTTTATTGTGTAATTTGAATGGGTATTGTTAAAAAAATAAGAACAATGGTTCGCCAATTAAAATGGATTGTGTCAAAGCGGGAATGGTAGCACAACTCTATGAATTGAATATGTAGATTTTTTCTCCAAATCCAACCGGTATATGGTAATTAAAATTCAAGCTGTCCCACGTGATTTAGGATCATAAACAGTTCTCAAAGCTTGTGGAATCATATGAGACTTGCAGCTCATCTCTGTTGTGATAATAAGGGGAAGAAGCACAACTCTCAATGAATAATTTTGATTCAGAAATTCAGTCTGCCTATAGTAACTGAAGTCCATGTTGTTCCAAATTCTTAAAGTTTCATAAATTTGAAGAGGTCTATATTTTTATTTTGGGTCATCACATTAGATAAAACTTCATTTGCAGGCCTGGAAGCAATCTGAATGATTTGGAACTTAGGATCTTGCTCTGAAATGTTTTGTCAAGATGAGTCCTGAACATATATTTAAATTTCAGAAGGAAGTTATGAACTCAATTTTTAGTCTTCATACTCATACGGATGCTGTGGAACTAAAGCTTCAGCAAAAACCTTGTAGGTTTTGAACATAAATGCGAATTCAAATCAGGAACAATTATGAGTTTGAAAGTATGATTTAAAAAATTGAATATAATTTCTAAAAATTGATGCAACAAACTCAAGATATTGGTCAGGACAAATCCTAAAGAAAACCAAGTAAATTATAAAACCGAGGAGTGTGAAGACAAGTTATGATCTTTAAAATAAGCAACTGGGTAAACATAATTGATGTCAAACTATAAGAGATGAAATGAAATTGAATGAGATTGAAGGAATGCACATGAAATGTACCCCAAATCTCATCATGGTTGGTACAGAGGAAACCATAGACAGAAATCTAACCAAAACAACAGAGAGTCTTTAAAACAGGCTACTGATTGAAATTTGAAATCTCAAGAATGTTGAAGGCGCGAAGCATTAGGAAGAACATTAGAAAATAAGAAATATCCAATCCCTAGAGAGCTGGATTCACTAGAATACGCATGCAAAGGCAAAGTCTCTGATGGGGTTGGGGTATATCTTCAAATTAAGATATTGGCCAAATAGAGTTTAGTATAGAAATTAAAACACTTGAAAAGATAAAGCAGACAATAGAGGAGACATAAACAAAACAGTTTTAGATTGAAATTAAAAAAATAAAATGATCCGGTGCATACAGATTCAAAAACCCTCATTAAAACAATCGCAAGTGACTTACCTCAAGATTCTGCAAAAAAATGTGTCTTAGGGTGTGCACTCCAGGATGTAGGGTATTAAACAGCCCACGCAGAAGAATGTATCAACCGACCTTTGCTCTAATCTATACTACCATGCTTGTCCAGGCAACGGTGGAGTAGATAGATGCTTGCTCCTAGTTCGACGGAGTGAGACACTAACCTAAGGAACAGAGGTACGAAATGGGGCTCCACAACTGAATCGAAAAATGAAGCCTCTCCTTCCCAGCCGCGGATGGATGATGTTAATGATAACGATAAGAAACAATGGGCAGACTTTGCAGAAGAATATTACGGAACCCTAGTAAAAAAAGAAATTTCTTTAAAACAAAACGAAGCAAAACCAGTTTCCATACAGCTGCTGCTGGAAAATGAAACGATGCAAATCTAGTTTCCTACAACGGTTGCTTCACCGTATTTATGACAACTGAGAGTAAATCTAAAAATATCAGGACTATAGAGTTGCTCGATTCTTGAGCTCGAGACATGACGGAAGGGAATTAATATCTATTTTCACACCTGACAGAAGGAAATCCAATATGATTTTGGAGATCCAATTTCCTCTGACAGCCGACGGACAACCTGTAAACCATGTACTGTTTCACAGTAACTTAGTAGTTGTTTGACGGCGTCAGACAGGTTTCAGGCTGAAACCTTTCACTATATATAGCCTATGGGCTAATAATTCAATAGATGTTTTCTATATTTTTGTAATTATTTATTTATTAAATTAATATTTTTTAATTTTATTGTATTTGTTAATATTCATATTGTAGAAGACTCATCAACATAATTTATTATCTATAAACACATCAAATGGGTATTGTGTACATCTATAACATTACAAATGGATGTAGCTTCAATGGTTTATGGTTACAAAATCTCAAAAGAAAAACAAATATACATCTTATTTTATTTATCATTTCCAACAATTCTCATAAGAGTTGTTGCTAGAAACAAACTAACAGATTCAACTAGGTCCTTTTAACATCACAATTTTTGAAGTATTGTTTGGGGACTGGTTTTTGGCTGGCTGCAAGCTGTTCTTTTTGCAGCTCTGTTTTTTGTTGTAAAGAGTTTCAGGTCCCTTCAAACATCACAAATTTTGAAGTATTGTTTGGGGGTTGGTTTTTGGCTGGCTGCAGACTGTTCTTTTTGCAGCTTTGTTTTTTGTTGTAAAGGGTTTCGAGTCCCTTCAAAACTTATTTTTCACCTAATCAAAAACATCACAAATTTTGAAATGTAAATACACATTCTTTTCAACAATAAAAAAAGAATTTGCAAAAGAATTGAATCTACATTCACCCATCAAGGAATGTATACAAAATGTAATTTGAAAAGCAATATAATTTTAAAGAAAGGGATAAGAAGCCCAAGTAGCAAATGGAGCTCATACATTCAAACATTTGTGAACCAATACAATATAAACATGCAAAGCATTACAGCTTTATTGCTAACTTAATTCTGTTTATTTTCTTAAAAATAATTAGATGCATTGGAAATGTTTAAGATTTCCAAAGGGGGTGTGTACAAGATGTGATTTGAAAGGCAATAGGATTTTTTTTCCAAAGAAAAGGATACCAAGCCCTAAGGAGCAAATGGAGCTGATACTTAACCAATACAAACAATATTACATAAAAGTGTAAGGCATCTCATTACACCTTTATTGCTAACTCGTTTAGAATTGTCTTTGTTCATTTTCTTAAAAATAATTAGATGCATTGGAAATGTTTAAGACTTCCAAAGCCTTCAATGAGAAACATTTGGAAAATCGATTAAAACAATGATGATTTTTTTATTGCTAGCCTCGTGAGGAACCAAAGCGTGCAAATTCTACTTCATAAAGACCAATAAGAATATTACAACCAACACTCATACAGCATATAGAGCTTCTACAAAAACAATCAAGGCTCAGAAAGTCCATAAGAGCAAGAAAACCAACGCAAAAAGCACGAGAATTGTATGCTCTCCATCTAGGAGTTGATGAACCACTCAATTTATGAGCAGCACTTGAGCGTAATCATACAACAAATTAGAGGCTTGCAATGGATGTTGAATATGATTAGCTAATAAAAAATCAAACTTAAAAACCCACTGGTCTTCCACCGGGGAGAAGAGTAATTTGATGTAAGTAGGCATCCCAAAAGATAATACAAGTTGGATCAATGGGCAAAGATACAAATCTCATTTGGTGGCAAACAAATACATCCAAATCACAGGTGTGCATTAAAATGATATTTACCTATAGTTAAAATAAAATTCATCAAAGTTATGTTTTTGAAAATGGATCAAAGAGAAACATAGTTCAAAACAGAGATTGAACTATAGGAACAACCAGAAATAGCTGACAGACAGCTGTGGAAATTAAAGAGATTAAGCAACCCCAGAAACAGAGGGTTCAGAGCTGGCTCCACGAGTCCGAGACTGAGAAGCAGACACAGATTTCATCAAAGTTATGTTAACAATTGCATCAACCTTAGATTTTCATGACCATCAACTTGAGATAAAACATTTTTTTAAATAAGCTTTTGAAGGGTGAAGTTTATATGGAACACCTTGAATGTTACATACAAAAAGTAAACGAGCAATTAGTTTTGAAACTACAGAAAACATTGTATACACTAAGTAGTCCTTAGGATTGTTTTATCAACAATTGATGTGTTTCTCTAGAACGAAAGGTATGTCCATAGTAATGTCGATTCAAATGTTCAGAAAAGCATATTTGTGAGTAAATTTCATTATTAACCTTATATGTTAGTGATACTATTATTATAAGACATGATCTGAAAATGTGAAATATGTTCAAAGTCTAAATTATCAGTTGAATTTGAGATGACCAGCTATGATGAAATTTATTCTTGTTTGGCCATTCAAATTTTGAGAGATGGGAGAGAAGAAACAAATTCATCATAATCAAGATAAGTACATTAAAAACATTCTCAAGTAGTTCTCTAATGGAAGCTGGTAAGAAACTTTTGCAAGAAATTTGTCCAAATATACAAGGGAAAAAAATGACTATTGTTCCATACCAGAATGCAATTGGATGTTCGATGCATGCAATGGTCTCCAGCAAACCTAGCATTCCCCTTTTTCTAAGCATATTGAAGCAGTTTCCAAATAATTGTTGACCTCAATATTGGGCGATTGTCAAAAGAATTTTCAGATACCCTTAAACTATTAAGCATAAGATTAAATTCAAAGGGAGCTCAGAAGAATCTCCCACTTATTGGATATTCTGATGCAGATCGGGCAAGGAATATTAATAACCAAATATCAACATTGGAAGTACTGCTTTGTTTTAAAATGGAGATGTAATTTTATGGACAAATAAGAACAAACTGACGATTCTCTTTCAACTGCATAGTACATAGCAACTTGTCAAATCATAAAGCAATTAATATTGTTCAGAAAATTGTTGCAACCTACTGATATTACTCAAACTTAACCGAACCGACAGAGCTGGAACATCACGGTCAAAGTTGCATAGTGATTATAGAATCCAAGGTTTCAAAGAACTAAGCACATTTAAGTACAGTATCATTTTCTTTGTGAACAACTCGAAAAGAACATTGTGGAGATTGAATATTATGCAACATAAAACATGGCGGTGGTTGCATTGACGAGGAGATTGCCAAAAATTAAGTTTGAGCTTCGTAAAAGAGGATGCACTGTGCAACAGTTTAGCTGAAAGATATTTGAGTAAGTGGTAGTGTTACATGTAGGAAAATGGTGTTGAAGTATAAAAATAACCATATATTCAGGATTTTTATTTTCAATAAGAAAGTACATGCAAAATGTGTGTTTAAGTGCAGTTAAGTGAGTTTAAATTGGAAAAGTACAAGAAAAATAAGTTGAGTACTTTAGTAGGACTGTTTAACACTATTTTTTCTCCATAAGAAGTTACAATTAAATAATATCAATGGTCAATAAGATATTCCAAAATATATTTTAATTTAAGTTTGATTTCTTGCACAATATTCTATTTTTTCTGAGCTGCATTTTCTATTGGTAATCTGTGAACATCTGAGAACAGTCATGGCCGGACTCCCCAAAATGACTCCTCATACCAAGTACTCGTAGGCTCATAGCTATAACATAAAACTAGCATTAACTTACAAAAATAAAATAATAATTTAAAACTTGAAGGGAAAGGAGTACTGCCTAAGAACTAATTTGACTTACAAAAATTATTTACAAACTTAAGAAAGCACATAACAAATGGAACGGCCTAGGCTTGTGTCAACTTTATATAGAATAATAGCGCAATTTGAAAGCAAAAAAACAGTTGTACAAAAGAAAAAGGGAACCCAGAAACAGTTTACAGACAAAGCACTGAAGCATTTGACACCTTGTTCAAACACTGGTGGACAATTCATCATAACCCAAGGAAAGAAATAAAAAACATGATATTATATAATAATGAATTCAGAATTGAGAATATTGAATGCATCAATTCTAACCACCTGTAGCACTATTTAGCTCCCAAGTTTAAAGGCATCCACAAAAAGGCCCAAGCAGACTCCTGCTTTCCAGAAGTTAACCATAACCACTAAAGACTGTAGTTTGCGTATAGGTATTGGATTTCTATACATTAGTATACCAATGCCCTCAATTGCAGCAACTACAATACCAGCAACCAAAACATCCCAGTCACCTGTTTGTCCTATAATTGTAGCCAATGCATTTGCTGTATAATAGCCTAAGAGCAGAAGAAATGTTTTCATTGGAAAATTGCTTCGGGCTCCATTAAGTTTATTTAAGAGTCGATTTCCACTAGCTTGAATTATTCTACCCAAGCGAGTACTTCCAAGGCCTGATCTGGGAATATCTTCATTAACTGTGCCCTCATTTCTGTCTGAATTTGCTCCTGTATCTAAAACAAAACTTACCTGCCGAGATCCTCTCTTTGAACTGCCACTGCATATCAAAACAGAGAAAAACAAACAAAATAGCTTCAGCAATATTACAACCAGTTTTGAAACAATAATCCCCCTATAAAAGATGCACAATGCTAAGTCAAACAACAATCATTGGGAAACAGACTGGAAGGCTTGCTGTCCAAGAAGTTGCCAATTTTTTCCCCTTAATGTTTTCTGGAACATTTGATAAATCACACATTCATGTAATTTAAATATATCAAAAACCACAACGCAAAATCTCATTAGTCAGTTATCATGAGCAAAATAAAAACTGATGAAAATCTGCAATTGCTGTCAATTATAATTCATATGTGTTTTAGATCTATAAATAAGGAAATGATTTCTCAAAAAATGTAAATCATAGCCCCACCACAAAATCAACTGAAATTTTAGAACTACAGGATAAAACTTGGCAAAAAAATCACTAGTTTCACGTGAATGGTTGCATATGACAGCATGACGCAACATCCACACGTCATGCTGGTGTTCAAGGTAGAGACCTCTCGATTTCAACCCCAAGTTCCTTAATGTCCGTACTTTTCATTTTTGTAGTTAATAAATTTTATTTATCTTTATGATTTTAGATATTTTCACCAGTTCATTATCTTTAAGCATTTTAGCTATAGTTAATTTTGTTTAAGGGTCCCAATTTTCCTTTTGCCAGAATCAAATTTCCTACATTACATAGGGTACATCAAATCCAGATGAGGAATGAAGATGTTCGTAAGACTACTTCCAAGTGTCACTGTGGACACCTCAAATTCTCAATCATACCCATTGGCTTAACTAATGTTCCTGCAACCTTTCAATCATGCATGAATAAGGTATTTAGCAAGCAATTAAGTTAGTTTTTCTCAATTTTCTTTGACAATATCTTGATATACACTCAAACTTGGGAAGAGCACTTGAAGCATTTGGAAGAAGTTTTGAACATATAGAAGTGTTGGTGTGCGTTTTGAATACCCACCGTACACAGAATAAAATGCCCAAGGACACTTTATCCTCTCTTGAAAAGCAATTGCAAATGCTAAGAAGATTGTGCAATAACTCCAATGTTTCTTTAGTCAGGTCATGACATGTGGATAAGACCAGTGGGCATTGTGATTTGCTGGTAATCACAAGGGGACTTATGTTATAGTTTATTTGCAAGTTAAGGACTTAGAAGGTTTTGACATTGAGGCTCTTTCCATCGGATATTTCAAATTTTCCAAAAAAACGGCAAAAAGATGAGGGTTTAGAGGTCTAAGCTATGCCTAAGAACTCAAGAGACGGTAGTGACTAGATAAAATTGGAATAACCGCACTTTGTTTTGCCTCCTTTAGGACAACTTATGCAAAGCGGGTGCAATCTTCAATGGAGGTGATAATGATTTTCATGTTTGAATTAACAATTATCCAAACGGAAGTTAAGCATCCACAACTTAATAGCTCAGACTAACTTTACACATTGAATACAAATCATCTATTCAACAAAAGTATGAGCTTAATTTCATCCACCACTGCTATCAAATCTATCATTCACTAACAAACATACAAATAAATACTAATTTAACTTTACTCTAAATGTTGAAGGAGAAGATGTAAACCTCGCACACTATTTGAAAACAAAAGTGGTTCTAAGCAAATCATGCACTAGAGCTTTTATTAACGGAAATAGTCTTATCGCAACAATCTCATACTACTCACTTCACAAATTGAAAATGAGAGCATGCAAGTTTATATAGAGTTCCCAAAAATGAATAAATGGCTCAGACTAAAATGAGCCAACAGCCAAGATTGAAACAAATAAACCCTAATTAGGGTTTCCCAAAATAACATTAGTGAACTAAGAGTTGTCAAGGTGAGTTGGCGCCTGGAGCTATTTTCAAGGAATTCCATCCCTATCCTCTCGCGTTGTCGTGTGTTCAATGAATCTAGACATGATTAAGGCAACTTCTTCCATGGTGACTTGTGGAAGCATCCCGATCCTGAACTCCAATCCGTCCACACTTTCGGCACATCTGACAAAGATGTCCTCCCATTCTGGCTCAGCCTTCACAAAAGATTCCCGGATGTTTAGGAAGTTCGCCATTTTGGCCCAGTTCTGCCTCAAGATAGGCCCAATGATGGCAAAGAAGCTTTCTTGTACCTTACCCTTCAAAGCCTCCAGCTGCAAGTCATTCTCTCATATGACTTCCTTGTCTAAAATGTCGGCAACCATGTTGAGGACCTTCGTCTAGACTTCTCTAATTTTCTCTTCTGCTTTGAGCCCATCAACCTTTGCTCTTTCCAAGACCTCTCCTCGTGCTATCAAAGCCCAATACCAGGTGTGGAAGTCATAAGTTGCTCCTGCTGCAATAATGCCTCCATCTATCAGTTCCTGCTTTGGAACCCCTTTCAGAATCCTAAGGCAAGGAATTATTCTTTTCTGTATATCCGGAAGGCCATCCCACATTTCCGCCAAGGCGACCAGTCTAGAAAGTAATGAAGTGGCCTGACCATAGACCAAGGTCAACTTCTCCATGAACATATCAGCTTTTGTGCCTTTGATTGCTATCCACTCTTTAGCCTCTCTAGTCGTGACCCTGTCATCTTCTATATCCTTCGCTGCCTCCTGTGAAGAGTTTGGGAGAAGGGGAGCTGCCGTGTCATCCTGATCAAGTGGCTTGATCAGATGTTTGATATACTCCCTCAGGCACTCAATCTCCTGCTGGCACTCTTTCCTCTTTGCCACCTCCTTCGCCAACCTCGACTTGATAGTGGACACTAAATTGTCCAAATCTTCAACTTCCTGGCCCTTTGTAGTTGGACCCAAGTCGATGGTAGTGATAGCGTACTCATGTGGGGCTATGTCTTCCTGTGGCTTGTCCACTATCGGCATTGCAATTTGTACGGTTCGGTTGCCATCCTTGTCCCTCTGTATGTTTGAGAACTTCTTGGCCGGCTTCCTGACTGAAGTTTGTGTAAGTTTGGCCAAGAAGTCTGCAGCATCATCTTCTTCTTGTTCTTCCACTGGCACCTGTATTTTCATCCTTTCTTTTAGCCAATCCGGTATTGTGAGCTGTTCCACACCATCTTCTTTCGACATACCTTCTCCGTCAGGAGCGTCCAAAATTTCTCGAAGGGTTGAAATCATTCCTTCCTAAAAGTCATCATTTTGGGCGCCTATATCATCATCAGACTCCAGTATCTTTGTGCATGTGGGAGACGGCGGTTCATCATCATCCAGTTGAGGCTCCACATTGTCCTCGGGAATCGGAGAAGGATCCCTAATGTCAGCCAATGAAGCATCAATGGTAGCCAGAATCTCCTCGATGTTTCTAGATGCGGCAGAGCGTGAAGGCTCTACCCTTGTTTGTTTCTGAACTGGCTCCTTGCCTACAGCTATCTCCTTCCCTTTCCTGGAAGTAGTGGCTTCTACCATGTCTACGCCCTGGGATGCCTCTGCATTCGAAGAGTAGGATTCCACCTGGCTCAACCTGTCATAGGTCAGCGTCACCTTCATCCGCCTTAGTTCTTGGATCTACTGGTCAATCCACCATTGTGTGTACTTGACAACTGGTCTCATCAGCATGTTCAAGTTAGCATGTTCAGGTTCCGACCATCTGACCATAAGCAAGGGCAAGCTCTTGTCAAGGTACGGTTGTACTTGCTTTCCATCTTCCTCCAACTGATCAGGCACTCGACAAAGCTCAGTCGTCCTGATCAAGCTAACAAGCAGTCTATACCACATTCTCCATCTGACCTCGAACTCATCCGCAGCGTTTGCCCAGAAGTCCTCTAATTCGACCCTGTGACTATACCTTCTCCCATCCACAGTCTTAATGTGATGATGTGGGTCGAAGTGGTCCCTAGACGGATAAGTGGCAAAGGGGTAATGCTGTATTTCAAGCCTGGCACTCTCAACTGCCTGTGTCGATGGACATGTCTCCAGCATGTTCCCTATAAAGAAGGGAAAGGTGACTGTCACCTTTTGCTTCATCCTCTGGAAGCTCTCGTATTCCTCCAACTGTCGCAATACTTCAAGCAGGACCATCTTGTTTGTAGGAAAGATAGGCAGTCGGTATGGATTCCCAGTGAATCCCTGGATTCTGATATATGTATACCTCGGATACTGGATGAACCAAGATCCGTATTTGCCTATCAGACTTTTGGCCTCATGAGTTAGCCATTGGTGTGTCCCTCCCTGAAGTATCCTCGTTATGTACATGAGGAAGGCATTGTGTGCTTGTCTGAAGTGGGACTTCTCACTCAACTGCAGCTGTGGATAGTAGTCGTAAGACTTCAGCTCATTTTCCTCATTGCCAACTATGCCTTTGCAGATCAAGCTTGCATACCTGTACATCCTAGCCAACATATAGATGACGTAGGAGCTCATATAGAATGTTTTGGTCTTCTCCAGGTTGACCAACTGCTCGTGGAGACTATTGCTTATCATGCACAACCAGTTGAACATTTTTACGCCCTCTGTGATGTCCTCAATAAAATAATACATCCAAGTCTTGAAAGGTGCTCCCAAAGGGTTGCCAACTATCCTGTTCAGTAGGACAATAATATCCCCGTAATCTTCCTTGAAGTCTGTGCGCAACAGCTTCTTCGGCATCTTTTTGGTTGACACTCTCGGTTTGTCCAGCCATGACTTATTAATGTTGGTGGCACAGAGGTCAAGTTTTTCATCATACAGTCTCTTTGCGTCCTCCTTGGTTTTGTAAACGGTCTTGGGATATGTGGGGATGCCAAAAGCTTCTTGTATGGCCAACTCTCCTAGATGAGCTAGTATCCTCCCATCGGGTGCAACAATTCGCCTATCTTCAGCGTCATAGTGGAAGATGCATTCTACCATCAGCTTAGCACACTCAATCGCAGGTGGGAATCCGGCAGCCTGACAATCCCATTTCTCATCATTCTTCTGGCGATACGTGTTGGCAAGAATCTGTTGTGCAAGTACATCCTTTGCTTGAATTCCTTGAGGTTGATGTGCCCAAGGTTGGTGTCCGTAATATTCTTCCATTTTGACTTTATCTTGGACTCCAGCTGCAACCCCTTGCTGGCGAACTTCATGAGCGCTTGTCTGGACAGCTCTCCCTGGTTGGTCATCCACATGCAAGTATAAAATACTTAACATTAATACGAGACCTTTAAAAATTAATTTACTCCGAGATGTTTATTTGATAAAATGGTACTTTCAGCTTGTTTAAAATAAATTTTCTGTGAAAAAGCACGTTGAAAGTAAATAAATTCGCCAAGCATTGAATAAATCTCGTGCTGGAATGAATGTAGAAGTTAGAAAAGAGTAGAAAAGTGTTACCAATGAATTTCCAAACCTTCGAGATTGTCCTCTGGCTGCAAATGAAATAAAATTTCTGAAAATGTGATCACAGAAGTGTGCCAATCTACTGAGAAGTGCGACTTTCAGCAAAGAAATAATTTATTTCTTTCTAAGAATCACGTCCTTGCATAAAATTACTTCTTCCACTGAAGAATAATAACGTTACCCTCAGTATTTTCCTCTCCAAAAATTACTTCTTGCAAATTCAAGAAAACAAATTTCTTCTCAGTCGAACTTGTGAAGAATGAGTTGCTGAAACTCATTTTATGGCTGAGAAGTGCGATTTTCTATGGCAATTGCTTTCTTTTCTCTCAGTTCTCTCAATTTTTAGAAACGTTTTTCTTCCTCAATTGGCAAGTTTCTAATTCTTTTCAGAATCGTCGAGGCAAGTTTCCAATTTTTACCATGGCGCCACCTCTATCTGAGATCTTTAGATTTCTTTTAAAATTTGCCTAAGTGTTGGAAAAATATCGAAAGATATTAAATTAATTATTAAAATTAATTTTTAACATGTTTAATCCTCGAATCATGGCAAATTTAATTTTACCTTAGGCGAAATGATTTAATTTTCCAAGTAATCTCCAGATTTTGAATATTTTAATTAAAATTCCCTAAGTGTTGGGAAATAATTAAAAATATTAAATATTAGAATTCCAACCCGTTTAAAATTGATACATGGCCAAATTTGTTTGTCCGTGGCCAAATATTTTATTTTCCAATCGTCTGCCTAGCCAAAATGTGCTTAATAACTCGTCTGCCAATTTTCAACTCTTCGGGCGGACTTCGGGCTTCTCTGTACGTTCATATTTAGTCAAACAATTCACTTTCTCTCTCCTTCTGGGTTGGGCGGACTTGGAGATTTCTCTGCCATTTTGCCATTTTTTATTCATGCCTTAGGAATTTATTTCATGCTGAGAGGGGCAAACTTCATGTTTGCCTTGCCAGACATTCTTTGTTCTGTGCCTTAGAATTTCATTCCGTCATGTTGAAGAGTGAATTTCGTGCTCGCTTAATTTCTTCTCTCTCTAGGCATTTCTCCATTTTTCCATGCCTTAGAAAAATTTCCTCTTGAAAATTGGGCGGACTTCATAATCTTCTTGGCATGGGTGCACTTTACATCTTGCTTGTCCAAGGGCGGACTTTACCTCTTGTCTTGCCATTCACTTTTTCTCTAGGGCGGACTTGGGGGCTTGCCAAGACATGGCAGACTTCAGCCTTTCCTCTTCCAAGGGCGGACTTGGAGCTTCCTTGTGCCTAGGGCAGACTTCACCCTTCCTCAAGCCATGGGCGAACTTGACCTCTTCCCTCGCCATCCATCTATCCTTCCAAGGGCGGACTTGACCCTTCTCCTTGCCATTCTCTTCTAGGGCGGACTTCACCCCTTCCCTTGCCATGGCGGACTTGGAGGCCTCTTGTGCCATGGCGGACTTCAGCCTTGGCTCGCCATTACCTGCCTTTAGCATGCCAAAGGCAAGGGCGGACTTCATGCTTGGCCTGCCATTCCTTCTCATGGGTGCACTTTACCAGATAGCCATTTTTGCAACCTTTTCACCATTTACCTTGATCTTCATAATGACTTCTGGAGGCGTAATGACTTCAAGCTCAGTGGGATCCCAAAATAGAAACTTTCCAAAAATAGAAAAAACAAAAAAACATCCCTAAAAAATAGGAACCCCAGAATGGCCTAAAAATGCCAAAAAGCAAAAAAGCAAAAAAGCAAAAACCCTAAAAAATAGGAAGTGTCAGAAATCACCAAAAGCATAGGCAATCCTCGTCTTCCGGACCTTCTGAGCCCTTCCATGACGTTTAGGCACACAAACAGGTTCAAACTCTTAACTTGGCCAGACTGACTCTCAAAACTTACTCAAATTCAAAACTCCAAACAAGCAACGCAGAGGGCGAAACCAAAACTTGGGGGTCCCCATTTGCAATGGGGCGATGTGTGAAATAGGTCTCATCAAGAAGGAGCACTCATTTTTTCCTAAACAAACAAAATGCAAATTTGGGCTTAAGAAGATTTTGTATTTGGGTCATGACATCAATTAGCAAGGGGTCCAAGTCGACCAACAAAAGATTCAAGCTATTAGGGATTGGCCACCCCCTAAGACTGTGTAACAGTTAAGAGGATTCCCAAGATATGCAACTACTATAAACTTAGCTCAAACCGCTCACAAATCTAATTAAGGGAGCATTTAAGTGGACAAATTTTGCTAAGAAAACTTTTAACAAACTAAAAAGATAATATATTCATATCTAATGCTTTGTTGTACCCAAAATTAAAAATTTTGCTTCATTAAGGCATTTTGTTAAAAATGGTCAAAATCTTGCAAAATGGTCATCAAAAGTCAAAGGTCGTCAAAAGTCAAAGGTCAAAGTTTCTAAAAATAGCAATTTTCTATTTTTAGAAATTTCTAAAAAAATAAACGAAGCATAGGGTTTTCTTGGGTTTATTGTCAAAAGGGTGCTCGCAAAATTTTGGAAAATTTTGAAATTAGGGTTTCAAGCCCTATTTTTTTTCGAAAAACCCCTAAAATTAGAATCTTGGCAAAAATGGCTAAAATTGATTTTGATTGGTTGATTCTTTGTCACAATCATACTAGTCTAGTCAGAATCGTCAAAAAACCAGTTTTTCTCAAGTGGGTCTGTTTCGCTTTTTCAAATGAAAAGTTAGGACCTCCGAGGTCATCAATAAAGGATGGCCAGATACCAAGTGTCAAAATCTAAGTCTCAAACACTACACAGAATGATCTACGGAAAAAGTTGTTCGAAAAACGATGAACAAAGTAGGGGAATTCAAAAAGTTGAAAATTGCAAAAAAAAATTATCCTAACACTAAAGATGGACGCCTTATCTCATGGAAGGCACCTAGGCTTCAATGCCTAAGAATATTTTCAATTTATGTTTGTCACACATGCGACGCAATCAGCCTAGTCATCATCAGCAAAAAGGTAAACGCGAGGCACGAGGAGCTTGAGAATCATCGAAAAATTTCTAACACTGGAGCACAAAAGCACCACAGCAAGCCAGGGGCGCACATGATTTCAAGGGGTCAAACACAGTTGTTAGAGTTTGCAATTTTGGGGGTCCTCTTCAAAATTTTTTAGGCTTTCCAATGAGTCCAGCATCTAGGTCACGAGATCTGTAAAACACCCGAAAACGAAGATCCAACGGAAAATGAAGAAGTTCAATTTAAAAACTAACTCTGGTGGATAACGCCCAAGATTTAGAGCCATCAAAAGTTACTGTTAGGCTTTGCAAAACTGGTTACTCTTCTCAAAATTCTTCAGGCTTTCCAATGAATCCAACATCCAGTTCAGCGGATCTCCTGAATAGCCGAAATTACGAATCAAACAAAAAATTCATCTGATGATCAAAGAACATTGAAAATTGAAAAACATCAAAAATGGCTAGCTCTGGTGAAGAAAAGTGCCCCTGCAAGCCAGGGGCACCCAAGCTTTTAAGGGGGCAAATGCGGATTTTAGGGTTTGCAACCTCCAAGAGATCCTTCTCGGTTTTGATCACGCTCTGCAACAAGTCTGTCAGCCAGTTCACAGGATCTATCAGGCGTTCGGAATCGAAGATCAAACAAAGGCATTTCATCAAGGAAAAGTTAAAAATCTTGAAAAATGTTCTAACACTACAAAGTTGGATGCCTTATCTCAATAAGGTGTCCAAGTCAACTTGAGTTAGAAATTTTTGAAAGACATCTTCATGCTTTGACCGCCCTATTTTCTAGGATTCTTCATTTTGACAAATATTTTCACATGATGACTCCTAAATTTAGGGTTTTTGTGAGTTAACTGCTTCTTTCACCTCCAAACTTTACTTTAGAAGCATTTGGTCGTCTATTCTTCATTATTTTGCAGGTTAGCTTCAACGAGCAAAACAAAATTTTCTTCTCAACAGCATTTGGAGGATCAAACGAAAGGTGTTTTCAAAGTTCTTCACAAATTCGAGTTCAAGTTGCACAAAAGAAAACTTTTCCGTAATCCATTTTTCCAAGGCATCATTTTTTAGAAACAAAAGGTCATCATTTTTAGCTTTCATCAATTTGGGTCAACTTCTTTTTCATTCTTCAAAGATTGAAAAAAAAAAATTGTTGCTTCTTCGGCTTCCACTTTTCTAGGGTTTCTTGCATGTTCAAGAAAAATCATTTTTTTGAGAAATCTGACAATCTGGGTTTATTTAGCACAAAATTGGCCACAAAACCCAGACCTTAGATTTCTTTCGAAAAAATTTGCCTTTGCTACCTCTATTGTTTCTACTTTTCAAAAACTCTATTTTTTTTTAGGAAAAACTCAGTTTTTCAAAAAATGGACGATCTAGGTCCCTTCATCACATGAGCACCTACAAAACCCATATCTCCATTTTTTCCCGAAAAAGTTTGCTTCACAACTTCTATTTTTGAGGGGTTCTCGCATGTTGGTGAAAAAATCTATTTTTTGAAAAACAAACTATCTAGATCTATTCAAAACAACATTCTCTACAAAACCCATATCTCAGATTTTTCTCCAAAAATCTGCCCATTTTCTGAAGAAGATTCAGCAAAGCTATTTTTAGCTTTTGTGCAAAACTTGTCTGAACATATCCATATTCACAGTCAAACTTCACGATTTCACCATGCAATACTCTTCCATTGAGAAAAAACAAGAAAAGCGTCAAAAGCATAAAGCTGCAGAAGAAACAGAGGTCTCACTCCAATTGCAGAGCTGCCCAAGTTACCAATCAGTGAACTGCCAATTGAAGCGTGTAGATATTTCCAGGAATACAACTCAAGTGATGACAATAGTTAACTAAAGGACTTTTCCGAGTTTAATTCGCTGTCCTCTTTTCATGCATATCTATCTTTGGAGATATCTATTGTACAATTGGAGCTTTCTTTAGTGTTAGAGTAGTTAACTGATGTTAGTCATTCCAGTTAACTGTTAGTTTGCTTTTGTTTAGAGAAATAAAGCTTGCATGATGGCAAGACTGATTGTTAACATGAGGAGATTTTAGGGTTCCCTACTCCTGTGTTTGTGTATAAATAAGAGCAGCATTGCTCATTACTTTTTTTAACCGTGCTTATGATAACAAAACACTAAGCTTATTTTTGGCCTGCTTCTTTGTTATTCAATATATGTTCAACTTTGTTTGTGTAATTTGGTTTGATCGTAAATTGTATGCCTCTTTTAGCTACAATCTACTATCCCAGATGTGTGATTACTGTTGGAATTTGAGGAAATAAATCTTATGCCTACCTTGCTTTGTTCCACGTTCTCAAAGTCTTTCGGTGTTATTGTTTCATGTTTTGCTTTCATAAATCTTTATTTCAGCATTCATCTGAAAGTACAATGAGTCTTCGAATGTGTTTTGGAAATAAGTTTGTTTAAGCTTTGTGTTTATCAACCATTCCTTGTTTACTTCTAACATCTCTTGCTCTGAATTTACTTGAGAAGTTTGAAGTATCATTAGTTTAGGCTTAGTTGTAGTTGAAGTTATGAAACCAAAGAAAACCTCAGCTGCAACGCAAAGAGTTTTATAACCTTGTGCTCTCAGCTGAGATAAAAAGATAAGCAATTAGTTTAGTATTTTCTTTTTACACATAATTAGCAAAGAGAGAGCTTCCCCTCCTAATTCGAAGAGCAATCTAATTGTACATAGTTGTTCGTATCCAATCTGCACTTCAAAGGTGCGAATTGAAACACCAATAGTTTTCTTGCACCCACCATGGGGCACGAGGCATAAAACTTCAAGAAAGCTAATGCTTTATGACACGGAAATGACCATCTGGCATCCTATTGCATGATCCATACAGACGCAATGGATGATAACAATGATAATGTTGGCAATAATGATAGAAATTAGAGATCCACCCTCATTACCTTGGGGTAATAACATTGGACCTTTGGCTTTGCAAGAAAATCATGAGTTACCTAAAGGATCAAGGAAGTACTTTCCCCGATTTCATGGTGACGGAAGTCAACAGCTGGATGAATATTTTTCTGCATTCACAACGGCTTGCGTTGTCTTACATGTGGCACATAAAGACATTGCAGAGCGTCTCTTTGTGGAGACTCTTGTGGGAAATGTTGCCGATTGGCTCAATCACCTAGAGCTAGGCATTATCACAAACTGGGCAACTATGAGCGAGAATTTTTTGGCGAGATTCAATCCTGCTAAAGACACTCATATGTTGTTTTCTCAACTTGCAAATTCAAAAATGGAGCACAACGAGCATGAGGGAATTTGTGGCAAGATTTAATCATCTTGTTACACGACTTTCTTCTACACTCGATCCATCACCGGCGATTCTGATGAGTTGTTTCATAAATGCTCTTCCATCAAAGATAGCCTTCTTCCTCAAGATGGCAAAAGATTGTCTTGTATATGTTCAACTTTGTTTGTGTAATTTGGTTCGATCGTAAATTGTATGCTTATTTTAGTTACAATCTATTGTCCCAGATGTGTGATTACTATTGGAATTGAGGAAATAAATCTTATGCCTATCTTGCTTTGATCCATGTTCTCAAAGTCTTTTGGTGTTATTGTTTCATGTTTTACTTTCATAAATCTTTATTTCGGCATTCATCTGAAAGTACAATGAGTCTTCGGATGTGTTCTGGAAATAAGTTTGTTTAAGTTTTGTGTTTATCAACCATTCCCTGTTTACTTCTAACATCTCTTGCTCTGAATTTACTCAAGAACTAAGTTACTGGTACACCCATATATGGCCTCGGGTACGATATATGTATGAGAAAAGGTATGGAAATGAAGAAAATACGTCCAGGATATGTTTTTTTATTGTGGAAACGACCAGGAAACGATTCTTATTTCTGAAGATATTTAATCCTTAGTTTTGTGCTCATTTCTGCTTCAAAAGATCTTTATTACTTGATGAAATACCATCACATGATTGACAGAAAGATTCAATTGTGAAAATGGAAATCAGTTTCTTGTGCAACTTGTTAAACTTTCTGGGAACGACTGGTTATGATGTTCCTTTAAGTCAAGGAAAGTTTATGTTTCCTTAAACACTTTGATAGCAAATTGTAATTCTTAGCAGATGAATCTGTATCCTATGAAACTTAAGAATATGTATACATTCTTGACAAACCTAAACATTACTCAAGGAAAAAAAATATTTAGATATTTGTTAGATTTTCTCACAACACATGGTTAGGTTGTAACAAAGTGTTTGGGTGTTTTAGCTATCAAGCCACAAAATATATTTAAGTTTGACCATCCATCACCAATCATAGACCAGGATAAGATCATACCTACCACATAAACATATGCTCTTTGTAACAAAAGGAAGTGTCCCCTAACCCAAGGGAAATTTTTTTGAGGAAGTATGTGAATGTGAAACTTTTGGAAGGCACCTCACAAATCCCCAATATGTACTCAAAAAAGAGAGACTTTAGGGGACAGCATTTGCTATCCTCCAAGATGCATCTCCTAAAACAGGACTCTCAAGAGACTTCCGGCATCCCCATTTCAGCAAAGGTTCTTCTCCAGTATTAAGGTTACATCTGTCTTTCATATTTTTTTATAGTATGGCTCAGAATATTAGTTTCTCTACCAGTCAACTCTCAACTAGTGCTTCCATGCAAATCTTCTAAACAATTCCACATTGGTATTGTGTTGTCTATGGCTACACAACTAGTGGCACAAATTTCAGGCAGTACAACAATGGATTGGCTAAGAACTATGCCTTTAGAGATTAATGTGGCCTCTTTCCCTATCTAACTTCTCATCAAAGATTTTGAACACCAAACTGACTGAAAATTGATCTTTTTTTTGTACAATGATTTCAGTTATAACCTACTACTCAAGTAACCCATTCATGGATTAATTGTTGTAACTTCTCATTATGTTTGAACTTTAATTTATAATTTTAATTAATATAATTACTACTGCAAATATGTATATATTTCTGATTTTTATATGTTTTTGTATTAATGTACCCAAACCCCCCAAAAAAAATTTGACCGAATCCGCGTACCGGAATCTTGTACCCGTACCCGAACCCAAAAATGAACCGGTAACTTAGCTTGAGTAGTTAGAAGTGTGTCATTAGTTTAGGCTTCAGTGTAGTTGAAGTTATGAAATCAGAGAAAACCTCAGCTGCAACACAAAGAGTTTTATAACCTTCTGCTCTCAGCTGAGATAAACAGATAAACAATTAGTTTAGTATTTTCTTTTTACACATAATCAACAAAGAGGGAGCTTCCCCTCCTAATTCGAAGAGCAGTCTAACCATGCATAGATTTCCGTTTCCAATCCGCACTCCAGAGGTACAAATTGAAACACCAACATGCTTGTTGTCCCAAACTTTTCACTTCTTTTTGTGTTGGAATGTGATGCTTCTGGTGAAGGCCTTGGAGTTGTTTTGATGCAGCAATAGCATCCCATTGCTTTTGAAAGTAGGAAACTAATAAAAGGCAAAAAAGAACTTTTCTATTTATGATAAAGAGATGCTAAGGATCATACATGCCTTAGTGAAGTTTAGATAATACTTGGTGTGTAGCACGTTTGTGGTTAAGACTGATCACAACGATCTTAAGCACTTTCTCAATCAAAAAAACCTAAACAACAAACAAAAAAAGTGGGTAAGCAAGTTGTAGACATATGACTTTGATATTGAATATGTGAAGGGTAGGCATAATGTAGTTGTTGATGCATTATCTCAAAGACCCATTTTATGTTCCATTTCTGATATCTCTATTGATCGGGTCACCGCCATCATATCTAAATATGTCACGAACAAAGGCTACTACATTATTGGATGGAAGAGTACAAGATGATAGGTTCAAAGTCGTGGGAGACCTAATTCTACATAAATAGAGGATGTATTTTATCCTAGAATCAAAGATGAAGGAAAATATTTTAAGAGCCATGCACGATACTTCTTTGGTTGGGCATCCAGGGTATTTTAAGACATACAAACAGTTCAGAGAGAGATTCTCCTCGAAAGGAATGAAAGGAGTTGTGTTGAAACACATAAAGGAATGTTCATCTTACTAGCAGAACGGCAAAACAAATCTATCTTGCAAGCCTACTTCAACCATTACCCATTCCTAAGCAAAAAATGAAAAAGTATATCTATGGACTTTATCACTGGGTTACACAAGATAAAAGGAAAAGACTACATCTTTGTTGTGATGCATAGACTCACCAAGTATGTGCATTTTACTGCCTTATCCTCTAATTTCAAGGCTTCCCAAATTGTTAAATTTTTCTTCAAAGGGGTTTTTAGATTACATGGGTTACCTATGAACATTGTTAGTAAGAGAGCAAATTTTTTAGTCACTTTTGACAAATATTATTTTGTTTTGCAGGAACAAAGCTCACCCTAGCACAACTTATAACCCTCAAATGGATGGTTAGACTGGAATTCTGTAATGTAAGACCCCTGATTTTTTTTCAATTTTCTGATGTTCTGATTTGTGTTTGTTTGAGCATGTTTGCTTGTTTTTCCAATGTTCCATTCAATGATTCAACATGATAATGAATTGATAACATAAGAGCGGAAATAACAATGAATAACTAACTTGCAATGAACAACTTTTCAACATAAGCTACTCTGTTTTTCATATCAGAAAATTTCTGAGTTTACACAATGTTTTCAGACTTCATATTCAACTAAAAACAGACTCAGAAAGGAACTTTCAGACCTGGAAAGAATGTCCAAAACAGCAACAATGAGGCTCTCAAATGGCTTCGAACAACACCCATGCATTTGGCAAATAATCTCCTTGCTTTCCAACGCCAAGACCGCAGTATTCAGACCTCAGTGATAAGAGATATCTGCCTATACAACAGCAAGCAGCAAACTGAAACTTTCACCAGAGATAGGGCGCTCCCTGGAGAAGGTCGACTAGGTCTAGTAAATTCAAATGCAAACAAGCACTTGATATTGGCGCCAAGATCAAGGCTTCCATTAGGATCAATACCCACAATGAAATCTTAAGTCATTTGAGAGATATATGCAAATAACCAAGTTCAGGCCCAGATGAAAATATGCCCAGAAAATACTGAAACCACCTCCAAACACACTAGAAATCACTCCAAAATGCAACTATGCTATCATAAACCAAAACCCAACTGACCACACTTCAAAAATGCTCAAATATCTTCATCCTACTTGACTGAAACTACGACAATGAAGCTTAGAATGTGATCCCTAGATGGAACCATGCCTCCACCAGCTAGGGTAGATATTGCACTACCGAAACCAGCTCCTCAATGCCAAGGGTTTTCGTCCTCAACACTTGTTTTCAGACTTCTAGTGTAAAACCAGCAGCATCTCCTTATGCAACCATTTCAACATATTCAAATGAGGCCGCAAAAATAAGTTTTAAAAGACTCAACATCAAATTAGAGCGACCAGCAATGAGGAAACCCTAAAACCTCTTTAAAACCCATGCCCCTTAGCTTTTGATTTTATTTTAATTTTCAACTCATACTTAAAGTTAAGGCCTTTTGGGCGTCCTCTTATTTAGCCTTCTAATGTGTTTTTGATGCTTTTAAAAACAACTTTAAGTTATTCACTAGGCACCATGGTACTCTTTTATGTCCCCTCCAATCCTCAACTTAAAATTATAAAGTAACTTTATTTTAATTCACTTTCAAGAGAACAAAGCAAATATTTAAATATTCCAACCTTAGCAACCAAAAGCCACAACTGAAATAATGTTGCTGAGAGTAGTCTAACCAGTCTAGCTTCTAAAAATAGAATTACTATTTTTAGTAAGTAAATACTAAAAATAGACTTACTATTTTAAGTAAGTACTAAAAATAGTAAAAACATCAAGGACACAAGCTGGAAAGATGACTGATATGCCAATGAACTCACTGTAGATAGTAAGCACTGGACTAGTCCCCTGCTAAAAATAGAAAGTGCCCCCTAAACTCTGAAAACCCAACATAAAGAATTGGAACTAAGTTCCCTTACCATAACCGTTTAGCCTACAAGAACTCTAGAATAGGCTAAAGGTCATAAGCATTGCTCAAAAGCTAGGAGGGGACATTACAAATTGTCAGCAAATGAATTAAAGGGTACCTAAGAAAATACGTTTCCTAGATGACAAACAACTTGAATCAAATGGTTACATTTGGGAGAACATTGTTATAACACCTCCTACCATATGTCAATAGTGTTAGGAATTGTAGTGCATGACATAGAATAATGAAATAAATAATAAACTAACATGTTAATGTTAATTTATTATATGTTGGGTTTTAGTTAGTTATTAGTTATGAGTTAATTAGTAGTTAGTGGTTTGCATAGTTAGTAAGTTAGAAGAATTTATAAAGCCATTGCAATGTAATAGTTGTGAGTTGTTGATGAATGAAGAATTTACAAGTTTGAGCCTTTGGCTCTCTCTTGTCACTATTTCGTTATGATATCAAAGCAAGTTCTGATTTTTACTCACTCATGCTTTGTTTGTCAAGTTGATTAAGGCAATGGGTTAGTGGATACCACGAACCTCCGCACTCCCATTACCTTTTTTTGTGCCCATTCATTTGTTGTGAAGTCAAGTGTTGCAAATAAAAGACTAGCAGATACCACCAATCTCACACAAAATCTAGAGTTTGTAGCGTCCACCCTTCTTGCATATTTGTCAACAATACTAGCGGATACCACAGAATTCATAGAAAACTTGTTGACATCCACCATTCATGTGCATCTCCTTTCTCTTCCATTGTGTATATTATTTCCACAATCTTTCCTTCATTATGCTCATTGTGTTTATATTCAAAGTTGCAAAGATATAAGATGTTGCAAAAAACTGTAGGAGGTTAAAGTGATTGAGAAGAAGATTTTTATCTTTCAATTATGAGGGTATCATTATTTGAAGATTGGTGTGGATTTATTCTGCTGCTCCCTGATGAATATTCAATTTGTGCAAAGGAGAAATCATGTTCTCATTAGGCACCATTCAATTGTTGGTACATTGTTTCGATTTTAAATATGGCAGATTAACACAATCTCGCTAGAGCTGTGATATCTTTCTCATTTCTTAACAAAATCCAAAACTTCAAAATGTTCTGGAAAGCAATTGAACAAGTGCGCAAAACCCAAAAATCATTTGAGAATATCGTCAATATTTAATTCGCAGTTTGATGCAGAAGACAAAAGTATTTAAATGGTTATTGCCAATTTAATTTATCCTTTTTTATTTTGTACAAGGAGTTTGGAGCCATAAGGGTGTAAAAGATTTTTCAACTACACATTTTAATTGGATGTATTAGTGGTAGAATCCGACATTCAAAGGAAAATTTCATCAAAGGAGAGCAAATATGAAACAATCCAATTGTTGATACTCCAACATTGATATAAAGTCCCTATGTCAACACTAAAGGGAGGCGTTAGGAATTATAGTGCATGACATAGATTAGTGAATAAACTAAATTGTCAGTTTAGGTACAGGTTCAAATATGGGTACGAGTACCACAGTACGGTAATTTTTTTCCTTGGGTACAGGTACAAATATATATATATATATATATGTTCAAAATTATAAATTTATTATAAGAACAATGATACTCATAAGACATAAACATAATTGCCAATAAATGGAATATTTAAACACCTCATATAATCATATTCATAATTTGCAACAATGTAAATACTCAAGTCTAAAAATGTTATTATGCAATGAAAATTCAAATTACAATCAATATTTAGTAGTCTTCATATTTGTCTTCTAAAAATGTCATTACACAATGAAAATTCAAAATACAATCAATATTTAGCTATGCTCCACGGGGACGCGTCCCCTGTGTTTTTATGCCATTTCCTGTACCGAGTATGAAACGGGGACACGAAGACGGCCAGGAAACGTCCCCTGGCCGTCCCTTTTTGCCCTCCAAGTACCCGGCACTTCCAGGGGACTTTTGGCAAAAAGAAGGGGACGTAGGGTACTTCTACAAGTACCCGAAACTTCCCAACCGTCCCTCATCCATACCGAGTACGGCTAAAAATATCCTACGGCCCAACAGCAAAAAAGACACATTTTTATAGAAAATTAAAGTTTTTTAAAATGAAAAAAGGCATGGGCGGGCCCACAAGGGATGCCCCATGCCACTTCACTTAATTTATGTCTTATATATGCCCTAAAATGAGAAAAATCAACTTAACCTAATTTATGTCTTATACATCAGCTCAAACCGACCCTATTGGATGGTGGACGTGGCATGGGAAGGATGCACTTGAGTTGAGATTACTTGCCATTCGCCTTCTTTCACAAGTTGCCAGTTCCTCTGCTATAGAGAGGAATTGGTCAACATATAGCTTCATCCAATCAATCAAGAGGAACTACCTTACCTCTAGACGATCGGAGAAGTTGGTGGCAGTACACAATGCTTTGCAACTACAGGATCGCCAAACTAGTCAGTATCATCAGACTCCAACCTTACATTGGGATGTTAATCTCAAAGATGCTATGTAGATTGAGAAGGAGGATGAACATGAGGGATTGGTTTGGGTTCCATTGATTGAGGCAGATCCTTCTATTGACATGGACATTGACATTGACTTAGACTCGAGCTTCGATGGCGAGGGCAATGCTGATTTAGACCTACCTTCTACTGATTAGGGACCTTGGACAGCGATATATTTTCTTATTTTTATGTTTATCATGTCATTTCATAGTTGAGACTTGGAGCCTTTGGGCATTTTGGTTATAATCATCAGACTTTTATATGATATGTATGCACATTGATGATGAAAAGCATTTGAATTTTGTTAATTTGTTTGTCAATTCTCATGTGAAATCTCAATTCAAGTCTAATGATATGTATTAAGCTTATACAATATCTAGAATGAATGCTTTATCAATGTTATGCTATGAACATTTGAAATTTCTCTACATTTTTAAAAATTTCCTTATTTTTTTATCAGTCGTCCCTTGCCGTCCCCTAAAAAATGACCCAAAAGTACCCTGGTACCGAAAACTCATCCCGCCGTACCAGGTATTCCCCGTCCCCGAAACCTCGTGGAGCACAAATATTTAGTAGTCTTCATATTTGTCTTCATCAAAAGCATCAAGGTCCTAATCAACACTTGGTTCAATTCCATTCGAACCACAATCAATTGGATTGCCACTCCCACTAGGTGCATCAAATGCAACAATTGCCTCATCTATAGAAGCTAAGGCAAGTTGTGCAATTGTAGCATCTAAATCAGCACACTCAGGAGATAGATCCCAAATCTTTGTCACACCCTTATTGTATTCAGGTTTCTTATGTGACAAGAGACGAAGGTTGGAGTGTATATAGACCAAATCCTCTGCTTTTTTATACCCAAATGATTGTGCTTGACTGAGTGGATGAAGGAGTCTATACTCCAATTCTGCTCAGCTGAAGAAGAACTTGCAACCTATTGAATTTGCATACAACATTTAGTAATTAATTTTACTTGCCAATACTATATAGCATAATAGCATCAAATGAAAAACAAAAAAATAAATAAATAAAAAGATACATACTTGGGAGAGTATTTTAATTGTAAGAGGATGCAAGTAATTGAAGCCTTGACCATGTAGGTACCACCACTCATTAGTATTTTTCCTATATTTGTCTAAAAGAGCGAAAACATCATGATGTTTTGAAGATATGAATTGGCCAAGCTTGCTCAAAACAATACTTTCTATATTTTCATCTGAAAATATCTTTCTAAATGCAGCCCTATAGCCAGCAGCAACCTCCTTGTCCCTATATGGTGGCACCCTCCTTGGCAATGAAAGTACCTCTTTGCTATAATACTTCGGTGACAAAGCAAATGCTAAGAGATGTAAAGGGGTGGTCATCTTGTTCCAACGACCAACAATAATCTTTTGCACAATTTTGAAAAATGTTTCCGTTGGGTTATGTTCCTTGGCATCTATTATTGATCTTATTTTCTCCACCATGGAATCCATGCCATCATAAATTTCACCCAAACATCGTGATCAGTATCAACATACCTAATCATGCTCATGATGGACTCGGTGAAATTCAAAACATATTCCACACGAGCCCACCACTCATCATCTAAGATCAATGCTTTTACTTTTTGGGCTCTTTTTGTGCTTGATTACCTCCATACACTCCACAGGCTATTGATGACCATAGTACTCAAGGCCTCTAACACCTTCGCAAGTCGTCTTAATTTGATTGTGTGAGATGCAAATTGAGTTTCGGCAACCTAACATGGTATGAAAAATGCATGTCACAAATCAACTATGAAAAATTAAAATTTTAAATTTTAAAAATATATTAAAAACATCAAATTTAAATTACCTTTAACAACTCCAACTTGGAGAAGGTCCCAAAGATGCCTTGTGACATATGATGATTAGTCACAAACATTTGGATCTCCTCGCCCTCCGCATAGATTTTTTTGACCCACTCAATTTGTGTGCCAATCTTTTGCAATATCAAATTGAGTGAGTGGACTGCACATGGTGTCCAAAAAATGTGACTATATGTACCCTCCACTATAGACCCAACTGCCCTACAATTTTTAGCATTGTCTATTATGACTTGGACAACATTTTTAGACCCCACCATTTCAATGGATTCTATGAGGATATTGGCAATAAAACTTGCATCTTTTATTTGCCCCTCACAATCAACTACCTTCAAAAACATTGCCCCTTTAGGGAACACTGCTATAACATTAATCAATGGTCTATTTTTGCAATCTTTCCATCCATCAAAAATGCTAGACACACTTGTTTCAGGCCATGTATCCTTGATTACTCTCAATGATGCCTCTACTGAAGCTTTCTCCTTCACCAATAAGGTGGTTCACACCTTTTCATACCCAGGACTAACATAATCAGAAGTTGTATAGGAAATGGTCGTCACCATTTCCCACCAATAAGGTGATCTAACAAGGTTGAAAGGAAGCCCATTGTCATAAATGGGACGAGCACTGCTCTAATCTGCAATCTCCCTTGCTTCCTTTTTGAAGGCATTCTCCAATGGGCCTCTTTTTCGTGTAACTGAAACATTATCCCCTTCAGAAGATGGTGGCATTTGCATGAAAGGATGTGGGCCAGTTGATTGTGATAAGCCACTAGGTCTTCACAAGCTTCTCTTGGCAAGAGGATGTGCCATAGCCTTTGATTTATTACATGCCATGTCAACGTCTTGTTCTTTAATATAAGTCAATATTTGGTGTTTTGGCTGGCCTAGGGCAAACTTTTATTCCTTGTAAAGGAATAGCGCATAAATGAGCTTTCGCTCGAAAGTACGAGCTCTTATACTAAGTTCCACATTGGCTACAATACCAACATAACTCCCACCACCAGGGATTTGTTGAATCATTGTCATATGTCGCCAAAGAGGTGACGATGCATCATATTTCAATTGACTCTTTGCATCAAGGCCAACTAAATTAGAACTACCAACCATTCTGTAGGAACCTAAAATAAATAAATAAATAAACATTACAAATTAACAACACAACAACTAATTTTTTTTAGAAAAAATTGGCATT
This sequence comes from Sequoiadendron giganteum, assembly GCA_007115665.2. Taxonomy (NCBI): domain Eukaryota; kingdom Viridiplantae; phylum Streptophyta; class Pinopsida; order Cupressales; family Cupressaceae; genus Sequoiadendron; species Sequoiadendron giganteum. The sequence continues at coordinate 105,515,169 of CM021107.1, read as the reverse complement.
ATAACCCCTCATTATGCATAAAAAATTCTTAAATTCAAAACTAACCAAAAAACAAAAAAAAACTTGAAGTTTTTTTAGAAAAACTTGAAAAATCTTCAAAAAAATTATTGAAATTTTGAAAAAATGAAAAATTCACTCACCTTTGACAGTTAGATCTTCTTTGTGCAACTATTTCTCCCTTGTTGTAGGTTTAACTTCTTCATAGCTCTCACCTTCGAAAAAAAAAGACAACCTTCAAAATCCAACAATCGTAGCTTGGAGGCAAAAAATGGTGTTTTTGGCCTTTTGTGTTAGTGAAATAAGTTCTTTTAGGGCAACCAAGGCATTTTATGCAGTGTTCCACAGGGACGCGTCCCCCCAAAAAAAACTCGCGTTTCCTAGACGGGGACGTCTCGGAGACTCGGGGACTTGGGGGAGACGTCCCCCCACCAACCCACCACCAACGCCACCATCCCACCACCAACGTGGTTGTCTCCAAGACGTCATTAGGACTTCGAGGATGCTGGGGTGTCCTCAAGACATCTAAGGGACTCCTAGTTGTCTCCAAGATGTATAATTCTTATACTTATACATCCTTTTATAACTATTTTTTTTTAGCACCCTGCCGCCCCCCCGCCGCCGTCCCCCTGTCGTCCCTCCGCCGCCCCCAAACCTAGACCCCGCATCTCTGAAACGTGTCCCCTGTCGTCCCCTCATCCCCGTCCCCGAAACCTTGTGGAACACTGATTTTATGTCTTTTCTTTTGTTTAAAAAGTTTTTTTTTGTTTTAGTCACTTTTTGGGCAGCTAAGGCTGCAGGTCCTCTTAGGTACGCCCAAGTACAACATAGGTATGCCTAGGGTTCCACCTGAGACATCAGAGCATAACCCTGGGCATACTTAGGGGCGTACGCGTCATGTATCCTAACCCAAATCCAGACCAAACCTGACCGAGTACGGGGGGGTTATATAGCTATACCTTGCAACTTATAAAGCCATTGCAATGTAATAGTTGTGAGTTGTTAATGAATGAAGAATTTACAGTTTTGAGCCTTTGGCTCTCTCTTGTCACCATTTCAATACATAGTAGGTATGTCACCTTTCATGGCTTGATATAATCCTCTAACCTTTGTGGATCTTGCGGTCTTCGTTGAAGAAGGAAGCAACAAATAAGTTGAAACTTAGATTCTATGGTCCCTACAAGATTATAACAAAGGTGGGAGAAGTTTACTACGAACTAGAGCTACCCAAGAACAATAGAATCCACAACATCTTCCATGTTTCACGCCTTTAAGAGGCATTGGAGCAGCATGTTGTACTGTTCTAAGACTTGCCACCTTTGGATGATGAAGGAAGACTCATTTGATACCAAAAGCTATCATGAATACTCAAGAAAGAAAGTTGAGGAATGGAACCATTAGCAAGAATTTGGTGAGGTGGAAGGATCTGCCAAGTAAAGATGCTACATGGGAAGGAGCCAACATCTTGAATCATCCAAATTTGAATTATTTAAGGGCATGCAACCTCAGGGAGGGAAGGCTGTCGTATTCCCTTTTTCCATAAGATTTTGGATTTACCCATAAACCCATTTTTCATTTCCCATGGGCTTAGGGAAAGTAACATAGGGAAATTTAAGTGTTTAACTTGGGCGCCTAGATTATGGGGCCAAGGGTGTTATGTAATAAGATGATCAGTTTAAAAATGTTGTCAGCCAAGGATTGTGTGTGGGTGTATTTTGGAGGGAAAGGAAAAGAATTTGAAAATTGAATATTTAATCAAGACAAGGATCAAAAGAAGCCACACTTGTTTATCCATTGATTTCACTCAAATAGATTAGACATCCTGTTTGTCTATCATTGGAGATTGGAGGGTGGAAACCCCCTAATTTCCATAGCTAGTTAGTGGACAAAAACCCCTGAACCAGTCTCAACTATCCCACACAGAGATTGTATTTGGGCTTCACTGATTTGTTGTTCCAATGGCTCCTATAGCGCCTGTTTGTCTGAAGATCTAGGCAGCAGTCTTTGTGCCTAGGAATTGCAATTCTGATTGCTGTAGATTGCTAATCTCTAATAATAATATTGCTACTGTTCTTGAAAGTGCTGATAAAATGAATTGTTTATAACTGTAACTATTTGCTGTAATAAAAGGATTAACCTATTATTGCAAATTGATGTGTCAATTGATCATTTTACAAGGATTTATCATTCATTTTTGCATATGTCATCCCTAATTGGGGATATTACAAAGAAAGAATATATATATAAATGTGGTGTACTTGTCCCTATCTCCATCACCATTTCCAACTATGAGATATATATATATATAATATATATATAGAGAGAGATAGATAGATACGTGGTGTACTTGTCCCTGTCTCCATCACCATTTCCAACTATGAGATCAAAACTCTCATTTCAATTTCTATTTTTAGCTCCTCAATATTTTCCGTCATCCATGTTTTGCTGCTTATAAAACATTTTGACAGGTGTAGGCGAAAGTACAGAATTTTTCCAAATCAAACCAAAGAGTTCATAGCTGAAACACATGGTGAAGATTTCTTTTGTATCGAGTATTTTATACAGTGTATCCTATATTTATTCATACATGTACACGTGTGTGTATTCAGAAGAAACAAAAATTATTACAAGATTTACAAATAAAAATTCAAATAAATGAAAAAATGTTATATGCCATGAAAACTCTGAACGTGCAAATATACCAATATTTTAGTACAATAAACGAAAGGCTGGGAGATATTTTAGAAACCCTTGGATTCAGTAAAGTTTCTGGGAGAAATTGCTGGTAGTATATTTGGAAATTTGCATAATCATTATTGCTGTAGACTTCTTTGTATGTGACAATACTACTAATATATCTGCAATAATTGTGTAACCTTCAATAGAAAAAGAATTGAAGACACTGATGACTATAGAGAAATAGTTTTCCATGTATGTGTTAGTAACAAAAAATTGAAAATGAAAATCAATTGATGTTCTAGACTTCTAGTTTATCAGTACAAGCTACTGACATGAAGCACTTCTCTTCCCCATATGGATCAACTGATAAAGCTTCTATACACAGACATCTTAACTCTTCTCTAGTATTTTGGGCTTTGATAGTGAAAATTCTCTGCTACCAAACATGTCATAAAGTTTCAAGCAAAAATCAAGTACATATATATTATTATTCTTCTTTGGTTCCTGTAAGTTTCTTCAACCAGTTGCTTGCACAACATCAAAAAGTCCATGTCTTCCTATTTTACATTTTTAATAAACTTCATGGGAACTAACCTAATTTTCAAAGGATGTTTCCAAGAGATGTATTGATGCATCGGCTAAAGTCTCCTAATATCTGGAGACATTCCCAAGTGTGTTTCCAAATGGGTGACAGGTATCAGGGGTCATGTTGCAAGTTTCCATGTAACTGTGCTTGGTCTAAGGCACTAAAGCAAAACAGAGTAAAGCTTTGGATCTATTGTGCTTACTTCATCATATCACTAATGAAGTGATGTAAAGTAACAGTGGAAAGCAGAAATGTAAAGGAAATAAGATGTTTGAATATTCAAAACAACGATAGAGTTATTTTTATTTTGTTATTTCATTGCTTATCCAGGGGACTAAAGCAAAGAAAAATGGTCTGAGACATCATGAAGCATTGAAGAATGGGTCCAGGGTATTGTAAATATTTGAGAAAAATATTACGTCATTGTGCCTACCAATAGCATGTCTTTTACTTTCAGAACATACAAATGTAAAAATAGAGTGGGATGATACAGAATAGAATAATTTTCCATACCCCTTATTTCTAAATGGTGGTGTAGAAGTGATCCTGAAATGGGTAAAGCCTTTCCATGCAGAATTAGCTTTCCTTGAGTTCCAGCTAGAAACAGAATTTTCTGCCACTGACGGACTTGGGTATCGTAAAGGATCAGGTTTTCTTACTAATGATTGTGTAATCTTAGTTGCCATGTTATTGAAAACCTGCAGTAGAAAAAAAAAGGGACCCTTCATAATGGATCAGAGAGCTTTAAAATTTTAAACTACTGTACATATTATGCACTTTAGCTGTATATAAATAATTTCAACCTAAGCAAACCTTGATAAACATGACAAATTCAATCAATTTTTCATTTGAGTCATGTCAAATTTACTTGTTTTAAGATCCTGTACATATGATGCAACCTCTCCCAAGCTCAAAATGAGGAAACTATTTAAACTGAAAAGGGATAATCCAAGCTTTTTAAGAGAGACAAAGACAAATGGACCTCTTCCATAAAAGGCCATTGGAAATGCCTTAAGGACAACCCAGGGGTCCGCAGGAGGCCTATCAGAGACCATGATGTGCACCTATATAAGACAACGAATAACATAAAAGACTTGCAGTTTTTATTGATGAGTTTGAAACTAACCCTTCTCGATAGTTTTCTCTCAGCAGGTTGAGGTGATGACAATTATTATTGAATCTTTGAAAATCATTGTCTAGATTAGAAACATAATGGTCTGCTTGAAGAAGGAACTGCCCTTAAAATAAAATTCATACATTCAAATTTTAAATGCTAATATAGAGAGAAGAACATGAGAGCTGACATTTTGGCCAATAATGATGGCATCAACTGGGATCAGGATGACAAATTCTATACAAATTGATCACACAAATAAATCAGACTGAAAATAATTATGTTGATTTTACAATAAGTGAGAACTATAATGGCATCTTAGCCAGGTTTGTAGTTGTCCTATTAAAATTAAACCTACACAGCTTATAACCCAACTAAGGGGGCTAGACCAAGAAGCCCATAGGGTAAAGTTAATAGATGGCAGCCAAGGTTCAGATTTGGAAGTGAAACTTTGACAGTGCAGCCAAATGTGACTCAACTCATGAAAAAGTAGGAAAGAAATAGTCAATGAGTAAGATTGTGGCCTTTTATGCCCTTGATTTGTTGACAACTACAAACATCAGAGATGTATTAGCTCTAGTCCTAGGTATGAAAGTCTCCTTTGGTCAAGGACCTCATCCATGTGGTAATCGAGGGAAACTCTATGAGGATTATTGAAGCTTTGAGAAAGAGCAGGTGCAATGACTGGAGACTCAGCTCCATTGTAGAAGAAACAACAAAACTCAGCTGAATTTGCTCCAACTGCTTTTTTTCTAAAATTTTCATCGGAGTCTGAATTGACTTGCTAAAGCCCAAGAATAGCGAAACAACTGAATAATGCATTGGATTAGTGCATGCCCTTGAAGTTGCTGGTGCTATCAACCTATTGTTGTTTTGTTATGTGGTTTTTCATATGCTCCACAGTGTCTCAAAGTGAGGGAGCAGGTTTTAGGGATGGGGGGTGTTGATGTGTTTTTTATGACAACGCCAGCACAGAATAAAATGTCCAACGGTCACTCTATTCTCTCTTGATCAAAGTATTCCGCATGCTAAGATTGCGTGAAAGTTCATGCATTCAACTCCAAGGTTCCTTTTATCGCGAATAGACTCAGTTGGTTGATGTGTATATGCTGGTTATTTCAAGGGGACTTACGTAGTTGTTCAATCATAGTGAAGCAAATGAATGATTTTGACGATATTGCTTTGATGTCTGAGTCGATCGGGAAATACTGAATTAAAGGGAAAGGGATAGGAATCCTACAATCTATCTCTAAGGATGGAAGGCAAAACTAGCTTTAACAATCTCCAAACCAAACTTTGTATCGTCTCCCCTTCGGACAACTCTGACAAAGCCGATGCAATCTTCAAAGGATAGGTAGATATTCAGATCGAGATTCAACATGCACACCCCTTCACCACGAAGCAAGTGGACACGCGAATCACAACCGAAGTTAAGTGCTGAAATTCCAGTTGACCACGCAGGGCAGACTTATCGTCAGCAAGCAAGCTAGTGGTATGGATATAGGGAGATATGTTCAAACCAATGCTGCATTCCACAATCAACACTACTTGCATGGAAACAAAATCTACTTTACTTTACTCTATTCAAATTGGAAAGACAAAAAGATCTCGTCAACTACCCACAACACAAAATGAAGTCACCAATCAATGAAATCTTTATATCATGAGAGTCTTACACAACAATCTTTTGCAAAAACTTTCGAAGGGAAAGTCTTTCTTTCCTTTCCAACTAAGCTAACTCCTAGCTCTACTTTATCAATCTCTATCTCAGTCTAGCTTTGATCTATCTCTGATTCTAATTCTATCTAATGGATTACAAATGAGGGGGGATACCCCTTTTATAACAAACCCAGTCCAATGGACGGTTCAGATATGATTACAATAAAAGGCTCAGATTGAGCCACCCATGCCCTAATTAGGGTTTATGCCCTAAAAACCGCCACTGAGAGGAGTGAGGCAATGAATGTGCAGAATATTCTCCACTCCTCTGCAGGTCCACTACCTGCAATCAATGCACATCGTCATCCTGCAACAGATCGTCATCCAGAAGAGCGTTTCCTTTCTCCTTCTCGCTGGCTGCAAATCTGGTGAACCTGGCTAATACTTCCTCAACATCCTGATCGGAGATAGGAGGAATGTGATCCAACTGAAACTCTAAAACTGCAACTGTTTGCCCATGCCGGGCACATGATTTCTTCCAGGCAACAAGGGCATCCTGGGTGTTCTGTATGATACTGGAGAATGTGGCAGTGTTCTCGAAATCATCCTGAGTGAAGGTTTTCACCTCAGAGAAGAATGGCGTTAATCTGTCCTTTAGTCCATCTGCAGTTATCTCTTCAGAAGTCAACCTCCTGGCAAAGATTGCCTCCAATGTGTTGAGAACTCCATCCAAGATGTTCGTCGTGGCCTTCCCGACCCTGACCGAATCTGCTTGTGATGCATCATAGAATCCCTAGCCCGTGACTACTGAAGAATACCATCTGGCGAAGTCGTATCTATCTCCCTGTTGGATAACACCTCTCTCAACCAAAGTGTGTTGAGGTATGCTCATCAAAGCCCCTAGACGGAGAACAACTCTCGTCTGATAGATGCAAGTCTCACCCCAAGCATGGTTAACTGCCTCCACTCTAGCCATAATATCGGAAGCTTGCCCATAGGCATGTGCAAGATCTTCCATGAACTTTCTTGTCTCTGTACGCACGCTGGCAACCCATATGTCTTCCTGCTGTGCCATTCTCCTTAAATCTTCTAATCCACTGATCAACTCCCTGGAAAACTCAGCTGGGAGCTCGATTGCAGGATTTTCTTGCCCACAAGGACGGGACAAGTGATGCACGTAGCCAATCAATGTCCGATGCTCTACCTTCAACCTTTTGTACTTGCCCTCAACATGGGACAATCTGTCCTTGAGTGCCCGATAGGAATTATCGCACTCCTCTACCACCTGTGCCCCAGTAGGGTGGCCTAGTTCCATGGTTGTCACAATATAGTTCTCAGGAACGGCCTTGTCTCTATCACATTCCTCCCGTGGAATTGCCATATGCAAGGTTCGGGATCCATCCTCATCTGTGGATATTCTGGAAAACTTCCTAGCCTTCTTCTTCGTGGGAGGTGCATTGATCCTTTACAGCAATTCCTCCATCTCGACTGCAGGATCAATCTCATCCACAGGATCACGCCTCATCCTATCCCTTAGCCACTCTGGCACCTCCTGCCGCATGTCTGATATAATAAAAGGTTGTTCTACCTCAGCCTCCACCTCGTGAACCTCTTCTCTGCCATCATTCTGACGAGGCTCATCGTCATCAATAGGCTCTGTGTCTCCCGAGCTCTGGGCATCCTGACCTGAAGTAGCATCACCCTTGAGAGCCACCTCAATTTCCTGCTGAAATTGAGTATCAATAGTCGTCCCTTCATCTGTCTCTTGCTGATTTTCCTGCTGATGTTCTTCTTGGGGCATGTTGATGCTCTGACCCACTGATTCTCTACAAGGTGGCTGACTCGCCACTTGCACCGTCTGTTCTACATCCAATCTCTCCCTCTGATCAACAAACAAAGACACCTCCTGTAAGCTTGGAGAATGTGTCCAAGATGGCGTATGCATGGACTCCTCAACTACCACTGGCTCAGGTCGAACTGGCTCCTTTCCTCTAATCTCTGGAGTTGGATTACTCCATCTCCTCTGATTAGTTGTCTGCAATCTGTTGTCTCCCATCAAATTATAGGTAAGGGGAATTGACCTTCCCTTTAGTTGGCTGACATGTCTCTCTATCCAACTCCGTGTAAATGTCAGGACTGGGATACAAAGTGTATCCAAGTCGGTGATCTCTCGCTCTGACCAATCTAGGAGTGGCAAGGGCGTGTTTCTTACTGTATTGTAATCAGCCTGTACAACGTTTATGTCCTCCTCAATCTGATCTGGTACAGGAATAATCTCGCAATCTCTGATCATTGCCAATGGTATCCGGGAAAACATCCTCTTTCTAACTTCGACCTCATCCACTGCACTTGCCCAAAAATCTTCTATTTGTGCCTTGTGTCTAAACTCCTCTGTCAATATCCACCTAATATTTCTATGAGGATCGTAGTAGTGCCTGCTGGAATGGTAGGAAAGGTGGAAGAATTGGAGCTCCGCTTCGGCCTCCCTTGCTGCTTGCAGCGATGGGCAGATTTCATCCGAATTTCCCATAGTAATCGGGAATCCGAGTCCACCTTTCTTCTTCTTCTTCTAAATCTGATCATAGGCAATCAGTTGCCTAGATACTTCCAGCAACACTATCCTGTTTGTGGGATACCGCGGCAATCTGTATGGATAGGAGGAGAATCCCTGCAGCCTTATGTAAGTGAATTTTGGGAATTGGATAAACCAACATCCAAATTTCTCAATCATTTCCTGTGCTTCCCTCGATATTCTGTGATGGGTCCTTTGCTGCAGGGTCCTTGTGATGTGCATGGTAAAGGCGTCATTGACTCTTTTGTAATTAGTAGTGCTTGTCAAATGCAACTGCAGACAAGCCTCGTATATTTTGAATTGCTGAGAACCGCAACCAATTGGTTCTTTGTAAGAGATCCCCCTATATCTTGTCATGCGAGCCAACATATAGACGAGGTAAGAGCCCATATAAAATGTTTTAGTCCTCCTCACATTGTGGAGTTGCTCATGTAGACCATCACTGATTAGCAGTGCCCAATCCATGAAATCCTTGCCCTCCAGTACCAAGTTGATAAAGTAAAACATCCAAGGTTCGAAGACAAACGCTTGGGGACACCCTCCTACTCTACTCAACATCATAATCAAGTCGCCAAACTCTTGCTTCAAGTCTTCGGAGATTATCTGTTTGGGCAACTTCGTACGAGTTGGTTTGGGCTTGACCATCCACCTAGTGTTTATCACATCAGCACACCGGTCTGTTTTGGATGAATACATTCTGTCAGCCCTGTCCTTCGTTTTGTAAATCATTTTCTCGTGGGCGGGGATCCCGAAGGCCTCTCCGATTGCTTGTGGTGTCAGGTTAGCCAGCACCTTGCCATCTAGCGCAATGATTGTCCTCTTCTCTGAATCATAGTGGTGAGAGCATTCAATAATGAGTTTCGGGCATCGGATAGCTGGTGGAAAATTTGCAGCTGCATATAACCCACTTCTGACAATGCTATGTGAAGTTACTGATGGGCGATGGCCTCCAATCCCCATTATCCTTCTTTTGAACGCCTCCAGGTTAAAAGAGCCCAGGTTTGTGTCTGCCAGCCTGCCCAACTTTGATGTGAATTTTGATTCTGGTAGGAGAGACTTGCTTAATTTCTTGATTACTGCCTGTCTGGACTCAGTGTGGGCGTTCTTTCCTGCAACTCTTCTGCTTGACTCGGCCATTCTGCAAAAAGGGTAAGATAGTCAGCAAACAAGATTTTAAAAAATAAAATAATAACCATCATTGAGGGTGTCAGCAGATTTTTCTTTTAATTGACAAAGGCTGCAACACTTCTTGATGTTTTCAACTGCAAACCTCAACTATTGCCTATTTACTTCAACGTTCTTAGAAGTTTCCCTTTGGGTTGCAGCAACACAATGCCCAATACTTGGAAATGTTTGCCTGCAGCAATTTAACTTTAACAAATTTGAAACCTCCTCTTTGAAGTTCGCACTTTTCCTTCTAACTTAGCAACTTAAAACTCTCTTCCCAAGTCGCACCTCAGCATTCAGCAACTTCACTTTTGACAAATTCAAACCTCCTCACAATTGTAGCAATTTAGAAACTCCAGCTCTCCAAAAAATTCGAAATCCTCAACCTCCAGCTCTTCTCACAAATTCGAACTTCTTACTCTCAGCTCTTCAGCAACTTGTGAGAGAAAAATGAAGAGGACTTTAAAACTTATAGCTTGGTCGAATTCCTGCAGAGGCTAAACTTAGCAAATATTTCGAATTCATTTTCCTTTCTTTTCCAGTCGCAACACTTGTCGTCTGAAGCATCGGAATCTCAAACTTCTAGAATTATGAATTCATCACCTCTGCACAGGCTTGCCTCGTTGTATTTGATTTCTTAAAATATTAAATCGTTTACTTCTTTGAACAATTTCGAAAAGTTTGGCTAAGGCATTCTGGCAAAATTATCAAGTTCAAACTCCTTAGCGAAATTTCTCATCCATTTTATTCGTTTGCCTTAGAGAAATTTCTCAATTTTGCCTTAGGAATTTTATTAAAATAGGTACCGGGCAAAATATCCATCGAAACGACGTGAGTGAGGCGTGGAGTAATTCTGAATCACTTCCGAATTGCAAACGTTTAATACCCAGAAGAAAAATCTTCCTGAAATCCATCGTTTTCATGTGTATCTAGACAAAGGGGTACGTTTAATTTTTATTATTTAAAATAATAAAAATGGCTAATGTTTATTTCTCCCCTTCCGGATGTCTTTCACTCCTGCAATTTCAATCTTCTCGGCCTTGGCAAATTATCTTGATTTTCCCTGAAGAATTTTCCTCTGAAGATTTTTATAACTTTGGAAATCTGGCACCATCCTCTAGGCGTATTCTTCATTTTCCCTTAAGAAAATGCCTTAGGAATTTTTTGAAAATTAAAATTTTATCTCTAGAGGGCGCATTTGAACATGTCATGAGTTTCATTTTATTCCTTAGGCAATTCCACGCCTAGACACTTCCTAGCAATTTTCATGCTTAGCAAATTTTTTATTTCATTTTTCATTGCTAGGCGCATTTCATACAATAAATTCCCACCTTCAAGCGCAACTCACATAGTAAAGAGGAAAAGAATAAAATAAAATTACGCCCCTCCTAGTATTATTTCCTTCTAGGCATGTTTTCACAAGGTGACCCTTATCCTTCTAGTGCATTCTTCATAGAGGGCTTTCCTTTCCTTGAGCGCATTTCATAGTATGAGAGGGAATTCCCACGCCTTGACTTGACCTTTCATCTCCCTCAGGCGCATATGGGCTAGTAGACTTCTATTTCATCCTTGAGCGCATTTCCTCATGTGAGATGGAAAACCCACGCCTAAGACATGACTCTTGACCTTCCTTGGGCGCATTTGCTAGTGTTAGGAGGAAACTTTTTTGCCTTAGTGAATTTTTTCACATTTTTGGTGACCTTTCAGCTTCTTTGGGCGCATTTGCTAGTGTGAGAGGGAAGTTTCTTTACCTTAGGCGCATATTGGCTTGTGAGGAGGAAAATGCTATGTCCATAGTGTCCCTTCACCTTCTCTAGGCGCATATAGCCCATGATACTTCCATCTTAGGCGCATTTACTATGTGGTCAAGGAAAACCCACGCCTAAAGTGACCTTTCAGCTCCCTCTGGCGCATTTTGCCTTGCAGACTTCCATTTTAGGCGCATTTGAGGATGCCTTAGGAAATTTTGATGTGTTTTTGGAGGGCGCATTTCATTCTTGCTCAGGGAAATTCTCACACTTAGAGAATTTTGAATCTTTCCTTCCTCCCTGTTCTGAATTGGAACTGGTGTGGTTGTGCCTCCATCTGGTGCTGTCATCCTGTTCACATCTTATCTGGCACAATACATGCTTTTTTTTAGCCATTTGCTATTTTTGGCAAACCCTAGAATTGATCAATTTCGTATCTCCGTTTGCTTTGAAATTTGTTCCACTTGTACTTGATGCTGCAAGAGACTCGCTCACACCTTTTCCCTGACGAGGACGTGCTATTTTTAGCTATGAGGTGACTTGCTAAAAATAGTAAGTATTCAGATCGTGTTCAAATTTTACCAGTAGGTAGCCTGAAGGATGCTGATTCCGGTGGCGTGCTTCGTTTTGAAATCTCTGCATTTTGCTTCATCTATTTTTAGATGTGGCAGGGGAAACCCTAATCCGACCTGCATGTGCTCTGATTTGTTCCTGACTGTCCCTGATCGTGCCTAATTGCACCTGATCGCTGGACTGGAGTGGTGGGTAGCTGCTGGGATGATACTGCTATTTCTAGTAAGTGTCTGGAAAGTGGTCATCCGGATGTCGAGCGAGTTTGCATGTCACAGTGCCCGTGGGATCTCAAAAAACCCAGAAAAACCCAGAAAACTGGTCAAAGTTTTGGCACTGGCTAAAAATAGTAAGTCCTCGAAAACTGATCCGATCCATTTGCATGTCATATCATTGCGAAGATCTCGCAAAACCCACATGGAATATCTGGACATGCACTGAAAATTCCTGCATGCAAAACCTAAAAATAGCCTCGGGAGGCTGAACTCTGAAAGTCACCATCTCGGTTTGCATGTTACATCATCGCGAAGGTCTTGGAAAACCCAGATCAATTCCCCTGTCACTCACCGGAGAATTGCTCGTCTAAATCCTGAAAATAGCCTCTGAAGGCTTAACTGCTAAAAATAGCCAGTTGTCAGAATCCATTCAAATTTCGCGCGTAGGCATTCTGAAGCTGCCTGACTGTGGTGGAACTGACAGAATTCCAAAATCTCGATAAAATAGTCTCAAATTGAATACTTACTAAAAATAGTAAGTTGTCGGAATACAGTGAAAATTTAGTGGGACCCTGCTGGAAGTCTTCTGACTGCTGTACTAAGCTCGAATTTCAATTTTATAACTTAGTTTGACCTTTAATAAGCCTGACTAATGAAAACCCTAATTTCACAGACTTGAACAATACTTCAACCCAGGTCAAACGACGGGACATCCCCGGAAGGACCAAAGATAGAGAGAGAGACGCACTAACCAAAGCCAAAAGACCAGAATGGAGCAAAAATTAGGGGGTCCCCATCTGGGATGGGGTGATGTGTGAAAAAGGTCACAACAGGGGGGACCAAGGTCCTTGATTCGGGGGCAGCGGAGGCATGGCAGCTAGTAGGGGTTTGGGGACAAAGACTCCAATGGGGTTGAAGGGTAGTGGCCCTCATGGGGTCCATGAGTCATTAACACCTTTGACATTACATGGACCTTCATGGCACATGCCATTTTCATAATTTTATTACTATGTTTTCTCCAACACCAAGTCCTCACTATTCAGTATTGCTAGCCAAATCTTGATCTTCAAATAAAACTAACAATAAAGTTGAAGAATTTGGCTGGCCTAAACGATGAGCAATGCAATTTCTATAGCTTTTTTTAGTGTTTAGGACATAGGTGGGGCCCATTAGACTATTAGGATTAGGGTTAGTAGCCCAAATTTCAAAAAAATACCCTTTATAAAGTACTTTTTTAAATGTCAAATCCTCTCACTCCATGTTGCACCAACCTATCATTCTACCATGTCACCCTCCTTAAGACCCACCATTGGGTCATTCATCCCATGAGCTCCCATTGACACCACCTGTTTAGCATACATGTACAAACACATGATCCCCACCCAGCCTTGTGCTAATTCATCATCAAACAAACCAATGTCACACCTCTTTCATTGAGCACATCTGAAATTGCTTTAGGTGTGTGTTAACCATTACACAAATTCATGATCCAACAACTGATGCAATCCTGTGATGCCTTTGAGCCTTGACACCCTTTGGGAATGTGTTGGTCATTGCTCAAGAATATCATTCGATGGCCCCTACTCCTACCTCATTTGATGTGCTTATCTCTTTCCATCCACACGTCCATGGCTTGATATCATTGAATCTACCAATATGATGGATCCATCCCTTTTGCTGAGGTGTTTCCCCTTTGACACTGCCATCATGAGTGATAAAAGTTGACAGCCTCCCCTTCATAAAATTTTCTCTCATGCCTTCCACTATGCAATGAGAAATAAGCTTTAATAGTTTTGCTCTACAAAACCACTCATATATCCATCATGGGCATGCCATAGGGAACTTTGCCTGAGTCAGTATTTTCTCATGCCCTATTTCATGTGAGTTATTAGTGCTCACATAATTTTGATTTTGATTTTTTTTCTAAGCTTTTGGATTTTGTGGTAATTGCAAATACGCTATCTATTCTAAATTTTATAAAATTTGAAGGTACAAAATTATAAAAGTAATGCTCTATTTTAACTATTTGCAAGATTTCATATAGCTTGGATAACCTAGGATAAACTTGGGCACCCTAAGAGAGAAAATGAAAATGAAGATTGCTAAAGTAATGTGAATGGGGGATTTTCAAGAAGACTTGGCTATCTTGGGAATTAATGATTTTTATTGGTCACTGTGCAAAGGAGGCCAATTTGAGGAAAATTCCACATATGACAGTGTGTCATTTGAATGATGAATATGTTGACTAGATATAGGAGTTGGTGAAGAAATGAAATACCACGAACCTATCTAGGATCTTGATTTGACCGCTATGATATAAAAGCTTAACTTGAAAAGGGAATGGCTACAAGGAAGTGCCTATCAACCAATCATAAATGTCCTGCTACTAGAATTAAATTTAGCCTTTTCTCATGCCTTGAGATTATGTAATCAAGATGATTCTGCAATTCAATTGAGTGTGATGAATCTCAACTTGTGCTTAATGAAAATCATTTGAATTCAAGGGCATGAGGAGTCATGTTCCTGACTTGCACATGTATATGGTGATCTTTTAAGTGTTTCTTCATAGTCCAGCTATCCTTAGACATCTGCACCATCTTTTGTCACTGACTGTGTGTATATTGGTCGAGCCAGATTGGCTTTTCAAGGGGATTTGTCTTCTCAGTTGAATCAGATTTGGCACCATTACAAATCAGGTTCATTCCTTTCTTTTCAACCTTAAATCTTCTGCAATGTTTTACATTGTTGTTAGATTAGGATTAAAAATTTAAAACTAGGTTTGAACTTGTGATCTTATTTAGCAAAGTTAAATTTTCATGATTACAAGCGGCTTTCACTGCTAATCTTACATGTTCATACGATAAACTTGTGCAATGAAATATATTAGAATCAAACGCTTGTTAATGTTAAAATCAGAAAATATTGATTTTCTTGTGTAATAACCAACATTTTGTTCAATTTCCTTTGGATCACTCAATAGGCCTCTTAAATTGAAACAGAATTTCATCAGTCACTGAGTTATCTTGCATGGCCATGACCTTCTGATATAGAGCTTGGGGAAATCTGATTTCCTTTCAAGAGAGGTAGACTACTTTGTGCCTTGCCTGAGTTCGTGTGTTAAACAATGCATCAACAGACCAATTATATTTGCAGTTGCTAGAACATGTTGAATCTGAACAAATTAGATGAAATCAAATCAGACCAGCCACCTATCACAAGTGTAGATCAACACTCCAATCACTAGAGCAATTCGGGCATCACCCATACAACCTTTCACAAGTCCAGGATACTTCATTTAAAATCTTCCTACAGCTCCCTATCACAGGTAGCAGCAAATACCATTCACAAACCTGGAAGATCTCAGTAACTTTGCTCTAATACCATGTCAAAATTCAGCACATAGTATGCATATTCTGCATGCTAGGGTTTGAAACAAATTGACTAATTTAACTTTTGGTCAAACCTGCAAATTTTGAATGCACTAACCTGCATACACACTTATAAACGAACAAATAAAAAAACAATAAAACTGAAATCAGAATTCCACAGGTGCTAGAAAATAAAAATTGATTATTCTGGAAACATTCTTGACATAGAAATGGAAGCCTCGAGTCATAAATAATCCATGTACTTGGCGCTTCAGAAAAGACCAAAGCAACCCTAATTTTAAATTGTCTTTCATCAAAAAAGAAGCATCTAAAAATAAGGCAGCAGCCCAAAATAAAAGCAGTAAAGAACAGTGCCTAAATAATGCCTGCCATCTACCAAGAATGGACATGCGATTTGCTGCCCAGAATAGAGCTACTAATAATTTAATAGTAGAGCCTAATGTCAACAGCTTTGATTTCTACAAATAGTGCCTTACATTAAGACAGAAATCTGCTCTGCATATTTGTGTTATGCTCGCACACTAACACCTGTTATGACACTATGGTTTTTCATGCTCTACAGTCATCAATAAGGTAGACTGATTGCATATTTCAGCGAGAAATTGAATGAGGCTAGGAAAAAATACTGTCTACACAATTGTCCAAGCTTTGCACAAGCCGAGATATTACTTGCTGCCAAAGGAGTTCATGTTGAACACTAACCACTAGGCACTAAAGATTATCAATCGTTAGGCAAAGCTGATCCAAAGAAACATGAGATGGGTAGAATATTTGCAAGGTTGCTCTTTTGTAGTGAAGCATAGAGCTAGCGCAACCAACAAAGTTGCAGACACTTTGCATAGGAGGCAAACATTATTATCCATGATGACTATAGAATTGGTGGGCATGGAAGGAATGAAGGATTTGTATGGCACAAATCTGGATCTTTCATATTTATGACATGCATGCAAAGAGCCTTGGGTTTGAGATAAAATCCCATACAAATATTTCTTTGTGCAAGAGGGATGCTTGCTCTAGAAAATTGCATTTGGCACAACTCAATGAGGGAGAATCTCATTCATGAGTTATGCAATGGTGGACTCAGATGGCCATGCTATTGAAGTAATATTGACCGAGTTTGTGCATAGATGTGAAAAGATTCGCTGAGAAATGCAAAACATGTCAAGTTGTGAAAGGAGTGTCCCAAATTACTATTTTGTATAAGCCATTGTGTAGGCTAGATAAGCAGTGGGAGGAACTATCCATGAATTTCATCCTTTGATTACCACAGACTCTAAAAGATAATGATTTTATCTTTGTAGTTGTGGATAGATTTTCTAAAATAGCACATTTCGATCCTTGTCAAAATTTGAACAATCTATCCACGATAGCCAATTTGTCTTTCAAAGAGATAATCAAATTACCTAGGTCTCTGTAGAGTATCACTTCAAATATGGCTACTAAGTTTCTCAACCATTTTTGTGCACATTGAAAAAGAAGTTGTTGAATTACAATTCTACATATTGTCCTCAAATAAATGAGCAAATAGAGCTATCAATTGGAGTCTTGGCAATCTCTTGAGATGTTTGGTGGGAGTGAAACTTGCATAATGGAACTCTTATGTTGGTGTAGACGAACTTTGTGTATAACAATTCAATAAACAAGTCTATCAAAGGAATACTATTCTAAGTGATTTATGGAGTGTCCCCAAAAGGTGTCATAGATTTGTTAAGGATTGAAGGAGATAAACTCATAAGTGCATAAGCGAAAGACTTCATGCAACACATAAGTGCATATGTGAAAGACTTCACACAACACATCAAGGAGGTTCATGCACAAATCAAGAAATAGTTGGAGAAAGCAATGCAAAATATAAGTCATGTGCAAATGAGAGTTGAAAGAGGAAGATTTAATCAATGGGTGAGTTAGTCATGGTGCATCTAAGAAAAGAAAGATTCCCGTGAGGAGCTTACAACAAATTAAAACTCGAGAAAATTGGTCCTTGTAAGATTTTGCACAATTTTTCAAAAAATGCAAATGATATTGAGTTGCTAGAAGGGATGGGTATCTCATCAATATTCAATGTTTATGATCTATAATTTTATCACAAGCACATTCCAGAAAATAGCATGATGAAATTGCACAAATTTTGGATAGGTGCATTGCTAAGAGGAGCCAAGAAAAATGGTACAGTGAGTATCTCATTCATTGGAAGGGCAAGGAACTAGAGAAGGGCTCATGGAATTTTGAAACTAGCATAAGTTGATTAGGGTGGCCCATCTAGTTTTTTGTGTGGTCTTAAATTTGAGCACCCTACTTTCATTTTTTTTACTTGTGTAGTCTAATGTAATAGACTCTCTAGGGTAATGCAGTCTTGCATCATCCAAAAATATGTTTGGTGTGTAAGGCTCTTTCACACATATTTTTGTGTTTTGTGCATGGCTTTTGTTGTGTGCATGAGTTAGCTAATTTTCAAAGGCTTCAATGTGATTTGTCTTTACACATTGACTTTTTGAAGTCACGTGCATGAGTTCTATAGTTTGCATAGATGGTTTATCTATGAGGACACAATTTGATCCTAAGTATATGTGCATTGTTTTCTTCTATGCAATCTCTATTTCTCACACATCCTTGGTGATGTGTTGACAAGGCAGTAAATTGTCTACTTTGTAATGTTTCACAATGATGACAGCCAATGATTATTTAATTCAAATGGTGCATTTGAAGTTTAATTAGTTTCTTTGGAAGGTGAACCATCTCAAGCAT
Source organism: Sequoiadendron giganteum (assembly GCA_007115665.2). Classification (NCBI taxonomy): domain Eukaryota; kingdom Viridiplantae; phylum Streptophyta; class Pinopsida; order Cupressales; family Cupressaceae; genus Sequoiadendron; species Sequoiadendron giganteum. The sequence goes on along the minus strand of CM021107.1, from coordinate 105,496,728 downwards.
TATAATGGGTTTTCTTTCTCTTGGAAATTGAACCAAGTGAGGGGGTTGAGTTTTCCTAAACCTACATATATGCAACGTATCAAAGAAAAAAGGGGTTGGCACTGGTTACGAGGATAAGATCAAGACTAGAGTTTGGCATCAACAATTCATATTAAAGACAGGTTATTCATGCATGGGTTTTGAGGATATCACCACTTGGGGAATAGTTGCTTTGGAAGGTTAACCATCTCAAGCATTATAATGGGTTTTCTTTCTCTTGGAAATTGTACAAAGTGAGGAGGTTGTGTTTTCCTAAGCCTACATATATGCAGTATATCAATGATAAAAGGAGTTGGCACTGGTTACTAGCATGAGATCAGTACTAGAGTTTGGCATCAACAATTCATATTAAAGACAAGTTGTTCATGCATTGGCTTTTAGGAGATCGCCACTTGGGAAATAGTTGCTTTGGAAGGTGAACCATCTCGAGCATTATAATGGGTTTTATTTCTCTTGGAAATTGTACCAAGTGAGGAGGTTGTGTTTTCCTAAGCCTACATATGCAACATATCAAAGATAAAAGGGGTTGGCACTGGTTACTAGCACAACGTAATGTTCCCCTTTTGGAAGTAATCCTGTCAGTGGCTCATCAGCCTATTCCGGAATCCTGTAGGCTTGTTGAGGTGTTTCAAAGGGTTCCAGTTTTGGAGGTTTTGTGTTCTTTCCTCATTATTTACTATTTATAGTAAATACTATTTTTGGCAGTTAGCAGCTGTCAACCTCAGTTCATCACGTCATTGGTAGCAGTTTTCAGAACTAAGCCTTGGCCTTTGGAAATATTATTCGAATGGTTTTTTTCATTAATTGGGCAGTTGATTATAATTTGCAATTGACCCCTTGGCCTAAGGTATGAACTTAAGTTACTTTAAAAAGGGGACTTTAAGGGTGGCGCCACATGAAGGAGTTAAAAGGTTTTAATATTTAATTCTTCATTATCTCAAGTGGGCGTATTTTTCAAATGTTATATTCTTTTTGGAAATTTGAAAAAGCTTGGCTTTTGGCGTACCTTCTTGGAGGATTTGAACAGTCTCCTATCTTCCTTTAAGATTGAGGCTTGGCTCCAACATTTAAACATCCATTATTTTGCTAAACTTATGCTGTCGAAATGATTTATCATTTTATGCTTCAAGGAATGCTGACCTCCTAGTTCATTCTTCAATTTCGTGTTTGTAAGATAACACCTAATTGAATCATTGTTGCTTCTCATCCAGACTAGCAGATTGAGTTTCAAGGTGAAAATTTGATGTATTTTCCAGTTTTACAACAGTTGTTTGCATACAGCTGAATGTTGTTTTTGCTCATGGTTGAATGTACGAATTTTATATTGTTCTGGGCTTTTGATAATAAAATTCCTAAGGTCTAGGCGACCATCTCCAAGCAATTTCAGATTTTATTTTGGAGTGTACATTTTTATAATGAAAAATCGCCCCTCTCAAGGGCCATACTTTTCAACATTGCATTGGGAAGTGTGCCATTAATTATTGCAGGTGTTTGGAGCTGTTTTCTGTGTCTCAACAGTGGCGCCTATCTCCCAATTGATCTATGCTTTTGACTTCACGCACATCGGAGGTACTTTGATTGAGTTGTGAGCAATTTACGAATTTCTGTAGTTGCTGATATACATTTCCAGAATTACAATTCGCTGATCAGAATTAAAATCAATTGTTGTTTTCTATCTTTCTTCTTCTTTTCTCGTTATATTCTAACAGAGAGATAATGTATAACGAGGTGCTTGAATAGTGGTGAAATTGGCATTGTAAATTGCAGCCTTCTCTTTTGTACAAGCTGCTAACAGTAGTACTGTTTCAGTTTTATTATGGTTGCTTTATTTAATTAATTTCACACTAAGCACCCCTGGATGGTTTACCGCCAGTGAGGACAATCTGTTTGTAACCACTTCATACCCACTTCAAGTGGAGAATTCCCACGTTTCAGTGGATGCCTACAGCAGCAGAAGAAGTCTTAATGTTGTAATCTTTTCCCCCCACTGTTTCGTGGTAGCATGGAAAGTTCATTGGCTGGTTATCCGCCTTGTTGTTATTTCAATTCAGCAGTAGTACTCCACCATATGTTAGCACCTCGCCTGCAAAGGGATCTTGAGTGCACATCCTTGGTGTCGAGTTTAATATTTCTCTTTCAGTATAATCTCGTACTTGTTGATTCAATAGATCCTAGGGATCCTCTGACCATATGCTCGCCCCTCCTCTTTAAGTGGTTTTAGGGCGCATTCTTGGTTAGAGTTCTTTCATGTACGTTTTGGTTATGCTAACCTTAACGGGTGATTGATTCTATTGTAAATGTTTGGTTTAAAAATCAAAAAAATTGAGAGAGAATATTTCACACAAGTTCAGTACTAGAGTTTGGCATCAACAATTAATAATAAAGACAGGTTGTTCATACATTAGCTTTGAGAAGACCGCCACTTGGTGAATAGTAGGTTGAAGTTGATGGTCATCACACTATTGGTTTGAAGTCTCAATAATTCAAAAGTACTCCTATGTTTTCATCTGCTATGGGTGAATGGCATCTTTATGTAATGATACTTTTTTGATAATCATGGCAATAGTTCTCTTGTGTAATCTTTCTAATGCGTACTTTGTGCATCTGTTAACTGGTTGTTCATTTGACCGATTACCAGCGCTACATCACACAACCATCGACATACTGTTACTGCAGTTGAATATTATTTATCCTAATATGGAAAGATATGCTATACTAAATTTGTCATATTAGTTGTAGCTGAGTTTGCTCCAGCTTGGTTTGTAATATCAGTCATAGCCAATGTAATGGAACATTAGATTTTGCTTTTAAAGTGCATTTAAGTGAATAATAGTAGTGTTCGGAATCTTTACACAAACACTCAAAAGGATCATATTTAGATTTACAACATGGCAATGCAGCTTATATAATTTCAATGGTTTTAACCATTGCAGCAAAAATCTTTATTGAAAATAAATCAGCAAACCAAAATAATAAGATTCTAGCAACATGAGACCCACTTCGTGGAAGCCATCAATGGAATTACACTATATTGTTTGAATTTTGTGCCTCTACATTTCAACCTCATGACAATCCTTGGTGGTTAGCTGAACCTTGCCAATCCACCTACACCCAAAGTAATCAACCCATGTGAAAAAAATTTAAAAACACCATTGGACATCACCTGAAGTAAAACTAACTCTATACTCTGAGATAGGTTACCCTTATGACAATACACAAATCTAAAAACATAAAAAAATCACAAGTTGTCATAAGCAAGATTAAAAAAAAGTATAAAAAAAAGAGCAAGATACCACTTAGTACTATGAAATCAAGTGCATTCACATCAAACCCAGCCTTATAATACTTATTGAAAATACATCTAGAGTAATCCACCTAAGTGAAGCAATTTTAAACGCCATTGAAAATCAGCAAGTGCTAAAACAACCCTATACTCTGAAATATGTTAACCTTATGATAATACAGAAATCCACAAATTAATAATCACAAGTTGTCATTAGCAAGAATAAAAACTATGGAAAAAAGAACTTAATGCCACTTAGTCCTTTGAGACCAAGTGCATCCACATCAAACCCAACAGCATAATAATCCTGAAAAACATGACTAGGTGCATCAACATAGGTCTTAGTTCTGTATTTTCATGAAACAGAGAAGGCTGCCTAAGAAAAAGCCAGATGCTCAAATTTGCATGAAACCAAAATACGGGGTCAAAATCAAGTATGCAGGCTTGGATGCAGAATAATTGAGCAATTAAAATCTAATGAAGCTATCAACAGAATAAATTACAAAATTGTAATAAATTGATCCATCAGATTTACAAGCAAAATGACAAACTAAACTAATTGTGTTTATGTAGTCAATTATATTTAAGTACTCCGAAATATATATTACCATGATGTATTGTATTTATCCATTTCAAATGATCTTGCAGCCCTCTTGCCTAGCTTTGGTGATAATATGAGATAATTGTTCTCCGCTACAGAGGGACTCTTGAGATTGGTGTCAGAAGCTTTATTAGGTATATCAAGAGATTCTGGATCTTAGAAGTGTCAAAAATTTAGGAAAGGTTCAATTATTTTTCTTTTGTAGTTTTCTTCAGCGATAGTTCATCATATTTAGTTTTTTCATTTAATATTAGATCCATCCTTGTTTGCGGTAATTGCGACTTGTTTGTACTATGGCATTCCATTTAATGGATTTTGACCCAATATTTTAGTTTTATGTGGGTTTCAATGCCTAGGTTTTTTTTTAAGATTAGATTTAGAAAGAGTGAAGATTTGAGATCAACACTAAGTAAATATTAGATTTATTGCAATCTCTCTTATTCCATGCCATAATACATATTGCAGCTAAACAGTTTTAGCAATACTAAGTCTCTATTAAGAGTGTAGCTGATGGTGATGAAGGCTTCAACAACTCTGATAGTTGGTGTACTTCCAAGATTGCCACCAGTCAAGTTTCAACATCACCTAAATAGACCGATTCCCAATGCAATTGCCCACAATCCTATCTCCTAAATATATTGACACTCAATGCACATACCATGTACTTATACATACATTTGACAAATACAGTTTTTCTTTTTTCGAGTAAAACCATAAGTAATTATTGTTTTTCCAACTGTTAAAATAGGAAACTGAAAACAAACAGAGAGAGGAAGATGAGAAAGAGGCCATGTGGAAAATGCAGTGATACACAGGGATCCGTCCCCTAGGTTTTTGCCCCATGTACCCGTCCCGAAAACGTTTCAAGGATGGGGGACACTTGGGGGACGCCTGACAGACGTCCCCAAAAGGTCCCTGAAAATCAGTTATGTCCCCAATTGGAGGAAACGGCCCCAACACAAAAGGGGATGGCCAGCCGTCCCTCGACTGTCCCGGGGACGGCTGGCCATCCCCCTTTGCCTAGCAGTGATTTTAACCAAAAAAAAGAACTAATTTTTAATTTTCTTTTTTTTATTGTTTTCTTTGTGGACCCCACGCCCTCCCAACCCTAATATGGCCACTTAAAACATCTTTTTACCTTCATTTGACCTCATTTTAACTTGCCAAAAAAAATTGCAGCCAAGAGCAAAAGTGAGAAGAGAAAGAAGAGGGTTTGAAGGAGTTGTTGGAGAAGAAAATCCAACATTTAGGAGGAAAAAAGGAGAGCATTAAAGCAGCAACCAGCAAGAGAAGTGAAAGAGGTAAGTTATTCTTCCATTATCTTTCATTTTTTTCCATTTTTTTCTAAGTTAAAATGATAAAATGTATGATTTTTTGTATTTTTTTTATTTTCAGTTTGCGAAAACCAAAACAAAACAAAATGAGCAGCAATAGTGAAGATAGTGGGCATGTTGAGAGGGGGGAAGAAACCCAATCAGTTCATAGGGGGCAGCCTCAAACAAACCTATTTGATATCCCTTCTGAAGATTTGAAAAAAATATGCAAAAGGCCCTTTTAATCCTAAAAACCCTCTCCTTCAACTAGCATCATGTATAGACCAAGGCAAAGGGAAAAACACTGGGGGTAGTAGATTGTGGCAATGTCACATTTGCAAAGATAAATATTATGGGAGCTATACAAGAGTCTATTCTCATCTATTGGGTTTTGGAGGCCATGGGGTCAAGGGTTGTACAGATATAAAAGATTTTGAGAGGATAGAGTGTTATAGATTGCACATGGAGGCCGGAGGAAGGCCTATAGATCAAGAAATGCAAACTCAATCAGCACATTAAACCTCACGTATGCCCTCTATGCTTGGTAGTCCTAATGTTGGTAGTGGTAGTCGTGGTACGGGTGATGTTCATATTTCCACAAGAGGGAAGAGGAAGGCTGCTACTTCTAGTGAGCAGCAAAATACAGTTGCAAGTATGTTCAATGTGCAAGCACGAGATGTGGCAGAGTCTTCCATTGCCAAAATTTTCTATGCCCATGCCATCCCATTCCATGTAGCATGTTCTCCCTATTTCAAACAAATGTTTAGAGATGTGGCAACAGTTGGTACCTCATCCGTTCCCCCTGGAGAAAATAAATTATGCACTACACTCTTTGACAAAGAATATTCTAAGGTGAGTGTGGTGATGGAGGACATGAGACAATGTTGGATTAGAAAAGGCTGCTTTGTAATCATGGATGGGTGGACCGATATTAGACAACGGCCACTTATAAACATCATAGTCACGTGTTCAGTTGGTCCATATTTCCTTAGAGCCATTGATTGTTCTGGAAAGCGCAAGGATGCAAAATTCCAATTTAATCTTTTGAAAGATGCTATAGAGGAGATTGGGGCAACCAATGTTGTGCAGGTGGTTACTGATTCAGCACGTGTGTGCAGACTAGCAGGTTTGATGGTTGAGAGTGCTTACAAGCACATCTTTTGGACCCCTTGTTGTGTTCATGCGTTGAACAACGCATTGAAAGACATAGGGAAGATAGATTGGGTGCACCAAGTGGTTGTAGAGGCTAGAGACATTCAGATGTTTATTTGCAACCATCACACCTCACTTGCCCTCTTTAGGACATTTTCAAGGAAAGAATTTCTCAAGCATGTAGCAACAAGGTATGCCAACTACTTTATTTTGTTAGAGAGGATGCTTGAGGTACAGGAGACTCTACAGTCGATGGTGGTTAATTCAGAGTGGAGTAGATGGTCTATGGCAAGCACTGCAGAAGGGAGAAGCATCAAACTAAAAATTCTTGATGATAATTGGTGGTCCAATGTGAGGTAAAAATTGTTATTAATTGTTGATTTTATAAAAAAATATATATGATTTTATTATTTTTTGATTTTCTAAGTTCTAACTTGTCTCTTTTTATTTTTCAAATTTTTGTTTGTAGATATATTTGTTCCATCATTTCACCAGTTGTGGATGTCATTAGATATGCTGATACAGACTCTCCAAGTCTTGGAGAGATTTATGAAACTTTTGACTCCATGCTTGCAAAAATGAAGAAAGCAATTTCTGATAGGGATCCTAATTCGAGATTATATGAGCAAAAAATTAGGCCCATTGTGACGTGGCGGTGGAACACTATGAACACCCCGCTTCATATGGCAGCCTTTGCTCTTAATCCTAAATGGTATGTACCTAGACCTGGTAGGATGCCTCCTTGTGATGATGATGAGGTGAAAGAAGGATTTATGAGGGCCCTTGCAAAAATATATCCAATTGAGGAGGCCAATCTAGTTCGTACACAGTTCACTGACTTTGTTAATCTCCGAGGTCCAACATTCGGCAAACCAGAGGCTAGGGTAGATAGAACTACAGTAGCTCAAAGGGATCCTATTGGATGGTGGTCATGGCATGGGAAGGATGCACCACAATTGAGGACGCTTGCTATTCGCCTCCTTTCACAGGTAATACATTAGATTAACTGTTTAAGTTTAAAGTTTTTAACATAATTTGATTTAGATTAGTGTTGAAGTTTGAACATTTATATAATCATAATTTAAATTGAATGTCCTAATTAGTAAATTTAAAATTACTAATTTAGTTTTTGTCTCATCTCACAAGTTGCTAGTTCCTCTACTGCAAAGAGGAATTGGTCAACATACGGCTTTATTCACTCTATCAAGAGGAATAGGCTGACCTCTAGACGGGCAGAAAAATTAGTGGTTGTGCATAGTGCTTTGCAACTCCACAATCGTCAAACTCCTAAGTATAGACAGACTCCAGCATTACAATGGGATATTGATCCAGAGGATGTCGCACAAATTGATGAGGAGGAGGAGAGACAGGAGAGATTGGTTGGAGTTGCATTAGATGAGCCAGCCCCTCACAGTGACAGTGACTCAGACTCTGAGTCTGATTTTGATGCAATGTTGGCAGATGTCGAGTAGCGGCAGCCATCATACTTTCTATTACTACGTTTTGGACACTTGTGACTTTGTCATTTTGACATTTGTAGTACAAACTTGTAGCCTTTTGGGCATTTTATTATTTTATATCATATGCACATTGACTATTTGACATGAATTATGGTCCATGGAAGCAATTAGGTAGCTGTAGTATTAATTTGTTTGATAATTCGATTCTTTGATGCATATGTCAATATGATTGGTGATTACATTTGCAACTTTAAGAATGTTCATTGTTATGATTATCATTACTCATATGAATATCTGAAATTTCCCTATATTAATTTATCTCTCTCTATATATATATATTATATATAGCCGTCCCCCCATCCCCTAAAATCCCCTCAAAAAATTGCCGTCCCCGAAACTTGTCCCACCGTCCCACCATCCCCACGTCCCGGAGACTCGGTGGAACATAGGGAAATTGGCAATAGGTGTGGTGCAACACAAAGAGTATGATACTAACAAGAGGAGATTCGTGATACATGTCCACAAGAGCAAAACAATAAGAAATATAGTTGCAAAAAGCAGTGAAAGAATAGGAGGTCTGAGCAAGGTGAGAAATTTACACATCTACAAATCTGCACTCATGCCATGTATCCACATGCATAATGTGAAATAGTTCCTGTTCCACCAACTAAACAGAAAAGGATTAAGAACATTAAAATAAGCATAGCTAAACACAAAAAAAGTGTCATCTGCTTGCTTTTCATGTTGAATTTTTTTTTAAATTATCAAACACCATAGCCATGAGCAGGGTCCAAATGCTAATACTATGTTTATGACTGATTATGCATACTCTGCCCTTGTGAATCAGAATCACAAACATATAGATTCAGCAATTTGGGATTTTCTTTCAGGGTTTAGTTTTCTTTTCAATTTTCAGTTTCAGAACTTCGTAAGCTATAATAGTGTCATAGTTGAGCTTACAAAAAATCCCAAATCAACAACAGAAAGAACAAGCTTTATATTAACATATTGTTGAGCTCAAAGCTTTACTCTTTCTGAATATTTACCTCTTTTATTATATATCCAAACCTGCACAGAACCAAAATATAGAGTTAAAATTAGTCAAGGCAGAGGCTACAGTACATTTTTCCTTGCTTGTTTAGTACCAGATCTCAACTGGTTTGTATTAGTGGCCTCTTGTCTGTAGTTAGCCTTCCACTTAACTGATTTCAATACCATAGTTTGGATTTGGCCAGGTGTAACCCGATTAATTTACAAACTATATTGATGAAACACATCTATACGTGATTGATTTCAATACAATTGAAACCAAATTGTGCCTCTTTCCTTGTAGAATAGATAAAAGGTTCTTTTAATGGGCTATTTTTTTAACAGACAATTTTTTAAAGGTAATTACCAAAATTTCAGATGGAATCTACATAGATTTTTATAGTTGACTCTTAACCAAAATTATAGAGGTTTTAAAATCCCGAAAAAAATCTAATTAAACTCCAAAATAAAAACCAATCAGGTGACATTAGCTTTATTAGCTTGTGCAAATTTCTAATGATCTGAATAAATTTTAGTGAAAGAAAAAACATTAAATCTTCTAGCACCTAAAAAAATTCATGAAAACCTAGATCTTCATAAAAGAGAAATTATCAATTACACACTAAATATATAAATCCCTTATATACCTTCTTGCCTAATAAACTTCAAGCCAAAATTAGAAAATCCTGTTATCAAGAACCAACTAATGTTATAAAACAACCCACAAAATATTTTCAAACTTAAAAATATGTAAATCATGACCATAAGCTGAACAAAACAAACCCCCATACTATTCAAAGGAAACTACTTTTCTAGCAAAATATAAGCCACAAGGATAAACGCTAGGCCCCAATTTGCTCCAAGCCAAACCATGCAGCAAACAGAAATCATGTAAATTGACTTGTTTAGAATCTGAGACCATAACTTCCTAGCAATATTTGACAATATCTTGCTTTCATATTTTCAAAAAACTTAAATATTCGGAGCTTTCCATTCATGCTAACACACTAAATAGAAACCATGCTAACACATTAAATATATATGTTCCCTACATATCTCTTTCCCTAATAAACTCCAAACCAAAATTAGAAAATCCCGTTGTTGAGAACCAGCCAATGTTATAAACGAAATAGAAACAAAAATGGAAACCATCACCAACACACTAAATATATGAGTCCCTTGCATATCTCTTTCCCTAATAAGCTTCCCATTGACGCTAGTGCATTCAAAGCCCTTCTCGGAAAATGCATTATCAGAAAACTAGAATACTCAACCTCGTGATTCATAGGGGTGAACACATACATTTTAGAAGTTTGTATTCGATGTTGGATCAGATGCCAAAGACTTCTAACACTCCTAAAGATCATTTCAAGCCTGGAATGCCTAAGTTAACCACTAAAAGATGGAATAAAATCCTACATCACCAAATACAACTGATTTCATTACTGTTAACCTCCAAGTCAAGGACTGAGTCAAAACTAGGAAGTAAAAATAAGATAACAAAGATTATGAAGAACAACAGATACCCCTTTGGGGGGCAAGAAAAATTCTTCCAATAAATTCATCGATATCTGAAGCACATCCTCACTTTTAGCAAGCCAGATAAAGAACATATAGCTTATAAGCATAAGCGCTGCAACAAAGACAGTTTTAATTTAATTTTCGGGATAAAAGATGGAAGGGAATAATGAGATGCGACTAAAATACTAACAGCAAAAGGTTCCAGCCACGATAGAAACTGAAAATTCTAAATTAGGTGAAAAACAATAAAAAGAGATGAGGAGTTCAATTAATTCTAAAACCATTAAAGAAAGATTTTTGAAGTTATTTTAAACGTTGTGTCAAAGTGAAGTGCGACTCAACGTTCCCTAAGATGACTAACGGTGCGTAAGGAAGGCGGAGAAGTTCATCTGGAAAAGGAGGTAAGAAGAGAAAGACAGAAGATAAAGTGAGGGGATGAATATCAAAACTCCTTATTCGTCTTCCTTCTCCTCCTCTCCTCCTCCTCCGCTTTTACATTCATTTTTCTTAATGTAAGCCTGCTAATCGCTCTGTTGGTAGAGATGTTATTTACAAATGTACAATATTTCAGTAAGCTCGCATAAATTGGACATATAAGATTCGAAATTGGATCATATCTTCTATAATCACCCAATTGCCCTTCAACTAACTCTGTTTTATATCAATCAATACACAACAAATAGTTTTATGTAGCTCGTTTAGCGTACAATTTTAGGCGTCAAATCTCTCTTAGTTCGGCACGACCCTGTCAAAAATCTTCGGCCAGTAAATTTCCCAAAAAAACCCACGGTTTTACCAACCCTAATTTCCGTCCGCTTTAAAAACCAAATTCCACATTTGCCGTTGCAAACTAGAAGATAAAAGTACACCAAAGTAGAACCGGAAAAATCATGGTAATTTTTCAACATGGTGAATGGAGCTAAGTAGAACCATTTAGGGCCTCTATGTCTGGTATTAAATGGACAGACGTCTCAAGTCTAGGGTTTTTTATCGCGCTAGATTTTCTGCTTCGAAATTTCAATGCAATGTGGGGAATAAACTCAAGCAGACTATAACGGACAATAAACCTTGTCTGATCAATAACAAAACTTTACCTTTACGTCTGTCTTCGCTAATGCACTACACCCATGATTGCCGCCCTCTGATCGTTCGTCAGCGATCCAAGGAGTTCAGACGTGAATGAACAACGAGTAGTCGGGACTCGTGATAATTGAGATGTCTTGGTAGTTAATTTGTCACTCCATATTTTTGTTTTAAAATAACCACTTGAAACATAAAAATTGTTTCTGTTCTTTAAATAGAAAAGTTTTTATTTCCGTCGCCCAGATTGGGTTCAGTAAAAACAAACGACCTGCACTGAAGTCTCACAGGAAATTTGCGCTGACTCCAGCAATTCTAAAAGGGAAACGCTGATAGCAGCATTGGGGAAATAAAATGAAATGATTGTATTCCTATCTATATGATACTATTGAGAGAGTTGGGGGTTTGGATTTTCTTAGATCAAACAGTCTCATGAAGCAAAAAAAAATTATGCTTATAGGATTAATTGGAATCTCTTTTTGAAAAATAGCAGTCCCTACATTTTAAGACTGCAAATTTCAGTGGATGAAATTGAGGTGGGGTTAGAAATTGCCCCTACAACTTAGGAGTTTTTCTGCCACTTGTCTATTACTTAAAATTTTAAATTCTTAAAAACAAATAAAAATGAGAGAATTTCTATTTATTTATTAATTTTTATCAAAGTATTTGAGTTCTTTGGAGTTCAAATTCTTAAACTTACTTGCAAAATTGAATTCATGGACCACCAGCTTTAAAATATTTCTAAATTCTCACTCACTAAATTTTCTTAGGAAGCCCCCTCCTATGGGACCTTACCCTTAGATTAGCTTAATAAAATGCATATAAATAAGTATAAAGTAGTTATATATTATAAAAAATAAGTAAAAAATGTAACAAGTTTTTCACATATAAGTGAATATATTTATTCTTTTTGGGTATATGTACATATGATATTGGAAATAAATCAATTAAAAATGGTCACATGAAATTTATACATTAAAGAAATAAAGTATTTAACAATTGTATCATTGAATTGAAAATGAAGAACAAAATATTGTAGACACTAATGTCATTTTTTTGAAAATTGGAAGTAAGGAAGGTAGCTACTTTGAAATGAACCACATGAAGAGAATAATATGAAGTTGTATTTTGTTCATTTTTTTTGCATAAGTCAAATTTGCAAACTATACAAAATTGGAAGTAAATAATAATAGATTAATATTGTGCATGAGAGTAATTATCTTGTTGTAGAAGTTGAGTCTATAAAAAAAACAGATATAATGAACACACAATCAATAATTTTACTTTTGTTAGATACCTAATTGTTTGACATTCCATATTTGAATAATGAAAATGAATGTAAAGGTTCAATTGTGTAATGGATGTAAAGGTTCAATTTTGTAAATGATCTCTAAGTCCACAAAATATAGATGAAATAAATTAAGGAGAATTGAATTGTTTAAACAATGCACATATTATAAAGAGATGCAATGGTAGGTTGTTCTTTGAAAGGTTAAAATAATGGATGGAAGGAAGAATCTTGGAATACTCATAACTTTTTTTATCGTTTCAAGAGTTTGCATGTGATAATGTCATCAAGCACTCCTCTTCTTGTAGGGAGCAACATATGGGCTTTGTTGCATGCGTGCATATCTTTGGAATGTGAAGACAAGGTGTATGTGGAGACTTGCAAGTTTATGGACTCTTGAAATTGTTATGAATGTCAACCCCTGTCGATCAATGTTGTCAATGTTAATTGTTGCCCTTTGAAGTGTAAGGCCTTGTAATTTGTGTATTATTAAGGCCCATACAATTTTTAGTGGGATTTGACAGTGAACACCACGACTCAATGGGGTTATAGGGACATTTTTTGGGTTTTTGTGATCTTGGGCTTGGCCTATGTAATGTTTGAACTAAATAACAACAAATAAGGGAAGTTGAGGTGGTTTTTCATCATCCTTGTATACAATTGTTTTGACCTATCCAAGTGTACCATTCACTAAGGCCTATTTCCACCCACAAATTTGAATAGAACATAATTTTTTGGCCAATACACAAGAGAGCCTTAGATTCAAGTTGTTCTTCATCTAGATTTGAACATGTTGACCCCCTAAATTGCTCCACAATGGATAGGGAAACTAGCATTGCTAAAGACAACAACATATGTTTATTATGTAGTGAGATCATTTCATTTGTTGCAAATAGGTGTATACTAGATGGTAAGAAAATAGATTGCTCTTACCTTTTGTCCTTAGTTGCAAAGGCATGATTTGAATATGAACATTGAATCATCTTTCTTTATAATTTATTTTAATCACTTGTTTTTTGTAATAATTTATTATAATAGGCTCTTCTAATAGATCCTCCCTCTATTAGAACTATGACATTTTTTATTTTGGAGATGAGAGTTTTCATCTTCTTAGTGTAGTATTATTAAGTGGATTTGAGGCGCTTGATCCAAATCAAGTCATTTTATGACCTTGATTGATTGGGAGAGGATTTTTAAAGGGAAAGAGATGGGAGCTAAATTCTTTTAGGGTTTATGTCAACAAAGTAGTGCCCTTTAGCCTAAAATTTTGAAAGAGGAAATTCTAGTTAATCTAAAGGATGAATATTGCCTCCAATGTTTCCTACAGTGGGGTATCTTAAGTCACATTTTAGTAGAGAATGAATTAGAGCTAAGGACAATGTAGGGACTAAGTTTGGGAACCTTCAAGCTGTAGGAAAAAGTGGAATCATCAAAAGCTCTGGTTATCGAGAAGTCTTGATAATAGGAAAAGAAAGTACCTTAGAAAGTTCTCATAAGCACCTAATAGTGTAGCATCATAAATTGTCACCCTTGACAATTTCATTATGGTTTTCTCCCCTTTAAGTAATTGGACCTAATTAAACATTTAATTTCCTAAATTATGCATTTTGTGGCCCATTTTATCGATTTTTGACAAATTGCAAGCATAAATCTCAAATGTATTCATTTAATACTCTATCCACGACTCCTTAATTCTTGAAAAGTAGGTCTAGGACACTAGCGCGCAGGGTCCCTATGTCCCCCTATTTTGGCTCCAAATTCAAATATGTTGGTGTCGAGGTGAACCCACAAAAGTGGTTTATGTTGTAGTTTCAACGTCAGGCGAATTCTTCTAGCCACAATATGTTGGATAAATTTGATGGAGCCTAAACGGCTATCAAATTTATTGAGATACGATTTCATGAAGAAGACATTGTCCCTTGACAAGGCCGACTTCATGCATCATTGTGGATGTGATTTCCTTAAGAGACAATTAATAATTATTTTATTGCAGCCGACTTTGCTAAGTCGTCATTCATGAAGAGGCGCTTCATATTTATTTGTAATAAAATAAAATGTTATTTATTAAAATGGGGCCGACTTTGCAAGAGGCACGATCTTTAATGAAGTCGCATTTTTCTGTTGAGGCCGACCTCTTGGTTTTTAAAGTTGCACCTCTTCATTGTTTCATGTATAAATACAAGGTGGAATTCATTCATTTGTCAATTAAGCAATGATCAAGTTCGGATTTTGTAGAAAAGGGTTAGACGCAAGCACTGGATCATCTTTCTGTAGCAGCAGAACATTATTCTAAGTAGCAGTTCGATCTCAAGGAGAAACATATCATTTGTATCAGCATCTAGGAGAGGTGCATTCATTTATTGTATAAAATTTGGCATTGTGTTATGCCTAAGTTATAAGCAAAATTATGCTCTTATTTCAAAATATATAAGAGATATATTTGTTGGGTTTTTTCTCCCTCAGGCTGGAGGGTTTTCCCAGGGTATCTTGTGGAGTTCATTGTCTTATGTGTTGCATTTTTTGATTACTTTCATGTCTGATCAATAAAATCAACATGGTATCAGAGTAGGTTTTAGAAAAGATCGTGATCAGATGGAATTGTCTTTAGTGACAACCTATGAGTTCGAGGAATTTATCTAGAGACTGTTGTTAATCTTGCCTGTAGCATACTCCTCCTGCATCCAATTCCATGTCATAAGGCAATTCTTCATTTGCAATCTGAAGGCTCGATATTGAGATCGGGTGCTCGGGCAAGCTCTTAGATACCGAGATTGGGTGCAATCACATTGGTTTTGATAGACTATCGAGCGACGTTGATAGCAATCTGAGATCAGGTGATTCGATAAAGTCTACAAAAGCCTGGGCTGGTTTAATTGTCAGGGTGTTGAATTTAAGAACCTGATTATCATCAATATCATGGAGTTAAAGTTTGGTGGTTTCGAGTGCAGTTCAGGAAACATAAGTTGAACATGAAACTCATGCAAGACTGTTTTCTCAGGAAGAATGTTATTCATGGTCATATGAATCAAGCGATAATATTATCAGAGATTATGATTACTTGCTGCTAGAGTCTTGAAGAACTGAAATGAGTTGGGTGGAATCTAGTTGTTCGCCATTGCTATTTATATTGTAGAAGCTCTAGCGTTCTACCATCTGGGCAGAGATCTTTGCCAAGCCTCCAGCTCTGGCCTTATTGAAGACTACGGTCATGAATGATATGTAGCTTGTCTTTTGTGCGTCAGTAAGGAGTAATTCGGATCATGGTTGAATGCATCTACATGGACTAAGGTCAGGGGCATCGAACATGTGATGTCGATCAGCTAACAAATAACTATGATCTTGTTTGGAATTTGTTAGAGGCGTTGCCACTGCTAAGGGCGGAGCAAATCGAGAAGTGCTATATCATGAAAAGTGCAAACCTAAAAAAGGAGAGTCTGATTTCATCAAGATGAGTATTTGTTCCTTTGGTTATATTTCTTTATGAAACTCAGTCTGTTGAGTTGTACAGATCTGATAAATTTTATGAATGATGATCTTATCCATCTCTAACTCTTTGGGTGTTGCTAGTAAGCGTGTTGCATTTGTTTCACAATTTGGTGGATTATAGCTAAAAACATAGTACATCATAAATTTGAACGGTCAAAGACCATGTTCAAATTTATTCCTGCAAAGGGCCTGTGTTCAAGCCATGAAGGTTGTGGACTAATCTAGAAGTGCAAGAGCAACATATCTATTTATGTCCAAAATTTGCATCCATTAGAATATTTAAAAAGATAATTATTCTTTGTTTGTTGAGTTATATCATCTATTTGGATCTTGTAATTAGTAAAGAGAGATAGTGGTTTCTCTTGAATTGTGTTCACTAGCATAAGATCCTTTGAATTTTTCATATATTGCAAGTTGTTTCATGCTAATTTCTGAGTATGACTCTGAAATAAAAGGAGAACTAAAATTACGATTATGATTGTTTTTTTCTATATGCATGATCTATGATTCTATGTAGATTGTCTTTTGTTATGCTGAGATTAGCTCTTCCAAGAAAATGGAAGAAAGACATGTTAGAATCAACAAGATGGAATAAATGAATTGTTATGTAGTTACTAATTCATGCTATAACATTGAGATAGTCAATCATGTATGCTCCTAGCAGTGGTACTTTTGTTTGAGATAGTTGAGTTCCATGAACTATTAGTAATCTCTTCTTGATGATTTCAGGATGGATCAAGAAGCGTAAGAGATTGATTTTGAGAAGAGCTTGATGCATCCTTTAGGTTGAAGAATGGAGACTCTGCCTGCAACTATGAGACTGAGTGAATGGTTGAAGACATCTCTTTGAAGAGGAAGAATTAACCTTCAGAGGGAGTTCTATTATTCGCTGAGAATAAATAAGGGTTGCAGTGTTGCAAGGCTAGATGCTCTTCAGTAGTTGAGTTCATAATTGCTCAAGTCATTCAACTTGGATTTAACATGGTAGCTCCGCAAACCTATTCAGAATAGTGTGATATGGGATGAGGTCGAAGAGGACAACCCTGATTCTCTACAGAGGTGTGCATTGGTAACCATTGCAGGAAAATCTTAGACAATGAGGTCAGGAGGTTGATACAAGTGCTTGAAGATTCAGAGGGAGCCTATTGAACCTAAAGAAGATGGTTGTGTTGTTGATCGATGTTGGTTTAGGTTAAGGTCTGCGATGATATCCTGGTGTAGCAAGAAGTAGTTTTCTATGGCACTAAGTACAATAGAGGTCGAGTACATTACAGCTTGTGTGGCAGCTCAAAAAGTTGTGTGGCAACTCAAGAAGTAGTGTGGTTTCATAAGCTCCTTGCAGGATTGTTTAGACAATCATTGGAGCCAAATGTCATCCATTGGGATAATCAAAGCTTTGAGAATCTTTCTGTCATTCCAGTGTTTCATAACAGAACTAAGCATACCACTATATCATATATATGATATTGAGGAAAGCAATACAGTTGAGGTATATCAGCACTGATGAGCAGACGACAAACATTCTCACCAAGCCTCCCTCCAAGATAAAGTTTGTGTACTTCTGAGATAAGCTTGGTATTGTGGAGAATGAAGCCCTAGTTGAGAAGGAGTCTTAGTATCAGTGATCCTCTTTAATGAGTTCTTCTCTGTGAGAGAAGTTCGAGGTGAAATCCCTTGTTAATGAGTTATTCTCTATAAGAGAGGTTTGAGGTGAAATCCCTTGATTCCACCCTCTAGGAGAGCCATGGTGGATGTCATGTGTGTGACTCCATGACAACATCACATGAGGGATTCCATGATGATTTTCTTGTACTTTTGTTTCACCCTCTAGGAGAGCCATGGTGAAAGTCACGGTGAGGTGACAACATCACTTTGAGTGATAAGCACTTGTACATACCATCTATGGAGGTAGCCATGATGGTTGATATCATGATGAGGTGATATCTAATATCATGATGAGGTGATATCTAATATCATGATTAGGTGATATGCTTTCACAATGAGGTGATAAGCTCTTTTCTCACATGGATGTAGCCATGTTGATTGACATCATGATGAGGTGATATGTCTTGTGTAGCTAGAAGTATTCTCCCTAGCTGAGAGGGAGTGTTGATGTTTTAGCATCAGGTGAATTCTTTCAACCACAATATGGATAAATTTGATGGAGCCGAAATGACTATCAAATTTATTGAGATACAATTTCATGAAGAAGACATTATCCCTTGACAAGGCCGACTTCATGCATCATTGTGGATGCGATTTACTTAAGAGACAATTAATAATTATTTTACTGCAGCCAACCTTGCTAAGTCATCATTCATGAAGAGGTGCTTCATATTTATTTGTAATAAAATAAAATGTTATTTATTAAAATGGGGTCGAATTTGCAAGAGGCATGATCTTTTATGAAGTCACGTTTTTCTGTTGAGGCTGACCTCTTGGTTTCTAAAGTTGCACCTCTTCATTGTTTCATGTATAAATACAAGGTGGAATTCATTCATTTTTCAATTAAGTAATGATCAAGTTCACATTATGTAGAAAAGGGTTAGACGCTATAGACATCCAAATTTGATCACTTCCATATGATCAAAATTGTCTACTTTATTCATCTATTTCATTAATAGTGATTAAATAATTTATTTAATCATTATTTAATTTTCTGCCTAAGATTCCTAAAGTATGTAATTAAATAAATTAAATACTTTACCTTACCCCCTTGTCTTCTCTAAATTAAATAAACATGACAAATTATTTAATTTAGTCATTTAACCTATTTAGATTAAAACCAATTTTTAATTCCTCTTTTCTCTCTCCTTGTCACTTTCTCCATAACCATCTTTTAATCCAGATTAAATTAATTAATCTGTGATTAGGATGTGCACCACTCAATCAAGATTAAGTGTCACATCCTCCATAATCTCCCACTTGCCTCTAATCTCACATTAATTATCCTAATCCTATGTTTGCACAATCTTAATCAGAATTATTAGCCACATTTGGCTTACCTTTTCTGGTCAACCTTCCCACTTACCATTTTTAGCCTGGACTCTCTTCCCCATGTGAATTTTTAATTCACATTTATTTTCCCAAGGTTCCTCTTTTCCCCATGTGAATTTTTAATTCACTTTTATCTTTCCAAGGTCTTCCCCATCCCCCATGCAAGATTCTAGAAGCCTTGACTTGTCACTTCACATGTGCCAAGGGCTTCTAGAACCTTGGACTTGTCACATCACCCACATGTGATAAATCTCTAGCTTTTTGGAGACCTCCTTTTATCCACTAAATTCTCCATTGAATGTAAATTTTTAATTTAATTTACATTTATTTTTTCCACACACTTCCCCTTTTCCCATGGAGATTTTTGAGGAATTCTAAAATTCCTCAAAAGTCTCTTTCATCCTCATTTGGGGACAAGAAGTTCCTTTTTGAGGAAATCTTCTCATCCCCCAAGGTACCTCAAAGGTACTTGTCCTTCATCCACCTCATGTACTTCCCTTCCACCTTTTGTCCTTCTCTTCCACCTCATTTTCACATCACTCCACCCTAAGACATATCACCTTCCACATGTCAAGATGTGAGGGCTTGTGAGTCCTCAACTCACCTTAGCCCTTCATTTTGATCTTTGTTGGATCAATCCCAACCGTTGAATTCTCTAGAGAATTCCAATTAGCCTATAAATATCCCCTCATTTCCTTCATTTTAGAGGATCAAGTCTTTTGCAACAAAACTCTTGCAAAATTGTCATTCAAGCTCTCATCCATTTTAGCACTTATATCATCAATCCATATTGCATCAATTCATCTTGCATCCATTCAACTTCATTGCCATTCAAGGAGCACACAATTCTTGAAGAATCAAAGGGCCAACCAAGGAAGGAGCAGTAAAGGAAAGGTATAACACATTTCAAATTATCATTTGTTTTTATCTTACTCTTTCGTTTCACCATTTTCTTAGGCTAATCTTATTGAGGTGCCCTTTTATCTTGTCACTTCTTCACATTGCACTATTAGTTTTTATCTAGCATCTCACATTAGGAGTAGCATTTTATTAGGATCACAGATGCAAGCAACAGATCATCTTCCTGTAGTAGCAAAATAATATTCTGAGCAACAGTTCAATCTCAAGAAGAAATATATCATTCGTATCAGCATCTAGGAGAGGTGCATTCATTTATTGTATAAAATTTGGCATTGTGTTATGCTTGAGTTGTAAGTAGAATTATGCTCTTATTACAAAATATATAAGTGATATATTTGCTAGGTTTTTTCTCCCTCAGGATGGAGGGTTTTCCCAGGGTATCTTGTGGAGTTCATTGTCTTATGTGTTGCATTTTTTATTGCTTTCATGTCTGATCAATAAAATCAACACTTTACAATTCGAGCGAGGAAGGAAAAGTTGAAAAAAATGACCCCATGCAAAAAAAATTGCTTTTAGGGGTTTGAACGAACTATTTGGTTCAAATGAGCTATTCGGTTCGAGCGAACCCATTAAATGTTGGCCCCACATTCCCCATTAAAAAATAGCAAAGGAAATGGTAAAAGGAAGGGGGTTCACTCGAACCCCCCTTTTCCCCCTTCTCCCCCTTAGGCACCAAAAAAGTCCATAATTTTGTGTTTCAAAGCTCGGGTTGAGGATGAAAATGGAGGAGACTTCACAGACCCAATTGGATGATGTTAGTCCTCAGAACGAGCTATCCAGCGAATATAATTTTAATATGTTTTAGTTTTATTATGTATTTTTTTTAGTTTTATTAGACATGGGTTTTTCATCAAAAATCAAGCTCTCTATTCTGCACATGTGGAAAAATAGCAGATTAAGTGCACCAGATATTGAAGTTCTTGATCCAACAAAAATAAAATGAATTTCGATACATACAGAAAAAGTTACGTTGTATACAGTCTGCCTATGTCTGAATTGTAATTGGTCTGACTTCAAAACTTGATTAAGGAAAAAATATTCAATAAAACACTATGAGACCAATTGGAAGCACTAGATATCAGAGTTACAAATCTAAATTCGAAAGAATTAGAATTTTATCCTTCATGGAAAAAAAGTTATGTTGTATACGGTGAGCATCACTCCTTAAAAATGTTGTTTGCTGAAAAACCTAGTTTTCGAAGGAGATGGAAAAAGAAGTGCAATCTGATTCCAAAATTTTTGAAAAAAATATATTTAGAATCTACAAACAAAATGTCACAAATCACTAGTTTGCATCATCTTAAAATGCCTCACGGTTTAGCCACTATAGGTGCCCGAAAGTGAATATTTAGTTAGAAAAAAATATTTCAATGTCTAGTTTGGCCAAAAATTGTAAACCAGTATTGTGGGATCACCCCGATATTTTATTATTTGAATTTGCAGTGTCTTTTTTTAGACTGCAAGAATCAAGTAGCCCCCCTATAAACTGCAGTGCGCCTAGTACACTTTGTTCACATGACCAGTGGCGTTGACGTGCAACACACCCTTTAGTACCACGAGGATGGGGGGAGACTAGACCTCGTGACCTCTTTCCTGCAATAGGTTGCTTTAGCCAATCAAGCTAGGCCCCTCGCCCCTTGAATTTTAAGTGTCTAAAGTCTATTGTCAAGATTTAATTTTTGGGAAATTAGAATTATTGTGTATAAATACCTAGTTATTACATCATTTGAAAACTAAGTGAAAATATCTAGCAACAAGTGAACAATAAGAGCAATAATTATTGTCAAGGGCATTGAAGAGTAGAATTTTAGTGATTTATTGCAACAATTCAAGATCCAAGCATCATGTCAAATCATATGTGAGTCTATGTATGTTCATGTTATCATTGTTTGTGAAGGCTAACTCTTTATAGGTCTCCAAGTAGTTCAAGCAAGAAAGATCCAAGCCTTGAGGAGATTTGTATGACTTCAATCCTTCAAGGAAGCCATTGAAGGGTGGTGAGTTGCAACACTTTGTTAATTCATCATTCTCTTTTGTCATTTAAACTTTTATCATTGACATTGCTATTATGGAAGTGGACACACTAACACAGATTTTGACTAAGGCAAGCCCCTAAATGGCATGTAACCCTTCCTTTCTCTTTGAATGTGTTGGTGTCTAAAGAGGATTGGAGGAAGTTTGAAGATCAATTATTCATTGTTGTAAACAAACCCTACATCAAGTGACAACTCATGAAAACTTAATTACAGAATTATTCGACAATGATCCATCTGATAGTGCGACAAGTAGAGAACATAAGCCCTGATCTGGCACTAAGGGACTATGAAAATAGATCTAAAGTTGGTCAACAAGGATAGTGGTGCCTTGGGTGACTTAGTCCCCCATTTTCGGCCTCAAATTTGAACCACAGGTGCATAGTGTCATACTCAATCCATTTATGTTGTTTGAATTTGTTTGTGGCTTTTTGTGTCTGTTATTTTTGTATCATAATATCTATTTGCATCATTAGCCTAGTTGAATCATTGCATTAATCCTTAAGCTCATTTCAGATTTGGTCAAGGGCAGGTTGACTCACCTTTTAGGTTGCAATTCAGCCTTATACCTTGTCCAAATTTATCAAACCCCCACTACCTCAAATCTTAAATGAAATGTTTAGGAAAAGTACCCCTGAAACCCTAGAGTCAAATCTTAGGGTTTCACTTTTTCTATGTTTCAAATAGTATTGACAAGATCACACAGGAAAATTAATAATTTCAATTGGATAATAATAATGTTGAAAAGTACATAAGGATTTGATTAACAAATGAAGAAATCTCATATTTAAAAAATTTGTGAAAAAAGGATTTGGAACAAAAATTTGTGGTTGGACCCTCACTTATGGGGTTCATTAGGTTAATCTCATGGCTCATCCTAGGAAAACAACAATATTCCCACCCCCCCCCACCCCGAAAGCAGGTTGGATGAAGATAAAGTCTGATGGTGCCTCATGTGACAACCTGGGTGAGGCTGGTGTTGGTTGCATGATTCAAGATTGATGAGGATTGTGGAGGGATTGAGCCATTTTTCTTTCTGGATCATTTTGCATTGTATCTACCTACTATGCTTGTGGAACTGAATGTAAATATTTTTATCAGATATAATACAAAGGGGTTGGCCCTTTACAACCACTTTTATCGAGCAAAAAAAAGTTGTGGCTGAAAAATAACATATTATTTTATAGTTGATATTATTCAAAAAATAAAATTATTGAAACAAGTCAAATTAAGAAAGAGGGCTTTTGACTGATTGACTAGGTATATAAATTTTTGTAATGCAGATGAAATTGATGATAACCTCTTTTTATTTTTGTTTACCAATAGAAGCTTGCAATATCCATACAATTGTATAACAACAATTCAACATCAGACCTCTCAACACTTTGAAATTTACCAAAAAAGTAGTGATAACAACAATAAGACAAACAAAAATTCTCTATTTATATAGTTGGCCTATTCTGGTAAATATTGAACCCAAAACCTAAACTAGCAACATAGCCCAACCCAACCCTAAAAAATTATGGCATATCATATGTAAAGCATTTCTAGTTAATAGAAAAAGAAAGAAAGGTAGAATGAAATTTGTTATTAAGAGTTTTGTGTGTGAAGGGATTAGGTTGGCAAGAGGGAGCAAGAAGGACAATACAATTTATAATATTTTCAATCATCTTTAACCATAACAAGAAGACTATTGAGCATTGGAAATCCATGCCTATATGATTAAACTACAAATTAGTTGCAATTAATATCATACAATTTGCTTACAAGATATGATTTATTTATATATATATATATATATTTAGCTTTCTTTAGGAGTTCAACAATTTATATTAATATTTCTTATTTTTTATTATATATTTTCAATCTATAGATTAATTTTAGTCTTTCAAGAATATTGTTATTATCATATCTTTTTTTTTGATAGGTAAATAATTGGTAAGGCCAACACCTTATATTAATTGATCAGAAAATATTACAATCTACCTTTCGACACAGTTCTTTCCTTCAAACACAACAGACATGCCCAAAAAATAAACTACTACTTTCTTCCTACCCACCTAACTTAAGCTTATCCTAAATATTTATATAGAAACAAAAAAAATGTTGCTTTTCTAACTGGTTTTCATGGGCGCTTGGCCCTTTTGCCGCTTGGTTTCGAAGGCCCACGTAGGCCAGTGAATAGGGGACTGTTTGTATCATGTCTTGTGCCCTTGGTTGTCTCTTCTCTACGCATTTGTTTTGCGTGGGCCACGTGAGATTTAACTAGACATTCCAGTTTGCATTTCCTGTGGGTCGGGCCGCTCGCAATATCTTCCACGTCCCTACCATCTTCTTCTATCCAGTCCTCCCCGTAGTCTGGAAGTATTGGAGGAACCGGTCCATTGTCTTCTTCTTCATTGCTATCCACTTCAAATCCTTCGCTTGCCATATAGATTCCTAGGGACTATTTTGGCATTGGCTCTGTGAGCCCAGCTACGCACAGGAGGAAATTGAGATTTCTATCTATGTCCGCGCAGCGCCCAGCCAACTCCTTCGGCTCTACCGTTGTTAAGATAGGGAATTTTGGTACTGGCCTCCCCCCGCTTCTTTTTAGCAGATAGTAATGTTGTGGCATGGGTATTTTCCCTTGCTCGTCAATATTGTCCAAGACTGCATCTATTTCCCCTAGATAGGTGTGCTTGAATACATGTTGGCAGAGATTCTTGACCCTGGCTTTCGCCATACCCCTAAATAGAGCTAAGGCCAAGAACATTTCATTATCATATCTTATATACATTATCCTTACAATTTTAACTTGGAAGAAATTGGATATTTTTTTAGATCCGACAATCAATGAAATTGTAAACATTTAAATAGTGAAATTTGCATGGCATACCAATTTTTATTTGATTTTATTATTACAATAATGATTATATAGATTTTTTAATTACATTAGAATTAAGGTTATAATTAATTAAAATATATGTAAATAATTTAAATAAGATTTTTTCAATTAGAATTAAAATTAAATTTATATAAATTATTTTAATTATATATTTATTTAATTTTAGGATTATACCATATATAAAATATAATCTTAAGTTATTAATTGTTATTTTGAAATTTAAGATTAAGAATATTTAAAAAAAATTGATATAAGTAATTTTAAAGTTTTAGAGTAACTAAAATAATTAGAAAATAAATTTTAAATAAATAAAATAAATCTTAAATAAAAATAATAAATAAAATAAAATAGTTAAATAATTCTAAAATTAAAATAAAATAACGTTTAAGTGAATAAAATAGTTTTAATGTGAAAAAGATAACTCTTCAACAAATAAAATAATTTTAAGTAGAAAAATAAATAATTATGTCTAATTAATATATTAATATTTATATTTATATTATTATAAGGCTAAAATAGTTCATATGATCAAACGTGTTTCATGGCTTACTATCACATTGTCGTGGGGTCTCCTTATATTTGGTCTTAGGATGGACTATTTTAACCATATTTCTTGATGTATTCCCCTCTAGGGATGATTAATAAAGCAACACCAAGGTTTGAACTATGGTAAAAGGCAAGTTGATAAATGGACAATGTTTTGGGAGCTGTAAAGAATTTGGCAAATGGAATAATTTTCCATTTTGCGAGTTTTGAAATGATTTTATATTTAATGGGAACTACCCCCTAATGGTAGTAATTACCTATATATATATTATAAAAATAAAAATAACTAGAAATCCCACCTTGATGTGCAATGGGTACACCGAAGAAGTCTGAAAGGTCAATTTGGGAAATTTTCGGTCTATTTTTACATACATTTGTGTAGTATACATGAGGTCAATTGGTAGACCATTTAGAAAATGATATTGTTTGGGAAACAAGGGTCTCAATGGAGAAGCGATAGCTTCAAATCAACTATGTATTTGCTTGCAGGGATCCGAACACAACTAAAAAGAGCCTCTGAATCAAGAGGATAATGAGACTACATTATCAATAGGCTCATGTTATGTTTGCAATAAGTAGAGAGGGAGAGATAGATGGGAGAGAGAGAGAGAGAGAGAGAGAGAGAGAGAGAGAGAGAGAGAGGGAGAGGGATAGAGAGAGGTAAGGAAATATAGATAAAGAAGTTAGAGATAGAGATGGAGATGGAGGAGAGGGAAATGGAGAGAAGGAGATGGAGAGATAAAGAGAGAGGACAAATGGATAGATAGAGATGGAAGAGATAAATATAGAGAGAGGGAGAGAGGGAGAGATAGAAATATAAAGATATAGATAGGAAGTGATATATAGAGAGGGGTAGAGAGGGGGAAGATATAGGGGTAGAGAGAGATCAATAGATAATGAGATAGAGATAGCTCAAGAGATATGCAAGAATTTAAATATGGAGAGACAAAGATAGAGATAGAGCTAGAGATAGGGAGGGAGAAACAAGGAGTGTGTGTGTGTGTGTGTGTGTGTGTGTGTATGTGTAAGAGAGATATGGAGAGAGATAGAGAGGGAGATAAATATATGTATAAATAGATAGAGAGGGAGGGAGATGGAGGGAGATAAATAGAGATAGAAGAGAGAAGTAGATATATAGAAAGAGGAAGTGATAGGGAGAGGGAGAGATGGAGAGATAGGGATATAAAGGAGAGATAGAGAGATAAATATAACTTGGGAAAAATGAAGAGGGTGAGAGAGACAAAGAAAAATATAGAGAGATAAATATATAAAGGGAGAGATGGAAGGAGAGAGGAAGAGGCAAAGGGAGCGAGAGATAGAAAGAGGGAGACAATGAAAGAGCTCGAGAGATGGAGAGAGAATATAGGAAGTGATATATAGAGAGAGGTAGAGATGGGAATATATATATAAAGAGAGTAGGAGAAATGGAGGGAGAGATGGAGTAAATAAGAGAGAGAGAGAGAGAGAGAGAGAGAGAGAGAGAGAGAGAGAGAGAGAGAGAGAGAGAGAGAGGGATGTGGATAGAAAGAGGGATATATATATAGTTATATATAAATATAAATATATATATATATATATATAATGGGAAAGATAGAGGAGAAAGAGAGAGGGAGAGGGAGAGATAAATAGATATAGAAAGAGGGGGAGACAAAGAGAGGGAAAGATGAAGGGATAGAAAGACAAAGATAGGAAGTTACATAGAGAGAGGTAAAGAGAGATATATAGAGAGGTAGGGAGAGGTACATATGGGAAGAAATATATAGAGATATATGAGAAGAGAAAGAGATAGAGAGAGATCTATTTATATCTTTGTATCTCTCTCTATCTTTATATATTATATTATATCTCAACCTCTCTCTTCCTCACTCTCCCCTATTTCTCTCTATATTTGTCTTCCCTTCTCTCTTTGTCTATCTATCTTTCACTCATTTCTTCTCTCTATCTATTTCCCTCTCCCTATATTTCTCCCCTTACTATTTTTTTCTATCCCTATTTATCTCCTTCTTTCCCTCTTTATCTCTTGGTCTCTCTACCTCTATATATATTTGTCTCCTATTTAGTTTTCTCTTTATATATCCCTATCTCTCTCTCTATGTGACTATATCTATCTACATCTCTCTCTCTATGTGACTATATCTATCTACATCTCTCTCTCTCCCTCTCTCTTTATCACTCTTCCTATCTCTATCTCTTTGTCTCTCCATATTTATGCCTTTATAACTATACCTATATTTTTGTATCTCTTTGTCTCCCTCTCTATTTCTTTATTTCTCTCTTTGTTTTCTCTCTTTCTCCCTCTATCTATTTTCCTCCTAAGTATGCAATGGATACACTAAAGAGGTTTTACAGGTGAATTATCATTATCCTTAATCAAATTAAATGCTACCTAAGAAAAACTTCCTAGGGATGTGCTATTCTTGGATTGTTGGCATGGAACAACTAAGTAAAAGTTACCTTCTCTCTTTCACTCTATAAATGTTAATTTATATTTTAAGTTTGAAATTTATTTTATTATATAGATTACAACAAAAATTCATAATAGAATTATTCTATAATAGTTAAATTTTTTATAAATATAAATAATTATAAATTAAATTAATTCTAATAGTTTTTAATTATTATTTGTAATTTAATAAAAAGACATAAATAATTAAAATAAATTTTAAACTTAAATATAAAATTAAAAACTAAAATAAAATAAACTAAATAGAAATTCAAAATATATCAAAATCCAAATATTAATAAACATAATAATTTAAAACATTAATAACAAATAAGAAACTTATTAAGTTAATAAATGATTAAATAAAAAAGTAAAACTATTTTTTTTAATTTATTAGAATTGAAATATTAATAAAATATATACCTAAAAAATATAATTAATATGTTACAAACAATACTAACATAAACATAATATTAACAAATAAAAAATATTATAAATAAAATATTATAGATGAATTAAACTTTAAAAACTAAAATAAAAATAAAATAAACTATATTAAAATTGTTAAAAGTAAAATTATAACTTTTATATTAAAAATTACAAGTAACACCAAATTTAAAAAATGAAAAATAAAATAAAACATATTCAAAAGATAAAAAATCAATTTTTAATTTATTGATTTATTATTAATATTATTATTTGAAAAATATATATTTATTAAAAACTTATTACTATTTACATAAAAATCTAAGTTTAAAAAGTTTACAAGAAAAAATAATTCTTATCCTATCCTTTTTTAATTTAAAGCTAAAGTTGGATAATAATGCAATGCTTTTTTTTTAATTATATATTATATATTATATTGCATCCTTATGGTTTTCTTTTGTCTTTTTAATGGCCTTTATAATATGAATGTAGAACATATTTTCTAGTGGAAATGTAGAAAGAATATTTGATTATAATTCTTATCTTATCTTTCCTTATATTTTTTTTGTTTTTTTAATGACTTTTATAATATGAATGTAGAACATATTTTCTAGTGGAAATGTAGAAAGAATATTTGATTATAATTCTTATCCTATTTTTTTTTAATTTAAAGCTAAGGTTGGATACGAATGTAGATGTTTTTTCTTTAATTATATATTATATATTATATTGCATCCTTATGATTTTTTTGTATTTTTTATGACCTTTGTAATATGAATGTAAAACATACTTTCTAGTGGAAATGTAGAAAGAATATTTGATTCTTTGCTTTCTTTCTTTGTATCAAGTGTTTTATTTATTTTAATATTATTTTTATTTATTTTATATTGGTTTCATCAAACAGTCAGATCTTTTTCGATGATCAACCATCATTCTACCACATTCTCAACCATTGATAATTAAAGTCAACCGATAATGTTCATATAAGGAACACCTTCAATGTAAAAATAATTATAATATGTTTATATTAGAGTTACATTGTCATAATTATTATAATCAATATAATAATTTATTATCGTAAACATTATAAATATAATAAAATAATTTAAAAGTAAAATAGAATAGTCATTCAATAAATAATATTTAAATAATTCAATAGAATAATCATTGAATAAATTAAGAAGAAGGATTATTTAAGATATCTATAATGGTTTATCATGCAATATAGCAATTTTTTTGGTTCATTGATTTTCAATATTCTATTTATATTATATTGTAATAAAGATACATATAATTTAATTAGCATATTAAATTACATAATGAAAAGTTGAAATTATCACAAATTTCATTTTGTCAAACTCAACTATAACTAAACTTCTAGGGTTCTAGTTATTGAACTTAAAATCAACTAATCAATCAAATAGTTGAAATTATCATAGTTCTCATTTTGACTATCACAATTCTCATTTTGAAAAACTCAAATTTTACTATGTTTATAGAGATTTTTCTATCAAACTTAAAATCAATCAATTAATTAATTATCTATTCTAAAGATCAAACTCAACTTCACAATTGTGTTTAGTCATAGGTGTGCTAGTCACAATTGCACCTCACACGATTCAAACTTGAGGTCAAGGTAAAAGAGTTTATTACTCTAAATCTACAAGTTTTGGACATTATATGAAACTTGTTTATTTTTAGTTTTGGATGTATAAACATATAACTATAGTGCAATTGAACCCTAACCCTAACACTAACACTAATCCTAACCTTATTTGAACCTTAACCCTAACCCTAATTGAGGCTTAATTTTAATTTCAAAACTTTATTGTAGCCCTAATTGAATACAAATTAAACCATAATTAAAACTTTAATTTAACCCCAATTTAACTAATTATAATTAAACCCTAACTATAACTCTAACCCTAATGATATATTTGTATACTAACCCTAACTAAACCATAATTTAACACTAACCATAATTAAAGCATAATTGTAACCCTAGACCTAACTCTTACCCTAACCCTAATTACAATTTAACCTTAACTAAACTCTAATTTAACTGTAACCCTAATTAAACTCTAACCCTAGTTAAAAAATAATGTTAAATAAATCTGAAGTGAACCCTAACTAAACTATAGCCTTAATTTTTTTTAAACCCCAACCCTATTTGAACCTAATCCTCTAATTGAACCATAACCCTAACCTTAACTGAATCCTAATTCAACCCTAACCCTAACCTTAACTCTAATCGAACCCTAGCCCTAATTGAATCTTAATCCTAACCTTTATTGAACCCTTTAGAATTAAACCCTAATTGAGTTGTAACCCTATTTGATCCCTAACCCTAGTTGAGCCTTTATTTAACCCTTACCCTAATTAAACATTTATCCTAATCCTAAAATTAACCACAACTATAATTGTATCATAACCCTAATTGAGTAGACACAAGCAACAAATCTTCTTGAACAAGAGAACTAAGCTTAACCAAATCATGAAACAATAAGAAAACTATACAACTAACCTTCAACCATTAGTGATCAATTGCCTAAAACATCAAACATCAAACAATCCCTATTAGCTATCAAACAGTCGGACAAAATGTTGCATCATCGAGCTCCCTGGGCTTATACGACATGCCTCATTTTTGAAAGCAGATTTTATCCATCAATCCTATTAGCTTGTCTTATACAAAATGTGGCATCGTCGAGTTCCCGAGGCTTATATAACATGATTCATATCTAAAAACAAACTTCATCCATCAACAGTTAGTCTTAGACAGGACGTTGCATTGTCGGGATCCCTCGGCTTATACTACATGCTTCCTTTCCTGAAACCAAAAATTATCATTATCCAAAATTTGAGCATATAATTTGGAAAACGATCTAAAAATGGTTGTTGAATCATTGGTCTAGTTTGTCTTATCTTTTTATTTGATTTATCTTTGGTCATGTTACTATGCACCTCAATGATGTCCTATAGGGATTTAGAGGAGCGATGATGGATCATGACCTTTTTCTCTTTGATTGTTGTTTGTGGGTTGTCTTGGAAATATGGCTGGGGAAAATACATTCCTTATGTGCGATTGGGGTTCCATTCAACATAATAAAAAATATCCTATGCATTGAAAAGCTTTGTGGAGCAATTTTTTCCCTTAATATTTTATTTTGGTTTTTTGGCCCCTGCAGTCTTCTTTTATCAACCCTTATTTCTTCTTTGCCTTTTACTGGCACCACACCCCGAAGGATAAAGGATATTCTCATAGAAAGGCATGCAATGTGCGACATAGTGGTTGCACGAATTTTCCTTATATCATTTTTGTTTCGGGCCCAAACTGGGACACTTGGCTACATGGTGGGGATTTTCCCCAAGCTGCTCTCACAGATCTAGAGAATGCCTGCTAGTGAGCCACATCACTCACCTTCATCGGGTGGGTCGTTTCTCCTAGGAATATATCATTCCTTTAGTAGAGTTGATCGGAAGGCATATTGGGTCGTATGTCTTCAGGATGGGTCTCTCGGGGTGACATCATTATTCCTCATAGCTAATTAGATCATGTTTTGCCAGACTGTAGTAGAATCTGATCATCCTCTAACATCATATCTTCGCAAAGCTTTTGTAATATCTGAGGTGATTAATGAAACAAATCATTCCTTGCTAGCGAAGATTTATGTGATCTAATCAGATCCTAGTTTGGATTGCAATTTAGATCAGAGATGAACACCTATCAATTGTTCATCTCTATCAGTTGTAGTCAGCTTGTCTCTCTGGCTATATAAATGGGTTTGCAGGGGAAAGGAAAAAAACATCAATCATCAGGAAACATCATCAAAGAACAAAAGTTTATCTTGTTTGTAGAAGTTTAGAGTAGGGGAGGAATAGTAGGAACTTTATAGAGCATTGTTTTCACTCTATGGCATGTTTTTAAATTGTTAAGACTATATATTCAGGTGGGCATACGACCTTTGATTTTATATGATTTATTGCAAGAACATGTGTTAGTAAGAGGATATCTTTGAATTGTGCATTTATGGCCTTTGTCACAAATTTCCTTTTGCTATTTTGTAGATGGTGGAAGATCTATGTTATGTCATACTGACATAGTCTTGATGATTATTTTATATGCCATTAGCTTTTACGTTTTCTCAATGCAGTCTTTCAAAAATTGAATCATGTCTATTATACTCTTTTATTTTCTATGAAGATTATGGGGTAAGTGCACCAAGATGGTTCCCAAAAAGGGGACTTAAGTGGACAACTTTTTTTTGAAATCAGGAAATACTGACCTTGGACGTGAAATTGAGGATAGTTACACTCAAAATTTTGAGATGGAACAAAAGCAAGGATCAAAGTGCTCTGAGTCTACTTTCTAAACTACTAATTTATTTTTAAAATGGTTGAGATTAAGGGGTTCAATAGAGGGACGTACACAAATTGGTGTTGTTTTTGTCAGAAAAACATAACATAGCAACTCTTGTATGACCCTCGTACAATG
The DNA here is from genome assembly GCA_007115665.2 of Sequoiadendron giganteum. Taxonomy (NCBI): domain Eukaryota; kingdom Viridiplantae; phylum Streptophyta; class Pinopsida; order Cupressales; family Cupressaceae; genus Sequoiadendron; species Sequoiadendron giganteum. The sequence continues at coordinate 105,463,728 of CM021107.1, read as the reverse complement.
AAATTTTTTTTAGTATTTTTAAAATCGCAATGGTCAGAAGTTAGCTAATAGTATGTAGTTGCTGCATGATTTTTCTGATAATTTTTTAATGAATATTTGATTTTTTACTAATTTTCGAAGTGGACATTTCCTGAAAAACAAAAATTTGGTCGTGCTACCCCTACAAATTTTGGAAACTAATTGAATTTTTTTTTAAAAATAAAATTTGTAGAATGGAGTCTAGTTCCTAAAAATTTACTTTATTTGAAAAATCAATGAATGGTTAATTTATAATGAAAAAAATACCAAACACTGCTTTTTGGCAAAAAAAAGAGATACAAATATAATAAATTATGGATGAAAGGCTTAAAATTTTTGAAAAGTGAAAAAAATTACATCATTGGATAGCTAAGAGAGAACCCAACATTACCCATGTGTTCAATTTTTTTGATATTGAACCACGTGCAATCCTAACGGTGAGCACGAACTCAATTATGTGAAATATGGTAGATTTTTTTAAAAACACGTCTTTGGTCATTGGGAATGCCCTCCAAACCTTTGGGTTGGTATTCCAAGGCAAATACCAAGCCTAAGGCTCAAGAATTCCCAAAGCAAGATATAACGCGAGCATGCTATAACGCGCTCGCGTTATATCTTAGTTTTGACATGGTTTTTGCTTCTGCGGGAAACATGTCAACTAGGACATAAAACGAGCGCTTGCCTTATGTCTTCCTTTATGTTAAATACCAATATATTGAGTGTATGCTAATATATTTATATGTTTGTATGTACATGTATGCTTGTATGTTATGTATGTATGTACGCATGCCTATATGTATCAATGCATATATATTGTATGTATTCTTGTATGTATGTAAGATTGCATCTACACATGTATGTATGTATGCTTGTATGGATGTAAGATTATATGTACATATGTATTATGCTTGTATGTATGTATTTATGTACGTCTTTAGATGAAGGGAGAATTTAGAGAGAGAGAGAGTCTAGAGAGATGGAGAGGGGTGGAAGTGAGAGTTTAAGAGAGAGGGAGTGAGAGAGAAGGGGTTGGAGTGAGAGGGACTTAGCTAGGTAGGGTGGGAGGGATAAAGGAAGGGAGAGAGAGAGGGGGGGTGGGAGAGAGAGAATTGAGAGAGAGGGAGAGAGAGAGGGGGGGAGAGAGAGACATAGAGAAAGAGAGAGTTATGTAGGTAGGGTGCAAAAGGGAGAGACTTGAGAGATAGGTAGTGAGAGGGAGTGTGAGAGAGATGGAGTGTGAGAGAGAGGGAGAGGGTGTGGGAGGGAGTGACCTGATAGAGGTAGAGAAAGAGGGGGATGGAGTGAAAGGGACTTATCTAGGTAGGGTTGGAGGGATAGATAGAGAGAGGGGAGAGAGACAAAGAGAGTTACCTAGGTAGGTTGCCAGAGGGAGAGACCTGAGAGAGAGAGGGGGTAGGAGGGAGAGACATGAGAGAGAGGGAGAGAGAGGGAGTGGGATAGAGTGGAAGGGACATAAAGAGAGATGGATAGAGGGAGCAAGAGAGGGTGGTAGGGATTGATTGAACAAGAGGTACGTAGAAAGAGGGAGATGGTAGATAGAGACAATTAGAGAGGGTAGGAGGGAGGGAGGGAGAGGTGAGATGTATAGATAGAGAAAAAGTGATAGGGGTTGAGGGTATAGGGTTGAGGGATTAGGGTGGAGGACCTATAGGGTTGATGGTTTCTAGGGTATTAGGGTTTAAGATTTGAGGGTTGAGGGAATAGGGTTGATGGTAGAGGGTATTTGGTTGAGGGTATAGGGTAGAAGGTTTAAGAGTTTAGGGTTGAAGGGTTTCGAGTTAAGGGTTTAGGGTTAAGGGTTTACTTGGTTGAGGGTAGAGGGTTTAGGGTATAGGTTTGAGGGTATATGGTTGAAGGATTAGGTTCAGGGTCTAATGTAAGGGGTAGAGGGTTTAGGGTTTAGGGTTTAAGGATTGAGGATTGAGGGATTAAGGGTTGAGGGTTGAGAATTGAGGGTTGAGGGATTAAGGGTTGAGGGTTGAGAATTGAGGGTTGAGGGTTTAATGTATAGGATAAAGGGTAGAGGTTTAAAGGGTTGAGGCTGAAAATTGAGGTTTTAGGTTAGGAATTGAGGATTAGGGTTGAGGTCCAATATATAGGGTAGAGTTATAGGGGTTAGAGATTAAGGGTTGAGGGTTTAGGGATTAGGGTAGAGAGTTTTCTTGGATTCACGCGTAAGGGTTGAGGGATTAGGGTTGAGGGATTAGGGTTAGAAGATATATTTGAAAGGGTAGAGGGAGGTAGGAGTTGAGGGTTGAGGTTGAGGTTGAGAGTTTAGGGTTGAGTGTGTTAAGGGTTTAAAATCGAGGGTTTAGGGTCCAAGAGGGTTAGAGGATTAGGGTAGAGATTTTACTAAGTGGGTTTAAGGGTTGGTGGATTAGGGTTGAGGGTTGAGGGTTTACAAGGTTAGGGTTTAAGGGTTTAGGGTTTAGGGTTGAGGGATTAAGAGGTTATAGGGTAGAGGGTATAGGGGTTGAGGGATTAGGTTTAAGGGTTGAGGGTTGAGGGATTAAGAGGTATAGGGGTTGAGGATTAGGAGTTTGAGGTTGAGGTTGAGGGTTGAGGTTGAGGTTAAAGGAGTTAAGAAGAGGTAAAGAATTAGATGGATTAGTTTGAAGAGATTGAGGTTGAGCGTTGAGGGTTGAGGGATTAAGAGGGTATAAGGGTTGAGGGATTAGGGTTTAAGGGTTGAGGGTTGAGGGTTGAGGGATTAAGAGGGTATAGGGGTTGAGGGATTGGGGTTTAAGGGTTCAGGGTTTAGGGTTCAGGGATTAAGAGGGTATTATTGTGCACTTTTTGCACACACACCCCATTGAAAGCAGGGACCCTCTTTCTTGCTCTTTTTTTTCTTTCCTTCTTGGTCTTTTGGCCCTTTGGTTTTTGAGGATTCACTTGCTTGGGCATGTGCTTGGAAATTTATCTTGATTAAGTGGATGGTGCCTTTATGATATATATTGAAAATCTTAAGTTTTGGACTCATTCCGGGTTTTTCACTGCTCTCGAGAAAATCCACTCCTGGTGGAATTCCCCGATTTCCTTGAAAACTCGATGACGACCGCTTTACATTGTGATCCAAAGATTTTGGTCTTTCGCAGAATTCTGTCGTGACGGGATTTCTCTGAGGGTTCATTTCCTTGTCGAATTCTTGGGTTTTGGTTTGACTTGTCTTGTTGACTGCATTAATGCTCGATTGTATTATTTATGTGATGCGTATTAAATCGTGTCTTTTGGGAGTTTTATGCCATTGGATTTTTATCGCTTGCTTTCTATTGGTTTGGAGTGCTTGATCCTGAGTGTTGTTGCTAGATTGTGCATTTGCAATTGAAATCGATTGTTGCAGTTGGGTTTTCTCAAAGCCATTTTCACTCTGCTCGAACTTTAAGGTTTCTTGCCAGCTTCTATTGTTTTGACTTTCTCTGTCCTCATGGTATGTACATGATGCTTTCTCTCTTTTAATGAATGAATTGAATTACTTCATGATTTGTGCGTATGTGTTGTGAGTCAGAATGTTGATATGGTAGGGTTTGGTGATTGATGCTTGGGTTTCTGGTTTTCGTTTGGTGCCCCTTCATGTGGTTTGCATTGCCTTGCTTTTGATTGTTGAACATGCATGCTTCTTTGGTATTTTGGGTGTGCTTGGGGTTCGAATTCCTGCATGTTTGGGCATTGAGTATCTCGAAGTTGGGGGTTATCCTATTCTGTTTGAGTGTCGATCCCAAGTAAGTCTCTAAGATTGTCTTTTGATTTCATCATGAGGTAGCTTGCTGGTATGGGCCAAAGCAAACCTTTTGTAAACCTTGCGAACAAGCGAGTTGAGCCCAGGCTTATCCTGCACGCTCATGGCAGAATTTTAGGGTTTCGTGCCTAGGGCATCACGAGTCCCTCTCGATTTAATTTAGGGTGAGTTTGAAATTCAAGGATGATCTATGGGAGGTTTAAATCGAGTTGGTTTCAAGCTCCAGATCCTCAAATTTGTGATCGTTCAATCAATTTGAGTGAGGTCAAGAGAAAACGTGGATATTCAGGTTTTCAAAGTCTTCACGAAATTCCTTATATGCCAGAATTCCCTGACTTTTTTTTTTCTCTATTTTTTCCTAAAATATGCAGTGATCCGGATTTCTGCTTGCCTCATGGATTTCCTCCACCTTCGGATTTCCCCGGTTTGTCCATCGGCTTGTCAATTTCCTGAAAATGGGCTTAAATTGTGAGAATTACATCAACTTTGTGAAAATCCGTGCCTCCAAGATTTTCCCAAAAGTTCTTGGTTCCTTCATTTTCCCAGAATTTCTAAATTACTGTCATTTTCATGGATTTCTGTCCCTGGTGGATTTTCTTGAGATTTTATTGAAAATGGAGAATTGAATGAATATATGAAACTTTTGTTAATAATTATGCATTTGATGGTTGAATTTGACTTATTTTAAAATATATCATGTGATTTATTGGTTAATTTAATTGATCAAATGATGGATTGGATGTCTCTTTGTGGTCGTTTCGCTGGATTCCGCCTGGTCCGGAATTTCTCAGAATTCCTCTACAACCTGGATTCCGCGGGAGGGCTGGAAACCCGAACTTTGGGATGGTTAATTTTTTATGCGGTTTTCGAGCATGTTGCTTATCATGGGACTTGTATTGAAGATGAATTTGTCATTTGTGATTAATTAACTTGTGTTCCATGTGATCTTTATTATGGTTTCTTTATCAAATGTAGGCTGAGTCAGGTAGGGCAATGAAAAGTGGAACCAAGGGTAGAGTGATGGATCTAGGTGCAGAGGGGTCTTCCATTTTTGAGGCAAAAAGAATCAAGATGGATATCAAAAGCAAAATTCTAGAGAGCAAGTTGTCGTCCATCTGGTCGGGGGTCACTGATACAAATGTTGGGTTGTGGGATTATAAAGAGTTCAAGACAAGGATGGCAACACAGGACCTTCCTTTGCTGGCCAAAAGGACATTAGAATCAGGATTGGTGCATGTAGCTAGATTTCCTCCTATAGTGTAGTGTTATGAATTGGTGCTTGAATGTGCATGACACTATGACAGAGGTACACAAAGGATAGTTGGTCCCCAAGGGAGACTTGTGGTAAATCTAAATCCTGTTTCTATAGCTCAGACCTTTGACATGCCTAGTAGGTCTCATGTGGTGGATTTTGACATGGATGTGGCAAAGAAGTTCTATGAGGAAGATACCATTAAATCCTAACAGGTCATTAATTTTTGGTTGGAAAAACCTAAGTCCCACTTTTCAAAGCTACCCAAGCAGTTGTTCAGAGCCAAATTCAAGAAGGAATACTATGATGTTATCACCCTTCTCAGTAGGGTGGTAGGGTTGAAGAGTGCAGGAATGTTCAAAAATTGGATGTTCCATGTCATTTCTAGGATGGAACAGGGTATAGACTACCACTGGGCAAGCATAATAAGTGACATGATTCATGAACAAATGTGTAATGTCCTGTAGAATAAGAGTTTCACGATGACTTCTTACTTTTTCTATGCTTTAGCTACGTTCCACCCATACAAGGGATTGAGCACAAAAGGTGTGTTTGCACAAGATGTAATTTATTAATTTTACCCATAGCTACACCTGGGTAACTCAAGCTACAGAAGGGTGAATGATGCATTCACCATGTACATCACTAGGTTGCTCCAAGGTGTAGAGCATGTCCGAATCTCAGACAATGCCAAGGAGTTAATTAAGAGGTTTGGAGCTTGGTTTATCTAGTTCCCCACCTTTTCATACATAAGAATTGATGGCTATTAGAGGGATCCATACAGACTCCCTAGGGACCCTACGGATCATGTTGTACTCCTGGAGGTCACAAGACAAATATGTGACTTTGATGTAATTGTGAAGAGGGAGAAGCACAAGACCGGGTTTGGTGGTGATTTTCCTTTGAGGATAGGCAGTGATGAAGCCTGCCCTTCTATTAACTCGGGCCATGCTTCTGAAGAGGAGATGAGTACCCTGGGTCTTCCTTTCCACTCCAAGAGGTCCAGGTTTGATGTAATAGGTGAAGCACAAAAGAAGGCTAGCAGAGAATACAGTCACAAGGATGAAATAGAAGACTACTGGGCCAACATGAGCGACGAGTTTGAAGTCAGAAAGAAGATCACCAGGTTACCAGTCAGCTTGGTATGGTTATACAACAGAAGGGATGCTCCTAATCAGGTTGAGGAGGATGGGAATTTGATTCAAGGTCATAACTTTGAGGCTGTGAAGGATAAGCCAGTTGGAGAGGTTGATTGGTTGGAGGAAGAGAAGACAGAGCTGGAAGAAGTCAAGACTCCTATAATAAAGTATACCAAGCTATGGCTCAAACACAAGATATTGGAGTTGGAGAGTGAGGGTGTGCAATGCACCTATGATCTTATGGGAGACTTGGGGTCTCACTCTACTACCGAGGAATCACTTGAACAAGACCCCAAAGGAAAAACCAAGGTGGGCTCTCCTTTCAAGATCAAACTTAAAGATGTTCAGGTGGAGGAGGTAGGAGAAGTAGAGAAACAAAGAAATCCGATAGCCAAGAAAAGGAAGCATGTCTCAAGGAGAAAGAAGGATGAAAGAGCTGAAGGAGAAAAGGAAGAGGCTAGTGTCCCCTTGCCTAAAAAGAGGAGGATTGTGAGGTTGTCACAAAAGGAGAAGGGAACTTCTAAGGCAAATGAAGAAGGTGACACACCTATGGTAGAGGTAGAGAGCTTGGGGGAAAAGACACAAGTACATACCGGGAGATCAAGGACTCCTCCCAAGGATGTTGCACCGAAAGGAAACATTCCCATGACTGCTCCTATCACCGAGCATGAAGACATCCCTCCTCTTCATGAGACTGGCAATGTGCCAAACAAACCAAAAGATGCTGAAGATCCCCAAGACCATGGAGAGGAGGAATTCCAAGAGGGTGATCTCTACAATGCTGAGGCAGAAATAGATAAGGTTCTGCAGTCTTCTCTGGTGGCTTGTGAGGATTCACCTATAGGAGGTGAAGAGGATAGACCTCTTCTGGGGGAAGAAATGCTAGCTAGGACTCCTTCACTAGTGCATGAGAGGGAGGAGCACAGTAAGGAAAAAGAGGATACAGTTAGGGAGATCCCCGAGGAGCCAAGTATGGAGGAAGGTGTTCCCAAATTTCAACAGGAAGAAGATGAATAGAACAAAGTGCAATCAGAATCTACTATTTCGGGTTGGTTGGATAAAGAATTTAAGAGTAAACAAATTGTGGTGGATGATACTCCTCCTAATTGGGATGAGCTACTAGAAAACATTAGAAAGGGGAAGACAAAGAAGAAAGCCAAAGTCATTTCTAGGATTGAGAGAGATGAAGTGAACAATAGGGTAGTCCACATTGCTACTCCTTCTCCTGACAAGGATATAGATGAAGTGACTAGAAAGGATTATAGTGTGCACACTATTAACCTAGGGCATGCTTCCATGGAGCAAGACATTGAAGAATATGAAGGCTCAGTGCTGTAATCCTTGGCAGATTGAGGAAGGAGGTACAAACTAAATCAGAGTTGGAGAAAGAAAATGATAAAGTTAAGAGATATTTGCAAGAGTTGATGAAACCCTTGCAATCCATCAGGTCTTCCTCATCTATTGCAGGCTTCCTACCTCAAGAAACAATATCAGAGGTTGAAAGAATGAAAAACACCACACATGCTACAACCGACTGGTTACAGGGGGTGCAAACCAAGGGAGATGATGTTATCAAAGACATCCTTTTGATTGGAGGAGATGAAATGAGGTCGTTAGATTGGCTAAGGAATGTGCTGGCTCAGGATAAGGAAGATGTAGATCTCATGTTGTAAAAGACAAAGGCCACCATGGAGTACACTGAAGATAAATTGATAAATTATGGAATTCTTCCTTCCTCAAGAATCGTAGAGCCTTGGGAATGGTTTGAAATTTTGCAGATAAGGCAAAAGGCTTTGAAGAAGATATATAAACAAGGAAGGCAGATTGAGGACACTTTAACACAAATTGATAGAACAAGGTTGGATTAAGTCAATCACTGGCTCAATGCTCTGGGTTTCAGTTTGATAACCTCTTGGTGTCTCTCTCCACCTTGCAACCTATAGGTCCTAATGTTTTTTAGGCACCCCTGGTCCTTCCTGCCAACCCTGCTATCATGTTTTAAATCATTAACCAATCCTAACTTGGTGCTCTTCCTCTCATTCACCTCCTAGCCCTTAATGCACTTAAAGACTAGCTATCCTCCAAATGCCTTCAAATTCTATTGCAGGGGTGTAATACATCTTCTAGGCTTTAAATCCATCCTACTATGGTGCTTGTTCAATCATATGGTTTCTTTCCTCCATCGCTACCACCAAAACCTGGGTTAGGGTTTAAGAGTTCCTTGTAGCCCTTGAGCCCCAATTAGGTCTCTTAACCCGAGAGATCAAGCTTTTACTCCTTCCCTCTTGGAAAACACCATATATTCATAAAAGGAACCCTTGCTCAATTTCCAAGCCTTAGGTTTTGTGCACCTACAGGCCGTACACAGGGGTAACCCTGATTTTGAGAAATTTAGGGTCTTTTGGAGTCTTTCTTGGAAACACAGTGAACTGTTTCCTTCTTCTAGCCACCAAATGGATTGTTGAAGTCTCTTGACTCTCGCCTGGCCTTTGAAAAGGTTTCCTGCAATAGCTATACACCTTACTTAACACACATTTCACACCCTTGCTACATTGGACTCATATTAGACTGTCTTTTCCAAACCGGGCACTAACAGTCTCGCCTTGGAAAAGACTTAGAGCATGCTACCACATAGCTAACAGCTTCTACCACTAACATATGTACAAATATGGAGCCTGGCCACACCCCCAACCAATCCATATTTCCTGGTATGGGGGTATGCAGCCTAAAACTCCATTTTTCTACAATTACCAGTCAAACCAGCAAGTAAAGAAAACACAGAATTACCAAACTTGGAGAAGGCGATGAAACATAACCTAAAGATGTCAAAACAAGAATTGTAGGAGATTAATTACATGCTAAACAAGTCTACCAAATGCTTCTTTCACTTCATTTAGCAACTACATCGAAATCAAGAACAACAAACTGAATTTTTACACACAAAATCACTGTTTTCTCATTATGCTCAAATAACTTCAAAAATTTTCAAACTTCCAACTTCTCCAACCTCACAAATAGGTCGAGTGCCTTCTTTTAAAGCTTCCACAGGTAGTTACACTTCCATGGGTCGGACATAACCACCAGCATAAGCAAAAATTGTTTTTTTTTTAGCAACATTTTTGGACTTTTCCCTAATTATTCCAACTTCTAGTGATTCCTAGTAGAGAATCTCACTCATACAAATAAGAACCACTAAATAAATTTTATTATAACCTTCTATAACTCCACTAGCTCAAAATGAAATGGTCAACATGACCAAGAAGCATGAAAACATAAAAATTCATCTAAAACTCAAATTTTGCTAAGTGTGGAATCATGCTTCCTAGGTGCTCCTGCACCACAAATCTACAATAAGTGTATTTCCTTTTTTGAAGTGATGACAGGGAGAAAGAAATTTGAGCCAAAGTATCTTAGCCTGGAGTAGTTGAGAAAATGGTGGTGATATATGTATTCTCCAGTCGATGAGGGCCCTATCACTGAACATCAGTTGAATGATGCAGCAACTTACATTGCAGTTATTGAAAGATATCAAATAAGTAAGGTAGATTGGGATAAAGTGGTGAGGTAGTCAAGAGATGATATCAAGTCCCTTGAGAGGAGAACTAGGGTTTTACATATGCCACCTATTGCTGACTTGGACAACGTATTTTTGATGGTGCAGGGTAAGGTGGACCGTGCCAAGGACAAAGGGGGGAAGTAGTTAATACAATGCTACATCAGAATTTGTGCTTCCCCATTATTTCTCCTCTTCGTTCGCATGCATTGGATCGAGCTTTGTTGGAGACCCCAGGCCGACTTGGATGAAATTGGTGCATATTGCACATTTCATGTTATTTTGAATTTCTCTTGGCCAACCTGTTGTGTGGTCATTTATTATTGTAAACCCTAATTGGGCTGACATATCTTGGGGGGTTTCTATAAGTTTGGCGTTATGCCTCATTTGTAAGGGGTTAGTTAGACAATTTTACATTGGAGCGAATTGTGATAAGAGCAAGAATTAGAGTTGGAATTTAGTTTATATTTTCAAACAAGTGTTGTAGTAGAAGACTGGAATTGTTGCCACTTTGGATTATTTAATACAAGTAAAGACATTGTGATTTGTTGCCTTTCTTGTGTTGAGTTTTATTTGGCATGGTTCTTGATATTCTATCTTTGAAATTGCTTAAGTTTATTTGATGTTAGATGATTTGATGATGTTTAGGGTTTTATGTTTGAAGTGTTTGCAACAATCTCTAGTCCATACTTTTTGCAATTAGCTGATTGTTAGCTACTTTGCAAAGTTAGCCTGGACTTAAAACTATGCTTATTTCAATTATGAATTCTTGTTCATTTCAATTGCAATAGGGTTGTCTTGAATGAATATTCATAGTCTGAAAATCTTTAACACCTTAGAAGATTGCACTATTTCTGTAAGATTGCAGATTTATTTGGGTCAAACATGAATTATTTTTTGAGGGATTGGTCCATTTCGAGCATTTTATCTTTTTGTATTATCAATCTTAGGGTTAGAATTAGTCTTAGAATTATCTCTGAAACCCTTATCTTTTGTTATTTTTTTTATTGTCTGGGTTATATTTAGGTTTTGAAGTATCAACATATCGCTAGATCTAGTAAATTCAAGTCCAGTACTTGCTTGTAGTAAGGTCCCTTTGTGATTAGCAACATTTTCACATTATCTCTATGTTGTTTTATTTGCATTGTCAAGACCTAACATTAGAGACCTTGGGGCTATCTCTTTTCCCATAGAGATTTACCTTTCAAGAGAGATAGGATATCATATTCTATCTGAGTTGTGCAAAAAACACCATCAACAGGTATAGGGGTATCTATTTCTCCCACTATCTCCATCTACCCTCTATCTCTTAACCATTTAAACCCTTAACCCTTAAAACCTTAACTCTTAACCCTCTACCCTCTATCTCTCTGTCAGTCTGTCTCTCCCTCCCTCTATATCTCCATCTCTCCCACTATATATTTCTACCCCTCTCCCTCTCCGTCCCTCTCTCTCTCTTTCCCTCTTTCTCTCCCACTTTCTCTTTCTACCACTCTCCCCCTCTCTCCCTACCGCTCTATCTTTCTCCCACTCTCCCACTCTCTCCCACTATCTCTTTCTCCCACTCTCCCCCTCTCTCCTTCCCTCTCTATCTCCATCTCTCCCACTATCTCTTTCTCCCCCTCTCCCTCTCCCACTCCCTCTCCCTCCCTCTCTCCCTCTTTCTCTCCCACTCTCTCTTTCTCCCACTCTCCCCCTCTCTCCATTCCACTCTATCTTTCTCCCACTCTCTTCTTCTCCCACTCTCCCACTCTCTCTTTCTCCCACTCTCCCCCTCTCTCCCTCCCTATCTATCTCTGTGTCTCCCACTATATATTTCTAACCCTCTCTCCCTCTTTCTCTCCCACTCTCTTTTTCTCTCCCACTCTCCCTCTACCTCTCTCTCTCTCTTACACACACACACACACTCACACACTCACCTCTATCTTCTCTACTATAAGCATGCAGGGGAGAGATATAGAATTAGGATAGAGGGTATAGACAAAGAGGGAGAAAAAAAATATATTAAGAAAAACTTATTTCATATAACATGCTCACGTTATAACACGAGCACATTTTGTACTCCACTAAAAATGGTAAAAAAACTCAATATACCCATGATGTCAAGGCCCACAGTCTGCATATTCCCCTGGTTTTGTGCATGCTCCAATAAAAAATAGCTTTTTGATGATGTTGTGAAGTGTGCAGGCAAGTTTTTCACATTCCATCACCTTTTCCATGATCTTTCTACCACCTTTGCATGAAATAGTAGAGTTTCCATGTTGAAAGACATATAATATCAATTGAAGTTTGAATTCCATTGAAAACTGATATACAATTGAAGTTTGGAGGGGAACAAGCTTTTGAACAAGTCAAATTGTTGTGGAGTTTGAAGAAAGAAGAAGCTAAGGACGCATAATTGGGTGAAATCCTCCATTTGAAAGTCTATTTTTTTAGGTATGCGAAGTCTTTACACATTTTCTTTCATTCTATTATGGCTGTCTTTCATTTTTGTTTGTCATTATAACCTTACATTGTCAATGCACATTTTAAATCACACAATTATATACACTTTCTAATTACCATTTTAAACTTGATGTAGAGCATCTACCAAGATCCACAAATCATCAAGGGTACTTCTGACCCTAACTTAAATTGAAGAAGATCAATGAACAAACTCAATCATCTTTTCATCAAAACATTAGAACTTGGTTTCAACTCTTTGTCAGACTCAAAAAAATAGATTAACCATCATAAAATTGATTGTAACATAGCATAAAGCTGATTAGAAAACCATAACAATTCAATTCATTCATGATTCACTAATTCAAGAACTCAATGTTGCAACTTACATGGCAAAGTAACAACAAATCATGGAAGGTAACTACCAACCTTTATCCAGACATCCAAGACACTATAATCAACATGTTATTGATTGAAATAAACCAAATAAATATTCCAAATATCTCACCAAAATTCATCCATTGAGCATGCTTCCCCTTGCAGTATTCGAAACCTGTGGTGTAGGGGCACCTACAACCATGTTTCAAAATCTACTTTGGTGACAATATATCTTAAGGTCTTTGGGTGATTTCAAGATTTTTTAGATGCTTTGTCATAGTTTTTATTGAAAATAAGGTCTAAGACCAATATTTCATGTATTTAGGGATTTTGAGAGATTTGGTGACCAAATGTGCAAGTATGCACTCTTGCTTTAGAAAATTGTCAATTTTTCCATATAATCTTTGAAGGAAAATTATTCAAATTGTAAATGGAAGTGCAAGAAAAGAGTCTATAAGTTGTATTAGGGATGAAATAAAGGTATTTGAGTGGTCTTAGGTGTCTTGGACAACAAAGCTGCATAATGTTGCTTATTTAGCAAAAGTTTTCAATGTTAGCAATTTTTAAGACAAATGAAGGTCTTGGTAGTTAATAGGTGGTTATAGGTTGGTTATAGTCAATTTTCATGATACCAAACCACCAATTTCATGATTACTTTTCCACATAAGGTCATTACCCTACTGTCCCAAGAAACCCTCCAAAACGCAAGAAAAAACAAGGGTTTTCAAGAATTTCACAACTTTGAGCCTCTCCCATTCCTTCGAAGGGTCCAAACACCTTACAATACCTCTGCACAAATGGAGATACCCAAAATTGAATCCACTGGATCGATCCCTTAAGGGTCCAAAGTGCAAAATGGGTGCAAACTTTAGCATGCTATTACTCGGATATCGTGATGCTTAGAAAATTCTTGTATGATCCTAAAAGATCGCATTGGGCCCCTATACAAAAAAATCTCTCGGTTTTGGCTATCTCAAAGTGGTTTTCCCGTGGCGGCAGATTTTCACTTGATGGAAAAAGCATCAAATGCAAGTAGTGCAAAGTTGCAAAGTGGTGCAACTTTCATTCTGCAACTTGTGTGACTAAGCGGACTGTTCCAACACGTCCGAATAGGTATTTTTATGCTAGACATGGTCCTCTTTCGCACTGAAACACATGGAATCGCTCCGAGCTCTATTCCACCGAATCAATCTCTTAAGGGTTCAAAGTGCAAAATGGCTGCAAAATTCAACATGCTATTACTCGGATACCATGACACTTAGAAAATTATTGTCTAAGCCTATAGGATTGCATTAGGCCCCTCTAGAAAAACCTCTCTCGATTTTGGCTATCTCAGAGTGGTTTTCCCGTGGCGGCGGATTTTCACTTGATGGAAAAAGTGTCAAATTCAAGCTGTGCAAAGTTGCAAAGTGGTGCAACTTTCACTCTGCAACTCGTGTGACCAAAATAATTGCTCCAACGCATCCAAATAGGTATTTTTATGTTAGGAATGGTCTTGTTTTGCACCGAAACATGCAAAATCGCTTCGAGCTACGTTCCATCGGATCGATCCTTTAAGGGTCCAAAGTGCAAAATGGCTGCAAACTTTAGCATGCTATTAATCAGATACCATGACACTTAGAAAATTCTATTCTAATCCTACAAGATCGCGTTGGGCCCCTCTACAAAAACCTCTCTCGGTTTTGGCTATCTCAGAGTGGTTTTCCCATGGCGACAGATTTTGACTTGATGGAAAAAACATCAAATGCAAGCAGTGCAAAGTTGCAAAGTGGTTCAACTTTCATTCTGCAACTTGTGTGACCAAGTGGACTATTCCAACACATTCGAATATGTATTTTTACACTAGGAATGGTCCTCTTTCACACCGAAACATGTGGAATCACTCCAAGCTATGTTCCACCGGATCGATCTCTTAAGGGTCCAAAGTGCAAAATGTCTACAAACTTCAACATACTATTACTTGGATACCGTGAAACTTAGAAACTTCTTGTCTGATCCTACAGGATCACATTGGTCCCCTCTAGAAAAACTCTCTCAGTTTTGGCTATCTCGGAGTGGTTTCCCTGTGGCGGTGGATTTTCACTTGATAGAAAAAGTGTCAAATTCAAGTTGTACAAAGTTGCAAAGTGGTGCAACTTTCACTCTGCAACTTGTGTGACCAAACTAACTACTCCAATGCATCTGAATATGTATGTTTATACTAGGCATGGTCTTGTTTCACACCGAAACATGCAAAATCGCTCCGAGCTACGTTCCACCAAATCGATCCCTTAAGGGTCCAAAGTGCAAAATGGCTGCAAACTTCAACATGCTATTACTCAGATATCATGATGCTTAGAAATTTCTCATTTGATCCTACAGGATCGCATTGGGCCCCTCTACAAAAATCTCTCTCGGTTTTGGCTATCTCGGAGTGGTTTCCATGTGGCAGCGGATTTTCACTTGATGGAAAAAGCATCAAATGCAAGCAGTGCAAAGTTGCAAAGTGGTGCAACTTTCATTCTGCAACTTGTGTGACCAAGTAGACTATTCCAAAACATTTGAATAGGTATGTTTATGCTAGGTATGGTCCTCTTTCACACCAAAACATGTGGAATTGCTTCGAGCTATGTTCCACTAGATCGATCCCTTAAGGGTCCAAAGTGCAAAATGGCTACAAACTTCAGCATGCTATTACTCAGATACCATGACACTTAGAAACTTCTCGTTTGATCCTACAGGATTGCATTGGGTTGCTCTAGAAAAATTCTCTTAGTTTTGGCTATCTCGGAGTGGTTTTCCTGTGGCGATGGATTTTCACTTGATGGAAAAAGTGTCAAATTCAAGTTGTGCAAAGTTGAAAAGTGGTACAACTTTCTCTTTGCAAATCATGTGACCAAAATAATTGCTTCAATGCATCCAAATAGGTATGTTTATGCTAGGCATGGTCTTGTTTTGCACCAAAACATGCGAAATCTCTCTGAGCTATGTTCCAATCGGATTGATCCCTTAAGGGTCCAAAGTGCGAAATGGTGACAAAATTTAGCATGCTATTACTCGGATACCGTGATGCTTAGAAAATTTTCATCTAATCCTATAGGATCACATTGGGCCCCTCTACAAAAACCTCTATCGATTTTGGCTATCTCAGAGTGGTTTTCCCGTGGCGGCGAATTTTCACTTGATGGAAAAAGTGTCAAATGCAAGCAGTGCAAAGTTGCAAAGTGGTGCAACTTTCATTCTGCAACTCGTGTGACCAAATAGACTATTCCAACGTGTCTGAATAGGTATTTTTATGCTAGGAATGTTCTTGTTTCACATCGAAACATGCGGAATTGCTCTGAGCTACATTCCACCGGATCGATCCCTTAAGGGTCCAAAGTGCAAAATGGCTACAAACTTCAACATGCTATTACTCAGATATTATGATGCTTAGAAACTTCTCATCTAATCCTATAGGATTACATTGGGCCCCTCTACAAAAACCTCTCTCGGTTTTGGCTATCTTGGAGTGGTTTTCTCGTGGCGGCGGATTTTCACTTGATGGAAAAAGCGTCAAATGCAAGCAGTGCAAAGTTGCAAAGTGGTGCAACTTTCATTCTGCAACTTGTGAGACCAAGCGGACTTTTTCAACACATCCAAATAGGTATGTTTACAATATGCGTGGTCTTCTTTTGCAGCGAAACATGCAGAATCGCTCCGAGCTATATTTCACCGTATCGATCCCTTAAGGGTCCAAAGTGCAAAATGGATGCAAACTTTAGCATGCTATTACTTGGATACCATGATGCTTAGAAAATTCTCGTCTGATCCTACAAGATCATGTTGGGCCCCTCTACAAAAACCTCTCTTAGTTTTGGCTATCTCAAAGTGGTTTTCCCATGGCGATGAATTTTCACTTGATGGAAAAAGTGTCAAATTCAAGCTGTGCAAAGTTGCAAAGTGGTGCAACTTTCATTTTGCAATTCGTGTGACCAAACTAACTACTCCAATGCGTCCCAATAGGTAGATCTACGCTAGGAATGGTTCTCTCTCACACCCAAACACATGGAATTGATCCGACTTGCATTCAACTAGTTTGATCCCTTATGATAGCATGCAAAAAATGGGAAAACAAAAACATACAAATGAAAATTGAGAAGTTTGAGTATTCCACACAAAAAGAGTATGATCATTGGTGCAGAGCACCTTGTTCCTCCATTTCATGAAGAAGGTCTAGTTCAATGGTTTTAGTGATTATCTGATGGTGAATAGGTTGGTCAATAGGTTGTTGTGGGTATTTTGAGCATGATTTGTCTTGAATAAGGTCAATTAAGACCATTAGGTATGTTTTAGGGTGACTTTTGGGTCTAGTGATAAAAAATGTGAAAATTTCAATCTTGCACTAGAAGTTGTCTTTATAGCCTTTGAAGGAAAATTTGTGAATTTGTAAATGATTGTGAAAGAATGGAGTTTTATCGATGTAATAAGGCTATTTGTAAGCCATTTGTCTGGGTTTAGAGGTCATTAGATGTACTCATTAGGTTGGAGGAGTCTAAAGTTGCAAATTTGTAAGTTGCTTAAAGCAACAAATTTGAAATGCAACGGTTACTTGTTTTGAAAGTTAGGTTTTAGTTAGTTGAGGGCATGGATCAGTTAGAGAAGGGTGTAAAACACTATGTAAAGCCTTGAGAGGCTTGAATGGAGGTTGTTGATGAACTTTTGAAGAAGATCTAATAAGAATTATTCACACTGTTATTTGTTTTTTAGATTTTTGATACAAACTTGCTGATCTTGTACTTGGTACGACCTCCAGCTTCCTGTACGGTCCCAAGGCTGACATGGATTGAAAAAGGGTTGAGTTGGCTTTCTTTTGGTGGTGGTTTGGTGCAAAACCATAAAGGAATAGGATAGTTCTTATCATTGAGTCAAGTGAATGTTGGAGTCTTAGTGGGCATATTTGAGAGAAGTGTCAAATCACAACTTGGTTGAACCACTCTGCATCACCAATGGTGCTTTGCAATTCAAAGAGTGATTGAGAGCGTGTTGCTTTGCTAAATAGACCTATTCGGGGTTCTAGGACAATGTTAAGTCCATTTCTTATTTGTATTATAAATTATAACTTGCTTTCTCCCTAGTCTATTTCGTATACAAGAAATAATATTGCAAAAAGTTGACATATAAATATTTTGATAGTGACGCATCAAGAACATATTGGAATCTTTTTATGAATGATTTCATGGAATGCCAATTGTAAACGTGTTTTTTTTTAGATAAAGTTTTTTAGCATCAATTAATTAATATTCAAGACAAACCACGAAGGACAACAATGATCAATGCTAGGGCTAACCAATTAATAATTATACACATGAATAAGTCAAGCATGTACATGTCAATAAGGGAAGCACAAGTACTCAAAAACACGTAAGCCTCAAAAAGTATACACACGAATACATAGTATACACAAATTAATACAAAGTATATGTATGAATAAAAGGTATACACATGAAAACACGTAAGCCACAAAGTATAAATTCGAACGCACGTAAGTCACAAAGTATACACGTAAGTTGTAAAGTATACACTTGAATACACGTAACTCATATCTATTGAACCATCAATTTAGAATGCAAATATGGACAGACATCGATAAAAGATATTTGTATTAACCAAATAGCCATGTAGGCATACATCAATATATGTCGATATAAGTATGAAATATGTATAAAATAGCCATATAGGCTTACGAGAATCCCATATAGGCATACAATGTCAAATATGTCCAATAAAAATATGTACAAAACTGCCATGTAGGCATACAACAAGGGGCTCTGGAATAAAAATTCATTGCTCTCCATGCCCTGGAAATCAAATCTTTCCCTTTCCATTTCGATCGGATGGCGATAGGTCTCTCACTCATTTTTGCTGCGCTCGAGGAGTGCTCCTGCTCCTCCTCTTAAGGTTTAGTTCATGGTGAATTTTTAACTATTATAATAAGAAGTAAAGATATGAATATATAGAAATTACATTATAAAAAATGATATATTTGACAAAATAATCACTTACCGCCATCTCATGATCTCCCTCCACAAGGGAAATATTCTCATGCCCATGCTCAGGCGTGCTCAAGCCCTATATAAACCATACAAATAGAAATTAAACTATGTGAATCAATAATGGTTTGATTTTTCACTAACTAACATCTATAACAGCAAATGTAAATGTAAATTTACTAATTTTCCTCATACCTCTCTTGTCAGACCCATCAAGGATTGTATAGCAGATGTCACACCAATCTCCATTGTCCTCATCACATTCAGAGGTGTTTTGGCTTGCAACAACTGAAAATAAAACAACAAATTATTCAACGTAATCAACGATGTGCATGTAAACTACACAAATATATTAAGTACTTGATTCATTAGTTAAAATCTTTATTCTATTACCTCCGTGTAGGTTCAAGAGTAAATCCACCGCCACTAAGAAGTGTTTGATCAAAACCTCTAATATTAGTCTGTTCAACATCCAAAATCACATATTAGATTACCATTCGTAAAACAATGCTATTAACATGCAATAAATTTATAATTGCTTACTAGGTACATACCCTAGCGATAGGTGTACTGTAGAAATAAGTTGGTGGGGGGCCGATGTATCCAGTCTCAACACTGTGACCCTAAAATCTTATTAAAATCATAAAACATTTCTAGTTATTCTTGCATTTCAAAATCAAAATTTAATAAATTAAATTCAATGAACATGTACTAAATTTTACCTGACTATCAATGCCATATGCTTGATGCAAAATGTTAGCTACCCTCTCCATCTCCATAGCTGCAAACAGATCCTGCTTACCAGTTTCCTGAGTGTCGGTGGGGTCATATGAACAAGTAGCCCCACAAGATTGACACACATGTGTTCAAAGGCCACCACTCGAAGACTCCCCTGGACGACACTGTGGAATAGGGCTAGTATGATGGATGACACTCTGGGTCAAAGTGTTGATCGCCTGCAATGTCTCTACGTCAGCACTTTCCTTTGCGACAAAAGACATAACAACATGCTCACGAGGTGGCCTAGTGAGAGCTCGTCTACCTTGCCATGTACGATCCGGCTGTGCACCAGGTCTATCCTGAGTTGACCCCCCACCTCTCCCCTGGAAATCCCTCATATCAAAATAATTTAGGTTTTTTTTCAATATGAACTCACTATATATTTTCCTAAGGAAATATTGCGGGACCTCGCAATTATTGCACAGTGGGTAATCAAAGACCATGTACCACCTATCATAAAACTAGTCGCTAATTTGTTGGTGGTGGCACTAATGGATAGGAAACCTCTTCACATTGAGAGTAAGATTTTAATTTGTGCGTGGGTCGGTGAATAATGAGCACAAATCACCTTTTGTAATTTTTAAATCCTTTACATCTTTGTATGATAGTTTATTTGCATAATAATCCCTAGTTGCCTGCCTCCTATCTTGTCATCTAGTTATTTTTTTGCTAATTGAATCTACATTTTTAACATATCTTTCAATGAATTTGTTAGGGTCATTCTTTCTATGGTTGAACCATTTGGATCACTCAACCTACTAATCAAATCCTCAATTTGCTTTTTGTTGTTCTCAATTTCACTCATTAAATTTTGTTGAGTGCCAGGAGGGGGTTGAGTGATTGGTGGAGGAGGTTGTTGTTGTGGTTGATTTTGATCTTGAGGATTTGGTTGGTCTTCCTGTTGAGGATCTTAAGGGTTTGTAGGTTGATTTGCATCTCCTAAAAATTCAAACAAATATATATCAAATTCAACCTAAAACTAACAAATTCAACCTAAAACTAACTAATTCAAAACAAAAACCATAGAATCCTTACCTCTCACACCTCCTCGTTGTCGTGGAGCCCATCATTGTGAAGAAATAACAATTGTTGGTGAAGAAATTTGTTGAATTGCTCCTCCTAGAATGTGAGAGCGAAACTATAGGGGTTTTGGCCGTGGCTGCAAGAAAAAAACAGTTGAAATAAGAATGACAAATTTTCAATTTTTTTTTGCTTTTAACAAGCAATAACGTGAGCGCGTTATAATGCACTCACATTATTGGTTTGTTGTTGCCGAGCCTCAGGCTCGACACAACAAGACATAATGCGAGCGCATTATAACGCACTTACATTATGTCTTGTCAAAAGTATTTTTTAAGGGTGTCCATGAGATGGCTACCCATTTCCATGCACCTGCCCTATGTTGGCTTTCATATTATGCTGCAAGAGCTGCAAGTTCTCTGTAAAAAGTCTGAAATATTCCTTTAAGTTTTGAGTTTACTATTTCTGTCAGACCTTAATGGGCGCGTCCCATGGGGACATCTGAATGCCTGCTCTGTGCTCTTTTAGGCCTTAGTTTCTCATTCTCTTTCCAACATGAAGGGTATGTGTAGGATCATCATGGAAAAGGCATGCCCTTAAGTGGCAATAAAATTCAAAAAATTAGAGTTAGGCAACTTGACGTAAAAAATTGAATAAGTTATCTATATTATTTCAAAAATATGTAAGAATAGAATCTATAGCGAATTGAATGTAGTTTCTAAACTACTAGGTTTATTTAAAAAAAAATCTATTTGGTGAAAATTTAACTTTTCAATGCAGTAGTACTTAAATTTCAGGGAAAAAATAAGAAGTAGGTGTCTGTCTGACCACCCTAACCACAATAAAATGATAATATTTTTTTAGAATATTTTAGATATAAGTAGGGGACTCATGTCCCGATGTGATTCATATTTGTTTGTAATTTTTTTCCAAGTAAATAATTAATTATGATTTTTTTATTAATTTTAAAAAAATATATAAAAAATCGTATGTCTAACCACCTTAACTTGGTCAAAATTTCATGAAATTCATTTTTTTTAATCCTATAGAATGCAAAGCATAGAATGTGACACATGTTTCAGATTAAAAAAATGTGATATCGTTTGAAAGTTATAGATGTTTTTCAATCAGCCTATCAATCAAGACTTTAGTCGTAATTCAAATAGAAAATGAATAATAATAATTTATTAAATTCAAAGTAAAGCATAATTTATATTGGTGGAAATCTGAGAATCTCTTTTAAAAACCCTTTTCATTTCATCAATTTTGGGTAAAAGAAAAGTCGTCAGCCACATGAGCCATCATATCACTTAGATATTGCGACTTTTTGGCCCATCATGATCCTACACATACCCTGATGGGTCTGTACTATTTTGTGTCCATTTTATTAGAAATAGGAAGCTGTAAGCTTTGAAATGTTGTAAAATCTTTGGTGCATCACTACCCTTTTGTTTTTCTACATTTCTCCTTCCCTTTTCCCCAAGCAAACAAAGAAGAGTTGGCTTCTATAAAAATACTGGAGGTTATTTAGTGAGGCGCAACCTGGTCCCCCACTCATTGAATTTACCATAAGGCTATTTGGAGAGGCACAATATTTTATGATCAACAAGATGATCAATATAATTTTTTCTTACATCAGGACAAGCATGCTTTGTGGTCACTTCCTCACATATTTCGACAAGGTTATGTGGTTACTCATATGAGTCATGACACTCCTTGTCTGTCATGTGTTTGTTTTCACAAGGGATGATCTATCATACCTTGGTCTATGTCATATCTTGGTGTTCATCATCTATTTCCATAATAAGTTCCATGATGATAACTATGCAAGAAAATAAAAGGCTTGATCATTTATTAGCAAGATTTCAAGATACAAATCCCAATTCATCCATCCATTTTGTTTCCTCACCAACTTCTTTCCACACTAACATCCCGTCCATCCATCCCCACGTTCATCTTGATAACATGGTATGACATCCAAAAAAATGCATTAATAGTACCATCTTGCATCCATAATCATGTTAGGACATCATAGGCATCATCATATGCATAATAGGTCATCCATATCACATTATAAAATAAAATATACATAGAATCCCATCATGTAGTATCAAAATCCATATAGGCATTGCATAAACCATGTCATAAGAATCACATCATATGCATTTCATCCATACATCATAACATATGTATAAACATACAATAGAACCATTTGCATCCATCCATATAGATCATAAACATCTATAAGCATAAGCCATACATCATACATCCATAATCCACATCATATAGGAAACATCAAATATCCATAAAAAGCATAATCATAACATGGCATCACATAAATCCATCACATAGAAAAATCATAAGAGGCATGCATATAGAATCAAACAAAATCATGAGTCACCACCAAAATCATATATCTCACATATATAAATCAAAAAATCATGTCATAGTGCAATGTCAAGATGTATATAAAAAATGGAGCTCAAAGGCTTAATAAAAAATATAAGTGTCTAAAAACATATAAAAATAGGCCTATCTTGTGCTTCCCTCCTCTCCTAATGGGTATGGTCCTGATGGTGGTTGTTTCTCCTCCCTATGTTGGGATCCTAAGGGTCTATCATAAGGTCTTGACCTCCTCTACTGTGACACCCCTCCACTGCTTTATGTCCTCCTGGAATGCCCTTAGCTCTGTGAACGACTCTTTGTATAGCTTGGAGCCCTCTATGCTATAGGTACGACATCCTCATAGTGCCTCCTGTAGTACTTTGTGGCTCTCCATGCCTGATATAACTCCTAGGCTAGATTCGCTATGGGCCCACTAACTGTAGCAATGAAGTCAATACACCTCTGATCTACTCTTTGTGCTTGAATGGCGGTCGTTTCCCTCTCACCTATTAGTGTTTGTACTTGCCCCAACAAAGCTGGTATCTACACCACCTATTCCTGTAACACTTGCACCTATTATTGGAGTGCATGTATCTGTGTCTGGGGACCCTACCCTACATCCTCTGCATCCTCTCCGACCACATCCATAATCACATCCTTGATCAAGATGTCATGTAGACCTTCCTCCCCAATAACAACATCCCTGACTACCTCCTCCTCCACTACTACATCCTCCTCTACGACAATCTCCTCGTCATCCTGAACAGCCTCATCTATAACCTCTTCCACCTCTACCTCCATCTAATCCCCCTCCTCTTGGATAGGTGGCATTCGTTGGGCCACTCTTTGTGGTGCTCATGGTGGAAATCCTACTTGGCTGACCAACCTTTGTCATCCTATCCTTTGCCCCTGTCACCTCTACCCCTATCTCCTTGTTCGTTACCTCCATCATACCCATCACCATCTCCATCACCATCTCTACCACCTCCAATCCCTCTACCTTATAGCCTCTCTCACAATCCTTGACCCATACTCTCTACTAGTGCTAGTTGGTCTAGGTTTGTGAAAGGTGTGGGTCTGTGTGCCACCCACCATGCATCATAGTCTCAGATAGTACCTGCATTGACCACATTGGCCGCTACATCTCACTAGATAGGTTGTAATATGATAATCTTCTACATGGCCACCTAAAAGCTAACCATAGGCCCCCACTATGTGACCTCTCTTGCCGACCTCGTAAACTTTTTTGTGCTTTTTGGCCATCCCTGATGCTCTCCAAACTGTTTGAGAACCCTCTTTGGCAAGTGTCACTCTATAATGTGTTGTATTAGGACTATGCATATAATTAGATATTGTGTATGCCCTTTGTAGGGCAGGTGCTCCCCATCATCATCCCATCCTACACAGTCTCTTTAGGGCCTCCATGTAAACCAATCCATCATGAAAATAACACGCCTCCAATACCCCACATCCCCTACTCGGATTTGATTCACTTGCCCACCATAAATGTATACATATGGTAGTCCCAAAGCCAAATACTTGTCAGCTGGTGGTTGAAACACTGCAATGTGCTCCCAAACCCATACCATTAGAAGTGTCGTCCTGCAGCTAATGCTCTATCCATCCCTACAAGCTAAATCATGTAGCTAAAAATATAACATCACTAAGAGGTAGAGTCCCCATGCATATATTGTAGCCTATATCAAAATTCCTACTAGCATCTCTCCCCATCCCATTGGAAACCCATGGCCATGTCTATCAAGGCATAACACTCCCGCAATCATCGAGCATACCATGACAATAAGCCTATGGTACATATCTTCTAGGGTATCCCGCCTGATCTCATAGACCTCCACTCCTAGCTCAACAAGAGAGTTAGTCTTGAAAACCTATCACATCGCCACTAATCCTCATCCAGTATCATAAACCACTCACTCCCTTTAATAGGGAGCCTTAAAATCTACCAGGAATCCTCTAATGTAATAGTCACCTTGCCAGTCAATAAGTGGAATGAGCTCATCTCCAAGTGACACCTCTCTGTCAACGTTATCAGTAGTCCCCTATTAGCTCGCACAACGAGAATGAAGGTCACATGGTATAAGCTAAGAGTAGTCCTGGTGTATCTCGATCCTCTACAATTAGGTGTTCTCTTAGTGCAAAGGATGGGTAAGTGGACCAATCTGTGACACAATTTTGGCTCCTAAGATGCCACTTTTTTTTTTTTGAAATCAGGAAAATCTGATTTGCGTGAGAAAATGAAGATAGTTATGCTCAAAATTTCAAGATGCGGCAAGAACAAAAGTTGAAGTGCTCCGAGTCTAGTTTCTAAGCTAATATTTTTGTTTGAAATTAATGAATATTAAGGGTCTCAAAAAGGGGGGGGGGCCAAAATAGGTCCTATTTTCATCAAAAAAAATAGCATAGCGCCTGAGGGCTCCCCCCTTTTTGGTTAACTTTTTTTTAGAATTTCAAAAATCCCAATAGTGAGAAATTAGCTAACACCATGTAATTTATCCTCCTTCTTTCGGATAATTTTTTTAATGAATATATAATATTTTATGAATTTTCAAAGTGGACAGATCTTGAAAAGCTAAAATTTGAGTGTGCTCCCCCCCAAATTTTTTGCAAACTAATCGAAAATTGTTTTTTTTTTCATCATGTGTAGAATGGAGTCTAGTTTCAATAAACGTAATTTGTTTCACGTTTCGATGAACGTGTAAAAATCTATCCTAAACCTAGCACATGTTGGTTTTTGACCAAAAACGAAGTCATTTACAATAGAAGCCATGCATCAAAACCTTAACTAAATCAAAATGAAAAAATAATTATATATTTAGATAGCTGAGATAGAGGCTAATGCTATCACGGTTTTTTTTATAAAATTGCATTGAAAGACATGCAAATGAGATGGGGAGCACGGTAAAAAATATGAGAAAATTTAGCAAATCTTGTTAATTAACATGTCTAAAGCAGGCCTTTTGGCGAGCGCCAAATGGCCTGCTTTGCACAGAACTAGATTTTCGCTTTCTCTGTCAGGGAAATTATATACATGAAATAAAAATTTAAGTATAAGTTGACATTTACATATGGACATTTACTTTCTTATACTTTAAGTTATATTTCATGTATATATAGGCAGGATGTTTGAGAGTGGTTTCAGATCTCTAAGAGTTATAATGCAAATTCTAGTTTTTGGAAGATCTTAAAAATTTCAGACTTAGTCAAATTTTAGTAATCAGCATGTCAAATTTCAATAATCAGGAGGTCAAATTTTAGTACTTAGGAGGTTGAATTTCATCTATCTCACTCATTTTCATCTCTTATTCTCTA